>OX382196.1:6012500-6612500 GCA_947507515.1 Eulithis testata
TTCAGTGTATCTAATAACAATAATATCAACAAAAAATCAAATCTACTGTTTTGTAAGAAAAGCTCTCAAAATATACCTAGTACATTTTAAATTGTTCAATTTATTTTGCTGACAATACCTTCTCATAAAGAAGTGAATTCCGCCCCCACTTCCATCCCACTAATATTACAAATGTCAAAGTTTAGATGGTTGGATGTTTGTGTTTCAATCACGCTGAAACTAATAGTCCGATATGAATGAAACTTGGACTATATACAGTTAGTATCCTGGATTACCATATAGGCTACATTTCGTCCCGAAAAATTAACAGGATCAAACGGGACGCGGACGAAGTCGAGGGCTAAAGCTAGTATCCTATAATACAAAGGTTGGTAGTTCCCAAAGGTTGGATAATGGCCATCATCTTAACTTGCACCGCATACCGATCAGCTATAGAGGATTTATTGACAATGCATTTTTCCTGCTTCTGTCGAGTATCTTGGACTGCCCTCGGCCTCATTACGTATCGTATGTTTGTTTTATTAATAGATATTTTTTAATCGAGTTCCCACAAGTTCTGCTTAGTTTGGGTCTAGAGGGCGTTTCGTGAAATGTCCAAGGATATTTATTTATTATACTTAGTGAAATCATATGTATAAAATAGATTTATATACAGTTCAAATAGGTTAATTGTATTCAAGTGTATTTTTTATAGTAGTTTATTCTATATCACTGCTTTGATGTAAAAACTCGATTGAGAAAATCAACACTTTCACCGGATATTTTGAGCATTTTAAAAACGGTTTAACGTGTCTCAAGGATACCAGGAAATATTATAAACAGCATATTTTAGGTGCGTGATATTTTAAAACTTTTGCAAAAAAACACGCGTTTACAGTGCACACCTTTTGTAGCAGGTAAGCAAACGAGTGCACATTATGCACATAAGAAAAGCTTAAGTAATATCAACCGCTTAACATTAGGTAGGCTTGTTCCATCACTTTTACCAATAAAATAACACTAAGTTCACCTACGAATAGATATCTAACTCAAAAACAAGATATAAAAAGTTTTTACATACAAAAGACATGAACGCGTTCGTTGAAGATGCGTCGTTGGTTGACGAAGAAATATTGGCTTGCTATCGTTTACCAAATGCCTACGTTTGTACTGATTTTTTTAATACTTACAAAGTCGCCTGTGGCTGGTGGAACATGCGCTCCAGCAGTCGTAGGTACGTTATCCACCGGCAGGCTCCTTGCTGAGCCGCTGGCTGTCACCAGCATGTGCAAGGAACCGAACCCACACTCGAGTTCTTGCCATATATCATGAGTCTTCTCTTTGTCCAGCCGTGAAAGATCAATTGTACACCTGGGAGAAATTTATTGACGTAATATTTCGTTTTGGCAAGGAGAGATGGCAAACAAATTTTGCACCAAGTTGAAGTACCAACTATCAACAACTGTTCACAAGTGTACTGTGACCTATGTACACCGTATACCTATACAAGGTGTAACATAATTACCCTATAAGCCCGAAGGAGGCGTAATCAGACCGACCACTTGAGTGCTTTGACATGTGCAAAGGGTCAATAAATAGTAATTAAAATTTTCACACAAAAGTACAACTTTTATTATTTTAGAAATTTGCGACAACCCTAAGTGTTTGTTTACTATTTGCGTAAACCCGTACACACGCATGCACACGTAGGTACCATCCTACCGCGTCGCACGCACACGCTAGCTGTGTGTAGGTAACATTTTAAGTAAAAGTTACGAGTTCATTTCATGAATGAAAAACTTCGAAATCTCAAAACTCGTAGAACAAACACTGTTCGCCATGACCTGTAGAATACCCCATCTTTGGACTTATAGGGTAATTATGTTACACCGTGTATAACATATCAAAATTACACTAAAATAAGCTATGCATGCAATCGTGTTGTAACTGGTTTGCTAAAATAGTAAAAGATATTGAAAACTGGTTCGACCCCAGTGACTTATAACTTTGGGGATTATTCAAACCTTTGTCATTTTCCTTTAGTGTCATGTGAAGAATACAGAATTATTAATTCAACTATTTTATTGTAGCAATGTATTTGATTGATATCTACGTTGCTCACTACCTACGTAGGTATTGTAAAAAAGGTGAGTATCGTGATCTAGCTAGGTATGTAGTTAATGAACTACGTGATACTACCTACTCTACCCATGCACCTTGCTCATTACAATGAGATGATCAATGACAGAACAATGAACAAAAGGTGAATTACTTGACTCGTGAGTTGTATTTTTTCTTGTGCAAGATTTAAATCAACTAATTAAAATTCAATATTACGCATACCTACAGAAGGATCAAAACAATGCAAAAGAAAAGTAACTTTTGGAACGGAAAGTTTTTGTAGTGATAACATAAGTATGCTCAGTTGCTCATACTCTGTGTAAAGTTCGAAGCGCATAGTGTTTTATTCAAATAAGTACCTACTTACATATTTTATTTTAAAATAGGTATGTCTGTAGGCACTTTTTTTAAATTATTGTAAGTGCAACAAGCAAAAGGTGCATTGACCGACGACTTAAGGTCGACAAGTTCAGCTTGTCTCATAAAAAAGGTAAAAGAAAACTAAATATGAGTCAACGGTGTCATCGAAGAGCCTCTGTTTGCAAAGTTTTCTACCTTTTATACTTATTACCTTTCTTATAAATTGGTGTAGTAGCAACATATAAGTTGATGAACAATTTCAAATGGTTCAACTATGTTTTGGTAGCTTTCGACTATTTATTTTGTTTTCTAAGTGTTTTTATGGATCTTTAGAGTTTATAAATTTGTATATTTTTAAAGAGAAAGTGTAAATTATAGAACATTTCGCAACTGCTTTTATTCGGATTTAAAAAACCCAATTTGTTAATTGACTTGTACCTTATTTACAAAATACCTTCTTCTACTTCCTTGAATTCCATTAGGATAAAAATATAGGAGCCATGCAATTTTGCGCGACCTTGGCAGAAATCTTGTACTTTCTGATAAGTTTATGCTTATGTGTGATTGGATCAAGATATTTTTAAATCAGCTACGGCTTGATTTGTCAAAATCGTAAGTTATTTATGTTTATAAATCATTCTTAGGACACGAATTTTGAATTTTTTTGAAACGACACATCGCACTTTTATTTTAATAGTTTTTCTTGTGTTATTGTGAGTATTGTTGTTCAATTTTGGTGGAATTTTAACCAATAATACTTAGGTCGTAACACAAAGTGTGAGCCATTGGAATAAATGTGTGTAAAGTGGTTTTTCTGAATGTGAAAATTCGTGTTAGGTTTTAAAGAGAAAATCCACCATTTTCTTTTCAAAACAAACGACAGGCGACTTGACTTATAATATTACAACTAAATCACTTGACATTGGCAAAATTGCCTGTCGAAATGACGGGCAGAGGCCATTTATTGAAGACAAGAAGAAGAAATAATTCTTTCTTGAATTCACTTACCTTCCCATAAAGTTTTTTTGTTTTCCTTTAAGCCAGACTGTGACGTCAAGACAGTTTTCTTCGTAGAGATGGAGGTTGAATCTTTCACACCACATCGGCTTTGATTTAGATACTTGTTTTGATTTGAAGTCTTCGTTTCCTAATCTAAAACAAAAAGTTCAATTAATACTTATATCTTAAGAATCAAATTTGCTGTGATTGTAATATTCAACTACTTATCATTTTATTGCGTAAATAAGTCAAAGTAGTTAATTATAGGTAGGTACATATCTACTCTGCTAACTAATAGTAAAACATGTTTTAGGTAAATTAGCCTGCTTTAGTTTTTTGGAGATTTAAACAAATGTTTGTACTTATTAAGCGTTAATAACACTAATCTAAAAAAATATCAATGGTTAGTGGCATGTTTTCTACTAACATAGCAATTAGCAATTATGATGTATGATGCCAGGTTTTTATCAAGCAAATTAAAATCTATACAACCTATTATAAAACTGTAAAAAAGCCAAAAACTAATATAAAAAATATGGATAAACTAAATATGCAGATCTACTAAATAAACGATTCTGATTCCGAAAATCGAGTTGGTCTGTTTGTTTGTTCGCAGATCACGCCTAAACTACTGGACCAATTTCAATGAAACATACCATTCAGAAGCTCTTTTTCCGGATTGAAACATAAGCTATATTTTATTGAAATGAAAGACGTGGATTCTGAGATACAGCTTGACCTCTCTAAACCAAAAGCCGCCTTTGGCACGAGATTCATCGTATGCTGGTTGACGGATATTTTGGTGGAAAGTTTCGCAAGCGTGCGAAGTCGCGGGTATCAGCTAGTGTTACTAATAAAAATTAATAATAAGGGAACTTATTGCATAATATGTGATTGCACTGGCGTTTCGTTACTTTACTGGCCACACTACTGCGACATTGGTATGTACAAATTGTACATGGAAGTAAAATAATCCGATAAAATATCTATTTAAATAACTAATCACAGTGTCTCTGCCAAGGCAAAAGGCAGCTGGATAGCATATTAAGTAATGTAAACACATACCTACTGAATACATTACCATATACTCGCAATGACTCGCATGTCCAGGAGAACATGTCGACGCATAGATAAGCGTAACATATTGAGGAAAGTGCCCTGTAGTCTGGTCCCAGATGTACCTAACCTTCCTAACAATGAACTGTCCAAACCAAAGTCGGGAGTTCAATTCTGGCAGATTATGCCTGGTTTACATTCCAACTAAAAAAAGCTCTGCGTTTCCTTGGTAGATATTTTTTTTTTAATATAAAACTCTTTTGAAGCTGACTGAGAATCAACGCACAGCCTAAACTATAAGTCCTAGAGGTATGAAATTTTAAGGGTAGCATCCTTATATCGTGTAGGGGTGCACTAAGAAAGGAATTTTGAAAAGTCGCACTCGAAATTTTCTAGGACGCGAGCAACACCTTGGGCAACGGCTAGTATTAAAATATAAATCAGGTGCTTACCAAGAAAAAATCAACTAGAAAGACTAAAATAAGCGTCGTATTTTTAACCATAGACTATTATATGATTTGTGACCATAGTATCTATACAGAGCGAGACGATGAACTTACTTGAATTTACAGTAGAGGTTTCCGGTCGGTCCATCTGGCAAGTCTTTGGCTTCGATGAGCACAACGTTCACTAATGATTTCCAAGACTTCTTCAGAAGGTCGAATTTTCGATTTTTCCAAACATACTGTAGGTAGCATAAAAATAAAAATTATATCCTGACACCAAGTACTCGTGATATTATAATATATTGTAAAATATGTAAATGTTTGTCTGAATGAAGTGTTTGCTTGTGTGCTTTTAGCGCTTTACCATATTCAGTAAAAAAATTAACCGGTTTAAAAAACGCAAACAAAACCCTAGTAGGTGCTTGTTTGTAACCTATGTTTATACCTACCAAATAATGATCAATCTATAAAGTTAACACAATTTGCATAGTAAGCGTTGATTAAACATGGAGATGCGAGTCAATGTTTACTTAGGAATGGTATTACTACGTCCTGTTTGTTTACAATGTCAATTTGAACTTTTGTCTTTCTTTCCCATTTTATTCTGAACTACGGAAATAATCAATTACTACAATTAACACAGAAGCCTATTAAGATACCTTTTGAACTTTTTTCCCATGCTCCCTTAGCAAGGTCAGGCCGCTGCCGATTCGGTCCATGAACTCTGTGGAGACCGCTAGCGCGGTAGGCGCTAATGGGTCCATCACCAGCCCGTCCGGAATCGCGAATGACCTGATGGCAACAAGAAAACACTCACTTCACAAAGGGATCGACAAAAACCGTAACTTTCGAGTGGGGATGCGGAAAACCCCCAAAAGCTAGCGCACTTTGGACACAAAAAGCTCTTATTTCTAAACGCGTGTGCCAAAACTAAAACCTACACTAGAACTAAGCAGTCAGATCAAAGTCACCGGAATTATTTGAATAAATTAAGCGCGTGAATGGGTTTTGAATTAATGTAAATAATAGGAAACAAATAATGACCCTGTGTGCTTTGTCCGTTGCGGGTGCGTGTTTCAAGCGCGACGCATGGCGAGGTACTCAACTACTCAGTCAGAGTTCGATCGAAAAGATGTTTTTTTTCCGATTCTGTCTCTACAGTTTGCGTCAACACTTCATAATTATCAAACTGACTTGATTGGATTAATACATTGTACATAGTCATAAGATGGGTAGCTACGTACATAATAATGTTTTTACAAAAAAAATTACTTATGTACCTAGGTTTTATATTAGCAATCTAGTTCCCATAGTACAAACTTTGCTTAGTTTGGGACTAGAGAACGTTGTGTAATATGTCCAAGAATATTTTTTGTATTTTCTTGCATGGACCTGATTGGACCTATGTCCGAAATAAATATTTATTTATCTTGCCAGGACAACCACAGTGGGTAGGAAGTACAGTGCTGTCATAAAGTGAACTCATATTATGATGCATACGGTTTTCTGGGTTCGTCACTGGATGTCAACTAAGCACGTATTGATTGACCATTGTATTTCTTCTGGATATGACCGACTAGGTAAATGGTCTGAAAATTCGCTTTGCCCAGCATCTGTCCTTAACTCACAGAGTAACTTAATCGTTCCGTCCATAGAGGTATAGAAAAAAATATGATTCCTGAAGCTTTTGGTATAGGTAATTGAATAAATGCAACGGTATTATTTTAAACATGCTCTATGTATTTCATAAAAAATGCAAAAATATGTACGTACAATTCTGATCTATTGATCACATAACTTGATGCGTCTCTAGTAGTTTGTCTCTCGATTATCGTGGTAATCCCCGTGAAGGATGCTTGATAGCAATTCAAACAACTTTTTGTATCAGTTTTTCCACAAGTGTGCTTTTTATCTATAAGAGAATTAGACAGCAAAGAGGTAAGATCAGCAATTTGCTGATGAAACATAGTCAAATTTCGTTACAAACTTGTGAGGTAGCATCATTGCTACCTTGCTAAGTTACATTATTGCTCTAACAGTAGCGTCAGTTGTTTGGGTTATTCAAAAACTTCCATTTTTTATTGTGAGGACACAAGTTTGGAAGAGCGTGTAAATAGACAACCGTTTTTTGGATACAAAAACTGCGAAATATGCTTTTTTATCCTCGCTCTGGTAGGTACGTTATATTGACGGACTTTTTGAGCAACAGAAGTAAAAAGTATTTGGTTTCCGTGAATAAAAAGCCAGACACTAAGGTTGTATTAATTTGCTTGGGAAAAGCAACATCCTTGAGGAAACATATTATGCTAGGCAAGTACATATCTACCTACCTGCTTAGGCACCTATGTATTTTTTGTAGGCACTGAAAAAATCTTTTCTAGAAATGTCATCGATGGATTTATTGGATAGCCAATGATTTTTCAAACAAATAGGTACGGTGGGTAGACAACCAGGTATCCTGCACTTGAAGTACCTAGGTATACTTAGATAGTGCACCTGTAGGAATCTTGCAGACATTATAGTTTGATTTCCGGATGTGTTAAATTGGAATTATAAATTAAGATAATTTGGTTTCATTGCTGATGCTATGACGCAGGTTTAGTGGGTCCAACCGCGTCATATCCATCGTTTCTTTGAAGCGAAAACCGGTTTACCTGATTTACTTAGTTGTATAGGTGTCGTTTTAAAGTTTTTGTCGAAAAATGTGTTACGATGTTCATAAAGATGTACTAAACACATACGCAGAGCAGGCAGAGCAATTTTAATTAGTGTTTTATATACTTTTCCGTGCAACGTCACACCATGATCGGTGTTGATATCGATCCCTGGAGGCCGATTCTCGGTATTTCCATCGCTTCAGCAGCGGCGGCGGCCCTTTGATAGGATCGGCTCATAAGCGGTCTTTGGTGACATAATTATTTTGTTTGGTTGTATTTATAAATATCGGCCTTTGGTTTTCAAAAAATCATCCACATGAATCCAAAAAAAGTCAAAAGTAAGGTTGGCAAACTTGTTCGGTTTATTTACTTTGTACGATTCTAAGCTTTTATTTTTATATATACTCAATAGAGTAAAACAATATTTTTATTTTCATATCCTAATTTTCATATTAGAATATTGCCTTCATATACCTTCGAAACTTCATGGGTTGTAACAAACTACCATTACCTACTATTCTAAATTTCAACTTTCTAGCTTTTATGGTCCAGCTCTGACGGCATGGCAGAGGTGAGAAACAAACGGACAAACAGACACCGGAGGGAGGCCATATTTTTTCTGTTTTTCCAAAACTGGACCGGAACACTAAATTAAAATTCTAGATTTGGACACAATTATACACCTACATTGTGCCGGGATCCTACAGAGTTTTTTAAAGCACAGCTAAAGACTTCCCTGTTCAGAGGTAGGTAAGTAGGTAGGTACCCAGGTAGATATACTCACTTATTATAAAAGTTATTACAGCTTGACGATCTTCGTATAGGCTGGTATAGCACTTCGGTAGACTCTTTTATAATATCGTTGCTTGAACTACTCCGTCTTATGTCCTGTCTTTCGACATCTTGCGACATTTTGTCACTAAAAATTTGTTTGTCATTTATTTCATCACTTTTGTTACAAGTTACAACAATATTTGGAATAAACGATAAGGCCACCTTCGGCTGACACTGTGAAGATCCGTTCTGGAAGGTCACTGTCGATCTTTTCGTTTCACTTATCAACATTGTCTTTACGGATTTTACACATTTTTCGAGCGACATTTTATATTTCATGCAAGTATAGTCTACAAATCACGGGTTGCACAGCTGTGTCATATTGGTTAGCAGTTAACTCATTCACGCAAAACCACTAACTAAACAGACGTGATTATGTAGGAATAAGGAAACCCGTGATTTAATTGCATTATTTGTTAACCAAATGACACCAAACGACTATAAATAAAACACCTTATCAAAGTGGATAAAGTTATCAGTCGGTAGGTAGGTATTACCTGACCTGTTGGGTCAAAGGTTACATCATTGCCATGAACAATGTCGATAAAGTAATCATTATCATTACAACATTCTAGTTTTTCAATAAGTTTCTAAATCATTATCTAGGTACCTACCTCGGTAGGTAAGGTTAATAATAACTTAACTTAGGTTAATAATATTATAGCTAGGTAATGTAGGTACCTACCTACTTATCTAGGTAGATAATTCAGTTATTTTATAAGTAGGTAGGTTTTTATACGTAGCGGTAGGTATATACTACCTAGGTACCCTAGCTAGAAATAAGTCCGCTTTAGAGTTACAAACCTGGAGCCGGACCTAGACAGCAGCACAGATACTTGAATACTCCAATATAAACCTTCTGGTGCTTCGTATTTTTTGGTTTATTGCACTGCACATTTTATTTAAAATTCAATGGTTTCACTGCTCGAGCGGATATCACTCGTTCCATCTATTTACTAAAACTAAAGACATCCAAGCGACCGACCTTACTACGACATTACCTACTATTGGAAAATGTATCATTGATCGAAGCGTGGGTACCTATCTAAGCATAAATTAACATCGTCATCAACGAAATAAGTGACAGTCGTATGTGCAACCTATTTTCTAGATAACCAGAGATTTGACATCAGAAATCTGGTCGTTTTAGAAACCGAGCGTTAGTCTATTAGGTATAATTTTGCCATTATACTTATTATACGAGAATCATCTCTAGTCACTAGAGGGTAATTCTCGTCTAGTGACTAGAGGTAAGGAACCTACCTATGTCATGGGGATTCGTCCAAATGAACGTTACTCTGACTGAAACGGATATGTGGCCAATAGTGGCATTTATTACAAATAACTCATGCTGTGGTGAAGGAAACTACAGAAGAGTAAAATAAGTGACCTCCTGTAACACACCTGTGTAGTCAGATAATACTTATCTCAGGCAGGAGTCATGCGCGTAGCTAGTCAGTTTATCTAGTGTAGGTGGGGAAGACCTTACTATGCTAAACCGGCAATTTCGAAGTAAATGTTTTCGTACCAAAACGGCAATGGCCAGGGTTATTTTTGCTCGATTAGTATTCCGCAAACCAGTTTCGATTTTTAAACAAGGAAACTGTAGCGTTCATACTCATACCTCTACACCTACACACATCAAACCTGGTACCGACAACGGCTACAACTCCCAGAGGTGCTTTTCCACCAGAGCTAAGCTATCAATAGGAGTCGTTAATCTAACGATCCCTATTGGTGGACGCAGACACAACATGGAAAGCACCCTTCCTTAGCAACGTGGAAAGCACCCTAAGCCCAGCCATTATTTTAGCTTATGTATACCACGGCATGGTAAGTAACTATAATTGGTGACTAAGAACCAGCTAACCACATAATAAATAATAGTATGTACCAACTAAGATGACGCTGTGCCTTGATTAGTATAACTTGTGAACCAGACTTTGATCCGTTAGTACCTACATTAGTTATTCTGTGCATTGCATTTTTGTCCAAGGTTCACTCTTAATGTGTAAGTCGCAACAATCGCATCTACTGAACAAAGTAGGTAGAGATAGAGGCACTATTGAAAATTCTTTTGCATATCACGTGAGCGTATGAGATGTAATTAGATGCGACCCCAAGGGGCAGATAATCAAGCGTCGTGATGACGCCACAACACAAACTGATTACCTACCACCTGTTTCCTCAAGGAGTTCACGAAGACGAGCGCAAAAAAATAACATGATTTGACACTCAGGCGGTTGTTTCTACACTTCAGTAGGTACTTACCTATGTTTATAATATCTACAAAATTAGCTTCGTACTTAATTGCATAAAACGATTTTCAAAATATACATAGGTATATATGTATAGGTACATAGAAAGGAATGGTATTTTAATTTAGAAGATTTATTTTTCTTACAAACTTTTCTAGTGCTTAGAAAAAAATAAAATTAAAACTATGAACTATAATACATTTAACAAACTGAAAATACTGTCTAATACAAATACAATTTTTAAGAATCAGATTGAGAATATCTTGCTTGCTTACTTTTAATCTCAAAAGTATTAGAGTTACCTAATAAATGTCACATACTCAGGTACATAATATTGTGTTTCTTGTAGCAGGTGTAAGATAGTCAAACAATATTTTTATCTATTATACAATTTGTTTAATCAAAACAAATTCAATTAACCTTTTTCTTGCTTGGTCAAGGTACCAAAAACAATAGAATATCCTATTGTGCCTGGAACCTCGACAATGTAAAGGCACTGCGCAGGTTAAAAGTTGACAGTTTTAAAATAATTTACTTTGCATGCTGTGTTGACACCATTTAAAGCTATTTAAACAATAGAAGTGGGTTTCCTGCTTGAACCTAAACACCTTGTCATTCTGCCCTCAATGTGCATTGTGGGCCTTATTTAACTAGCTTACGCGCGTGGCTTACAGTACCTAGACAAATGAGAATGATTGCTATTCTAGGTCAGGAGTTTAGTACAAATCCGTTTAGTATTTTTGAGACATTGAAGTTACAGACATCCAACCAAATTCTTTTTTACACTGTTAATAGTACATCACAATATTGGTAGTAAAATTGGTACCTACTAATAAAGTAGGGAAGTTAACATTTATTTATTTATTTTTTCAATTTATAAACAAACTATAAGGTTAAATACATATTACTTTAACTTCTACCTAGATTGCTGCATTATGTGATCTAGTTAGGTACTCACAATTTTATCAAAATCAGTCAACATTTTTGTTTGGTATCAAAAATTATTTAGAAATATTATTGAATTAAAAGTAACTTAATTATCTACACAGGTGCTTTTGCTGTTAGAATTTAGTCTAAAAAAACCCTATATTTTTTTAACGTTTCTATCATTTGCAAAATGTCTAGCTGTTTGTTTAGTTGTTGCTCTTTTTGTTTATATTATCTACTATTTTCTAAGATTAGGTACTCATATAAATAATTACTTATTGTACAATATTTTGAACATCAATTAATTCTATAGCTAAAATATCTTACAATACAAAGTCCCTATGTACTATATTATAAAATGCAGCTTCTAAGATACCAAAGTGTAAAGATTTTCAAAATCAGAATATGTGCCACAAATTTCAAAGACAAAAGCCTGGGTTCTATAATTATACTTCTATCAAACATGCAATAATATAAAGTACTATCAAAATAGTATGATAACAGGTCCAGTAAACAAAGTCAAATATTTATAAGTAGTTTTACAAACACATTTAGTGCTAGTACCAGATTATGATAACATGTTTCTATTAAAACAATGCTCATAGAACTGTGTGCAAGCTATTACAAAAATGAATCATGCAAGTCACTGAGAGGTAAATGAAGGAAGGTACTAATTTACTTTTTGGATATGTCCAATGCATTTACTTTCCATTGAAAGTCAGTCTTTAGAATGTCTTTGCCAACGAACACAGTCAGACTCGGTTTAAATGCTGTTTAACAGTGTCACATTTTAGTAGTTGCCTCCAATGAGCGCAGGAGGGGTGCGCGGGCCATATACTAGAAGCGATCCTTGGAAGCATGCAGGTCTGGGTTGGTAAGGTACTGCAACTCCTGCAGCTCCTGGAACTTTTCATGATCTCTAATGTGTGCATAGTTAGCAGACAGGCACATCAAGTAGTGCACCAGGCTTAGTATCACCAGCACGCACGACACCATTGCCAATATGAACATAAACTCTGCTTTCTCCACATAATCCTTACAGAACAGCTTCAGCTTGTGTGCTTCACAAATTTTCATATCTTCTTGTTTGACACTTGAAGGAAACATGAAATCAAACTGTGTGAAATCAATGCATGTTGATAAGTCAATATTCTTTGGCTTCGAGCATAGTTTCCAGAAAATGGTAAACAGGAATGTTGTAATGACAAGAAAGCCAAGTAGCATGATCCATACAAATGTTAGTATGTAGGTGATGATCATAAAGATTGCACACGATATCCTACCACCAACTCTGGCTCTCCAGGCTCTGTATACTTTCTGCCTTGTGGCACCTGTTGCCAGGCAACCCAGACAAAGCAGCATGAAGCCAAGAGCGGCCATGCACGCGCTGCCAACAGTAAATATCATCTGCAACGCTTCTATCCATATCAATCGGAAATGAAATACTTCATCAAACATACGGATTGAGAGAGTTGACCCACGAAACATTGTTCCACAGAACACACCCACGCCCAAACAGCACATAATTGTTGCGACGAGAGTGGCATGAGGAACCCTCGTCAAACAAGATTGGCATCCATCACCCATTGTAAATGTATTTTCCTCACGAACACGACTCACTAGCCTATTTTCTTTCACAAAAATTACATGAAATGGATCACAATGAAAACCTCGAAAAACAAAAAGAAAGTTAAGTTTTTTTTTCTTCTATTATTCACGCAAGAAAACAAATGTCAAACTCAAAGGTGACAGGTGACAGAGAAAGAAACGGAAGAAACGACAGTGTCGTTTCTTCCGTTTCGGAAGGAGAAAACTCATGTTTGCGGCATGGACATGACATGGACAAGCTATCGATGAATTTAAATACATAGTGATCATGGTTAGTGAGTTTTGTGGTGGTATTATGAGATTATTAATCTCTATATCGATATCGATGATTTGAGTCCATGCCATCCACGCTCTACAAACCACGTCAGCGTCAGTATCAGTGCTGCCAGCTAACCCAAATAATGCTAGATCTAACACTATTATTACAACATCTTGATTCCTCTGTCCGACTTCTGAGATTCACCAGGAAATTCAGTTAAAAAAACCAGCAGAAAACTTGTAAGTTGCAGTCCTACATAGGGCTGTCACTACACGTGGAATAGTGTAACCTACAGTAAAGAAATGAACGCTTTTACACATAACCGTGGAACGTCACTACACGTCACGAACACGATATCAGCATCAGCACCACAACAGCAGAATATTATGGGAATTTACGGGGTCGTTATAAAGTCCCGATGGTAACGACTGGCCATCACCGCCACCACCGCCGCGCGCCGCTGCCATCGTCATCTGTTGCCGGTGTTGGTATCGTCTCGTGTCGTCCGCGCGTCGTCGTCGTCATCGTCACCTCGTCGAAGTGATATTTATTATTTAAAACCTACAGCTGGCAGCACTAACATCCTTCTCTGTCTGTCAAACAAAAGTAAGTGTCAACATCAAGCAAAACAAAATAAATAGTGTGGTGTTCTTTATTTCGTTCGTGTGTGGATAATTGAGTGGGTTTTATTGGTTTTGTGAATGCAGAAGATTGAAATTGAACGAATTCTACCTTAAATAATAAATTTTAGAACAATTTTATTGGAGCTTCCCTCATAAAATGGAGGTTTTGTACCATCAAACAAATCAGCTAGTTCGAGAAACTTCAGATCTTTTCCTGAAGTTGGAAAAAGATCCAAGTAATCATGAAGCTGTAGAATCTGCTATTCAGTCCAAGATAAATGCAATTAATGCGTAAGTTTACCTGCATAACACCTAATTAATTGAATACAACTTACTAGCAAGCTAGCTAACTTACTATGCTAGCTTACTAGAAGTAGGTAAGCTGCTCTACAACCTACAACATCTATCCAACAGACTCAAGCATCATTTTTTGTCACTGAAAGACGAGTGTCAAAAAGAGGATGCTTCAGCCTCGATTCAGAAATGAGCACTGCTTTATAGAAATGAGTAATTAGGTACCTAGGCATAATGATATTACATAAAAGTGCTTACAACTTTACCCTTGCCATTTCCATTACACAAACTGATTCCTCAGAACAAGTGTTATAGCTCACAGAATTGTGTTTAGATATACATACCTATCTACCTAGGTACTAAGCATTTAAACAAAGACTTTCAAGCAATATGGATTCGCACACACTTACCTAATACTATCTACTTGGTAGTATGTTTATATGATCTGTGTTCTATGATCCTAGTAAGTGTATTATTATTAGCCAGTTTCATCCCACTGAAGGGCAAAGGCCGCCCTATCCCCCTTCCATTTCTCACAATCTAGTGAAGCTGCGGGCCAATCCTTCGAAAATGCGTCCAATTCGTCTCGCCATCTTTATCTGGGTCTGCCGCAGTAAGAGTAGTATTAATGAATATTTTTTATTCCAGAAACTGTGAAAAGTTAGACATTTTGGTATTCAAAACACCAATAAACCAAAGAACAATGGCTAAAATGAGAGTGGACCAACTAAAATATGACAACAAGCACATTCAGGTAAACAACTTAGTTTGGATTCATTTAGTTAGGTACAAATACTAAAACATTTATGGGCGAATACTCAAACGCCACTCAAACCCCACACAATTTAAGTCCCGCTTAAATTATTGCCATCTCTTACAAATGAGTAATGTCAAACAGAGGCAGAACAACTTTAAGTGGTGCTCAAATTTGAATGACTTTTGAGTATTTCAGCCTTATTCTAACAAAATAGGTACTTACAACTTAGAAACATGTTTTAAATGTTTAAAAAATTAAATAAAAGCTTGTTAAACAATGTAACTTTTCTCAAACATGCTTGGAAATTAAAGCATTATTTTGACAACCTTCTTCGAGATAAATCGAAGATGCAGTACTGGCCACACACATGCAAGCAGCGGCCATATGAAAATCCATTACTGTTGTATTTAGCGGCCAGATAAATTACATACAAAACTCATTACTGTTGTGTTATTTAAAAATGGAACGATCTTTTACTCCATAACATGGCAACCAAGGAGGTAACTTATCAAACGTTTTATTCAAATTTTGAACAGGCTTTCAAATAGAAAGCTGATTATTGAAAAAAAAACAAATGAACACTGTAACTTCGTTGTTCGTTAATGGTTTTGAAAAGTAATTGTATTTTCAACTAAAAAGTTTTCCCTCGGTGCTTAGTTTTAATTTCCGCGCATTATTTGAGAAAAGTACTATACAAGCCTTGGCCACAACTAGGCAATGAGGGACTCACGTATGTGTGCCTCATCTTCGACTCTGCCCACATTTACACATTCTTCCCTCATTGCCTCTGGAGCAAGCCGCTGCAGTAATGTACTATTACTGACAAAGTTTCTTTAAACTTCTAGTTTTTAATCTCAAAACAATTCTATCTGTAATCTTTGCAACAGAATTTAAAACAATAATTTCATATCTTTCAGGCTTCTTTGACTAATGCCCAGTACAAAAGGCTAAGAAGAGAGCAAGAGAAAGCAGATAGAGAGCAACTATTGACTCGGCGGTTTGGCCACGACCACACAGCCATCAACGTGGACTATTTGGGACAGGAGCAGACCTCACTGCAGAACTCACACAGAAACGTTGATGAAATGATACACACCGGTAGGCAAAGTATCATCACTACATAGTATAAAGCAAAGTCGCTTCCCGCGTCTGTCCTAATGTCTGTATGTATGCTTAAATCTTTAAAACTACGCAACGGATTTTGAAGCGGTTTTTTTAATAGATAGAGTGATTCAAGAGGAAGTTTTATATGTATAATACATCATCATCATCACTGCATTGCACCCGTGCGGAGCCGGGGCGGGTCGCTAGTTAGTTGATAAAAGCAGTTACATGTCACTAATAGCAGTAATAGCAAGACGCATTATTGTTGTGGTATCTTCAATCATCGAGTTAATAATTTTCACAAATAAATATTAAATAGACCTACTACATCTAACCAAGATGATTTATATAGTGCCAGCGGCAAAATTCAGATGACACTGCTTTTGCTCGGATTGATGATACAACTTTCCATTGTGGTCCTTCCTGATATTATGTATGTTTATTTTATTTGAATATATTATATTTAATAATAAATATATATTCAAATTAAATAAACATACAGATGCCGCTGATTTGAAGTAAAGGCAAGACTATTGGTGTATTGGCAGACACGATAAGTAATTTACTATGAGCATTTGGCCACATCTGGTCATGCGTTTTTCTACCCAAAGTTGACTGGAAACGAGACTACCATTGATCGATTAACGGGCGAAATATTATTCTTTATGAACTAGTAATATTTAAGGTATATCTTTGGCCTACGGCACAGCACGGAGCACAGGTTACGTTCAAAATCGATACGAGATTTAGTTAAAACGAAAGATTATCAAACTCTAGGAGATGCTTCTAAGTTGGGCCATGTGTGCCTAAATCGCTAAAGCAAAAGTTTTTAGTAAGTTTAACTCCCAAAGTTATTTAGTGCTGGAGTTTGTATGTTGATCCTGCCCTTGGGCGAGGTTACGAGTAGGTACCCTTATTTCACATACTTTGTTAAGTTTAGACTTAACTACCTGTTTTCAGATCCAAACACGTTCGTTGGAGTTCAAACTTACATTAACATTTTAGTAATATTTTTTAAGACATTTTTTTCCTGTTTGAGACAATACATAGGTATTTTGCTCTCGAAGACTATTCTGAAGACTATTCTTACAAATGAGTAATGTCAAACAGAGGCAGAGCAATCTTAAGTGGTGCTCAAATTTGAATGACGTTTGAGTATTCGGCTGTGAGTCCCTCCGAAACGAAAAGTCTGAGTGAAACTCCGATTTAGCAAAGAAGCTAGGACCATGATAAATAATATTACACATCTTATTATCAGCACTAAAACCACACTGGACGAAGATACTGGAAGCGGTCAGCATTTGGTACATGCGCTTAATGATGCGCTGACCAGGTCTATTATTATATTATATTATATTAATATTATTATGGTAAAAGAAGACATCAGATTAAACAAATATTTATTAATTAAAATTACAAGGATTATTTAGAATCGCCATTTTTGTGCACCGTACGTGGTATCATAGTTAGCTCCTTACTTTTTATGTGGATAAGGCCCAATAGTCTGAACGGATAATGTGGGTGTTGTACGGTGCTGGTGGCTCTAATTGCTACATAGTCGAAAAATATTTACCTGACAGTACAACCCTAAATAGTGTCGTAGGTACACTATGCACCTAGGTTGTCAAGTAAGAATAGAAGTAAATTATGTTTACTGTATTTATTTTTCACATCATGACAAAGAATAATTTCCCATACATTAGCATCCAACTAAAATAAAATTATACTGTTGGTGATAAAACGCGAGTTGCACATAACAGGATAAAGCCGGTACCCTACTATGTACCTATATGTAGACTCTTATGATCATCCTTAATATTATAGAAGTAACATAGGATACTTTTTATCCCGGAAAATTTACGGGATTCAATGGGGCGCGAACGAAGTCGCAGGCGGAGGCTAGTAATATTATAAATGTGAATGTAAGTTTGTTTGTTACGCTTTCACGCGAAAATTACTTAACCGATCATCATGCAACTTTGAACACATAATCTTGGAGGTATTAGAAGAACCATAGGATACTTTTTACCCCGGAAAATTAACGGGATCAAATGGGACGCTAGTTGTACATAATTATATCTACGGAAAGCCCAAGATAAAACGCTAAAAGTACCAGGTAGCAGAACAGGTAAACATGCAACAGCAACGCATCGCAATGTACATTTTATTGACGGCATTACCTACATGTAATGTCAATGTCAACGTCAAAAGTAAATTCACCGAGATCACTTGAATCCTACGATATTGTTTTAGCAAAGTATTCTTAAAACATTAATTATGGGGTGCCAGGAATGTAGGGAAGGGGCCGTTGTTTACTTATTTTACTCATGATTTATCTAACTATTAACTGTGAGTATTGTATATACCCATATAATACACCACTTGATATGGTAATAAATCAAAAAAAACTAGACTCGTGTCATAAACGGATTGCTAGTTACTTTGTTTTATCTTGAGAATCTATTCTATTGTTTATTTACATCCTAATTCTTAGAACAGACACCCGTATATAAAAAAACACGTGACATTATCATAGCTTTTGGTATACAAAACCATCTAAACGATTGCAGCTACTAGAGTAGACTGATATTTATTATACCAATAATGTACTGAAATGTATATAAGCTAGAAGGTACTCACCACATTTTTGATCCGCAAGTATTGGCACGGCACTTGGCACCTTACTTCTTATTTCAAAACACTGATTTTGTTAGTTTTTGCGGTCCACAACAATCTAGCAAGGCGACCTTGCAAGTGTTCGACCGGGCATGATCGCACCGGATCAAGGCAAACTAATAAACTTGATAAATAAAATACGATAACTAGTATAGCAAAGTCTCTAGTTCACTTTATCGAGAGGTTGCATGCATTTGCAAGTAGTATTCACAGACAAATCACTTTACGAGACTACTATTTACTAATTAGTAGTTAGCAAGTATATTGCATACTATGTACTCGGACGTTCTCTGTCGCGGCTATCACGTGAATAAAACTTTTAGTTTATTAACGCCGGCGTCGATGTTATTTTATGAGTTAGGTAATTTGTATGTACCTACGTACTTATTAACTGTCTTTTTTATAGTTTATACTCAAGAAAGGACTATACGCAGTATACGCACCTTGATCTAGTCCCCATTAGAATAGTGTACATTGTGGGGATTTAAAGATCTTTTTCATAATGTATTTTTTCGTATAGGTTTCCGATAGTACCTATGTATGTGTATTAGTATATTTTTGTAGGTTATTGTAGTTATAAAGGCGTTGTTGTTTCTTTTTAAAGTTTTACCTTAGAAGCACTACCATCATCTCCGCACTACACCCAGGTTAGTTGGTAGATAATGCTAAATAGCATTAAACTCGCCTCTGTACGATTTTTTTTAAAGTGCAATAAAGAATTTTCTAATCTAATCTATGAGTTTCAAATTTGTATTGGTAGGCCGATGTCTGCCTATTGAAGTAGGTATCTTGCATATGATTACACAATTCAGCGAAGTAGGAAATGACTCTGTTCTATTGTTGCCAGCAAACAATGAAAAGTGTAACGACCCAGTAGGCACTAATTCAAATGATCATTTATATTTTCCACTCATCTTCCCATCAACCAATAACCGTGTCAAACACAATTAAAAAATAATTTTGATATACTAATCGTTTTCAAAACCTACATCTCTTACTTCTTAAGACGTGCTAACTGTACCTTTTTTGTCGGAATGAAATAAAGTTATGATTGATCCCTATTGATGAGTGGATTCGCAAATATCAGAAAGCCGCGTTGGCACGTTCAAAGTTTCTATGTGATTTTTTGATTAATAATGAAATCTGTCGAACGAGCACTCATCGCGTTTCGTGAGAGGTAAAAAAAATTCGTGGAATCTGGCGAATGCGTCCTAAATCATGAAAAGTACATACATACGTTCCGAAATAAAAAACATTCATATTATCCATATATCCAGTTCAGCAGAATAATTTGCGCTTTGGGGAATAACTAACAGACGCATACATTCCACCTATAACATAATTACGACACCCCCAAGGAATATCATGGTATCTCACTTTTTACCATTTTACAGGAGAACAAGTCAAAGTTTAAAAAAATTCTTAAGGTCTTTGTCTTAACCTCAAAATAACTTTTGGTGATTCATCTATAGAGATAGGAGTATGTATATGTTGTATATCTATTAATTGAAAAACCCCTGTATAGTGTATTTGATGTATTTTTTCTAAATTTTACTATGTAATTTTCATTGAACAACATGGTAACTAGACATATAATCTAAAAATTAGGGTAAATTAATAAATTTTATCTTTAAAAAAAAATATTTGAAGAAATTGTAACTCGAATTGAAATTTTTTTCACGGGAGAACAATGTTTTGGAACTTAAATATATTTTGCGTAACTCAGAATTACTTACCATTTTATTCAATGCGAGAAATGTAAAATGATGCTTAGTTACCATGTTTTAACGAATACTAACTTTTAAACGCAAAGGGTTACAGATACAGGAGTGAGAGTATAACACAGTTTTTTTTTTATTTTGAACACGAATATGAATGTAACTCAAAATTGGCAGAAAGTGAGTTACCATGTTATTCCTTGGGGGTGTCCATTAGTTGGCGTGTCGTAAGTCGTAAGCATCCTTCATCTTATGATCTTTAACCTTTCACCTTGGAAATGGATTCAGCGGCTTTTACAAAGCAATTATTATTAGTTGACCATGACGTGCTTCTATGCAGTTACTATTTAAAATGAACGCAATCAGTGTTGAAACTGTTACCTTGCGACTGGTTTTTTTAGATAAAACTATAACATATAGTGCGATTTCGTTAAAATCCATTGTCTTGTCTGCGTCAGATTTGCGCTCTGGCATGCCACATGCTATCTATGAGGCCTATATTAATATTTTGTGTCCCAAGTATCAACCAAGCACCATCAAGCAGTACTAACTAAATATACCTACCTACCACCAGTTCCATAACTAACTAAATGCAGTAATGTATTATTTTGATCACTTGTCCGAATCAAGAAGTTATAAATTAATCTCAATAACCATAGTTCCGTAATAAGACTGTAGAACAGTAATAATGTTGGACAAGTAATACTTATATAGTGTTATATCTTTGTTTCCTCGACGATGCGACGTTTACATTATTATTTTCGTTTAATTACAGGTACAAGCATGCTGGAAACGCTGAAGTACAACCGAGAAACGCTAAAAGGAGCACATAGAAGGATAATAGACCTTGCGAACACGCTTGGTCTGTCCAATGCAACCATATCTCTTATAGAAAGACGAGTGACTCAGGATAAGTACATTTTGTTTGGAGGAATGTTTGTCACCTTAGCTGTTGTTGTACTTGTTATAGTATATCTAACGTAGTTGGATGGATAATGCATTTTGTATGGACTTTTACGAGTAAACTCGATGTAAGCTTGGAGTAGTTACACCGTGTTTTGTCTTTTGCATTGATAAGCAATTCATTCAAATTCGGTCGAAAGAGACAAAACCGGTTTAACTATCTCAAGCTTACTTCGAGTTTATCAGCAGTATGTTTGTCGTACATTGCAGTTGGCGCTCGTTTATCAAGCCGTTAATGTATAACTAAGAAATGTGCTCATGCCCTCGTGTGAGTAGAAATATAGGTACCGTTTAATTTTCAGACCACCAATGCAATGTTCTTAAAATGCCGTTGAATCTTTGTAATAAAAGGTGTAGATCAACAATGTATAAAACATTCCCATCTATTTGTGTATCTGCTAAGGTGCACATTTTTTATTGTAAAAAAAGTTAGGTTATTATGATTATTTTATTATACGATTGTATTTTGTTAATTTCCGAGTTTATTTATATCTCTCACACCGACCGAATGATAAATGTTAGATAGACCGACCCGGAAGCATAAAAAAATTAACAATAGGTCGCTGCCAAACCGGTTTATAAAGAAACGCCCACTTTTATGCAAGGTATCAAAAATCTTTATTTCATTTAGCATTCAAAACAAGTACCAACCATTTTATAGCTGGTGTTCACTAACATAAAATCTACGTTGATATCGACCCGTATTCAGAAACGAATTCATTGTGTCTGAATACCGCGACCTATCTAAGCTCTTGGCAAGTGATAATTTCATTGAAAGTACCATAAAGCTTGTATTTTTTTAAGCGTAGTACATGGATACTCTTCGATGAAATCGTTTCTCGCCGAGTTCAATTTATTCTCATCTCTACTTTCATTTCTTAGTTGTGTGAACACACTGAACACCTTAGTATCGTAATTATTTGTCTCGCTTATCGGGATTGCAGCCGGGCAGTATCGGCTCAACCCTGGGGCAAGCGAAAGCTACGTCTTCTTCCTTCCTCGGCGCACAAGGGCCCATAGCTTCAGGCGGAGGATGCACACATTCGTCAACAGTCGGGTATGGTAGACGAGGGTATTCTGCAGCTCGTGCTGCGGCGGGAGATATGTCCGGCGTCTCGCGGCGAAGCTTCTTCACCTTCTCATATGCGTCTGGTGATAGACGCATGTATTCTGGCACCTGGGAGAAAAATATTACTGATTTATGTTTCTTTGGTAATCTTACGAACCTGTCTAGCATACTAGAACATTGTGAGTAAAGAAAAATAAAATTGAGGAAACGTGATAGTACTTAGTCTGCTCAAAGTCTTAATCGAAATGCGACTTATGACAGAGGTATAAGATGTAAATTTGTAACAAAGTTCTCGCGAATATTTGTGGTTTCGGATAATGACAGATGTCTTTATGGCGCCCCTCTATACTTTCTACGGCGCACCAAGGCGCCGTGGCGCACACTTTGGGAACCCCAGCTCTAGTGCCTTATAGTTACCTGTTTGCAATCCACACCGTAGGAGCCGAGGTATCCGGGTAGCTGTGTGCGGTCGCGTGCGTCGTCTGCGCCTGCGCTGGCCACTTGCGCGCTCGGCACTATCTCGTAGGGGCAGATATCGGCGGCGCGACGTTCCGCACGCTCAGTTGCATCCTAAAAAACAAGCGAGTATTTATGACGGGTTCATGCTCTCTTTTTGAGCTAGGCTCCGATTTCTATCATAAAAAATCAACACGCAAACGAGTGAATGTTTTACGTTGAAATCTTTCATAAGAATTCCGCTAGTTGGGAGCTGGAATTGGTTGACCTTGTTCTGTATTTTAGGGATAATTAACAATGAAACACCACAAATCGTATGAACTCGTGTAATGGCTGACAACCAACTGTCGGAAACATACCTACCCGCACCTAACATAAACTGCACATATACCACATCCCTCCACCACTATTCTAAAATTATCTAATAAATTTAAAACTTATAATTTAATGGTTTCCTAGTTTTTCTTATCGGATACCGGCGGACAACTTGAGGTCTCGTTTGTGCGTTATCGCTTTCAATAGAATGATCGGAAGAGTTATCATCATCACTATGCACAACTGGAGAGCCTGCATCGAGAAACTCATCGTCCGTGTCAGCTCCAGCATCCTCCTCCCTACTATCTCGCGCAGGAGACGTGGGGGAAGTTGGAACATGCTCCAGGGATGACGTGACTGGGTCACGCACTAAACCAGCGTGAGGCTCGTTAGGCTGACTCGTGATTTCGGTTAAACAATCTCCGAAAATACTAATATCATCTTCATCCTGGTCAAACGATGAGTTCCCTTTGTACGCTAGTAACTGATCTACATGTTTTTTTACATAAGATTTTTCATTAGGAATATAAACTAAAAACATACGAGTGCCTAAACATTTGTTTATTAGTCCCTGTTTCCAAATATGTTTATTACCATTATTAAAATAATGTATAACTAAGACTTTATCGCCTACTGAAAAACATACATTCCTTTTACCGCCAAATTGTTTACATTGGTTTAATTGTGATTTAATCACATTATTTTTGGCATCGGATGACGAAGATGATGGGAAGGCTTGTCTGGGGTTAAATAAATCGAACCGACATCGCAACGGCCGTCCTAACATCAATTGAGCTGGAGAAAACCCAGTTGTCAAATGAATGGAATTCCTATAGTCAAACAAAAATTTATTTAAAACTTTTATAAATGCCTTTTGGTTTCCGTTGCTGTTTAATATAGCTTTTAAACCATTTTTTACCGTTTTAACACTGTTTTCTGCCTGCCCATTTGACATTGCATGATACGGAGCACCAGTCAAATGTTGAATTCCGTTGAGTTGGCAAAACGTCTCAAATTCCCTTGAACAAAAATTAGATGCATTATCAGTGACTAAAGTACGCACTAACCCGAATCTGCTAAACATCTCACAAACTTTACTAATAATTGTTTCACTGTCCGTCTTTTGCAAAACGAAACATTCTACCCATTTAGAGTGAGCGTCAACTGCGATTAAAAACTGTTTGCCATCCAACATAAACATATCTAAATGTACACGTTCCCATACGCGCTGAGGGTATGGCCACGGTGCCAGCGATACTTTCGGTGGATTACTGCGGAGCGAGTTACACATGCTGCACGTACCTATTTTTTCTTCGATGTGTTTGTCGATATTGGGCCACCACATGCGCATTCTAGCTTCAGACTTTGTTTTAACCACACCAAAATGAGAACTGTGTAGTTCATCTAAAAGCCTTTCGCGGAAACAGGATGGAATAACCATTTTATGGCCACGTAAAACACAACCACTCTCAACAGCGAGATCCAAACGACACAAGTGAAATGGACGCAATTCCGGGTTCAAAACTTTTGAAGGCCAACCGTTTTTAATAAAACCTATTACCTTTTGCAAGACCGCATCCCGTGAAGTTTCAACTCGTAAGTATATCTTCAACCGTTATAGGAAGCAACAAAGACTCTCCAATGAAATTGATATACCGTGAAAATTCTATCTCTTCGAGCGCGTCTGATTGAGTCGGTACAGACCGAGACAAAAAATCTGCTACATTATCATCACTCTTCACATATTCAATTTTAAAATTATATGCCGATAAAAATAACGCATATCTCTGCAATATATTCGCTGCTAAAACGGGCACGCCCTTTTCCTTTCCGAAAATTGACAGAAGTGGTTTATGGTCTGTGCGTAATACAAAAGGTACCGTACGGCCATACAAATAGTGATTAAATTTTTTAACTGCAAATACAATAGAAGTTGCTTCTTTTTGAATTTGTCCGTAATTAGTCTCGGCTTTCGACAAGGAGCGAGATGCATACGCTAGCACGCGCTCGGAACCGTCAGGCTGCACCTGTGCTAGCACCGCACCCAGGCCCTCAGGACCCGCGTCGCACGTCACGATGGTGGGGTACTCCGGGTGGTAGTGGGCTAGCACACGATCTGACGCCAGCTCCTTTTTTATTTTTTCAAACGCATCTGACTGTGATTTGCCCCAAGCCCATTTTGTACCTTTCTTTAATAAATTATTAAGCGAGTTAAGTACCGAGGACGTATTTGGCACAAAACAACGATAGTAATTTACCATCCCTAGGAAAGACTTCAACTCATTTACGTTTTCTAAATATACTCTATTGAGCTTTTAAACAATTCACACTTATCGCGTTTCACCCGTAAGCCCGCATCTTGTAGTCTTTGCATGACAAGTTCTAACCTTTCTAAATGTAAGACCCTATTAGGTGCAGTGATCAAAATATCATCTAAATAAATACATACTCCATCGATGTCTCCCAGCAACTGTTCCATAGTTCGTTGAAAAATAAATGGTGCATTAGCTAAACCTAGCACAAGACGCGTATATCTATATAAACCTCTATGAGTATTTATACAACACCATTTCATTGATTCATCGAGCTCCAACTGAAGATAAGCTAACTTTAAATCTAACTTGCTAAATTCTACACCGCCATGTAGCTTGGCAAACAAATCTTCAATACGAGGAAGCGTATAATTGTCTAGGTATAGAACCTTGTTCAAAGTTACCGAAAAATCCCCGCAGATTCGTACGTCTCCATCGGGACGTAGCACTGGAACAATAGGCGTAGCGACGTCCGAGTGATCTACCTTTTCTAATATACCTGCTGCCAATAACCTGTCTAGTTCCTCTTCTATTTTAGGTTTCAGTGCTAAGGGTACCGGCCGGGCTTTGAAAAACTTCAACTGCGCGTCCGGCTTTATTTTCAGACTTACTTTATATTTGTTAAATTTGCCTAACTCGTTAGAAAACAACTTAGAGTATTTTTCCCTTAGAAAATCGCCTGCGTTGTCGTTTACCGATAGGTTGTTGCAGTTCAAACTACATAAATGCAAGTTAAACGATCTCATAAAATCGCGACCTCCCTGTTAGGTCGCGATTTTTCATTCGCAAACGTTTCTCATTCGTTTTAATAACAAAGAAAACTACTTGTTTCGTGCGACCTTCGAAGGTAACTGATAACGATAAACAACCCATTGGAGATATTTTTACTCCTGTATAAAAATTAAATACCTCCTTACACGGCCGCAAACTATAGGTATTACTTTCGCTTCTAAACAGCTGTTGATAGATAACGGCCGGTAAGACAGAGACAGCACTACCACAATCAATCTCACAAAGAATTTCTTTGCTATCTAACTTGACCCTCCGCGATATCGGTTCATCTTTATCAGAGTTTTTTAAATTAAATAAATTGTAAATACCTCCAGCATCGCCGTCTTCCGTCCCCAAGAAATTGGTATCACTTATCTTTGCCTTACACATTCTTTTTAGGTGACCTTTTTGATTACACTTCTGACAGGTGTAATTTATGAACCGGCACTTATCTTTTGAATGATTTTTATAACCGCACACATCACAACACTTTGACACTCGCGAATTGTCACTAGATGATGATCCGCTGGGCCGCTGCTGTAATGCGAATGCTGGCTGCGCCTGCGCCGCTGCCTCTATGGAGCCCGCACCGCCAGCCGTGCCAGGCGCGGCGTTGCCAGCGCGCGCGGTCTGCAGCGCGGCGCGTGCACAGCGCACGCTCTGCGCCATCTCCAAGGCTTTATTGAATGTCAGAGTTTCGATGCTTTCCGCAAACAGCTTCTCTTTTTCTTTAGTATTTTCCAAACCTAAGACGAACCTGTCCCGCAAAGCGGTTTCTAACTCAGTCTTGAACCCGCAGTATTGAGCCAAGTTACGCACTCGCGACGCCCACTCCGCTAGATCTTCCCCTGGGCGTTGTTCAGCCTTGTAAAAGCTGAACCTTTCAGCAAACGTACTTTTCTTTGATTGTAAATGAACGTTCAACTTCTCCAAAAGGCTTTTGTACTCGACATTATCTAAGTCGTCGGGAAAAACCAAATCTCGTGCGACGCGGTAAGGTATCTTCTACCAGCGCAGTGAGCAAAAGAGCTCGTCTTCTCATTCCAGACTTATCGGTGTCGTCTCCGATGTCGTTCGCCGTGCAGTACTGGATAAAACGACTCCTAAAAATGCTCCACTCTTGCACACGGTGATCAAATGAGAGGTTGCCACCGAATACCATCATATTGGACTTGGCGTGTTCACTTGTCATTGAAAACACTTCCACTTATGACAAAGTTGATAATAACACACGTGAATAACGAATCGTCGCCAAATGTTCTGTATTTTAGGGATAATTAACAATGAAACACCACAAATCGTATGAACTCGTGTAATGGCTGACAACCAACTGTCGGAAACATACCTACCCGCACCTAACATAAACTGCACATATACCACAGACCTATAATTTAATTGTATAGACATAATTTAAAATATCATTTCTCATCATTAAGTCTAGGGTGAATTCCCTACCTGTTCTTTGACTAATGGCTACGACGCGTAGCAGTTATTCACTATGCTACGCGCCGTAGCCAAGGGTGCTACGACGTAGTCTACGCGCTACGCTACGTAGATCCAAAATAATTACTCGGTACAGTATATAGGTACATAGCTAAAATCATTCCCAAGTATAAAATACGCTGTTGTAGAATGATAATTATTCACGAACTGTATCCATTTATATCTTCTCCACTTATAGGGCAGGGGTAGAATGTGGGTGGGGATTATGGTTGAAGTTACCCCTATATTTCATTCAAATAAACTCAGCTGCTACAACGTGATTGCGAAAGTGAACGATCGAATTACTTTGTTAAATATTGCATAATTTAATCGATATTTTCTATCATAATACTTACGTAAGTTCTTAGGCCCGATTCACATTTATATCGACTCCAGGTGTACACACAGCTTACTTTGCTGGCAACAGACTTAGTGGCTACTTAGTGATTCTGAAGAATGTACGGCATTTTATAACTATTTCTCCAAGCAATGGATGGGATTAATTACCCGGGAAACATTTAGTTGCTATAAAGAAATATTCAAGACTAATAACCCAGTTGAAGGGTGGAATGGCTGTCTCAAGAACAGAATCCTCTTAAAACCACCGTTGTATCGGTTCATACAGTTGCTCAAAAAAGAAGCCAAATATCAAGACAGAAATTTAAGAAGGATAGAAACTTGTTGCAAAGGTAAAAGGCGTATCTTAAAGTTAGAGGAGAAAGATATCAACATTGACATGATAATCACTAGTGCACTGAAATACTAAATTTCAGTGCAAGAATGCATAGAACGATTGTGCAGGGTGAACTGTATTAACTTAAGATCCTAATATTGTTATCTAAGTCTTATGTTAAATTTTGTTGTGTTATTAAATAACCTAAATTATTTGTTAACATTATTTGTTTCACTGTACTTCTGCCCTAGAGCGAATCTGTCCTAAGGCTAATCTGGCCTAATGCTAATCTGCCATAAAGCGAATCTGTCATAAAGCGAACAAGGATGGCAGCAGATGTTTAGCATCCTTGATGGTGTTGTCGATGCAAAGGAAGCCCAGCCAGCTCCAACATTTCCGCTTCAGACCTAGCTGTGTTTGTTGTAGGGAGTTACAAACTTACCGCTTCTTTTAATCTGTCACAGAAGTCGGGATCGTCCACGAAGTGTGGTTGTTGTCCCGGCGGATACTCAACCGGTTTCTTCTGGTCTCTGTGCTCATCGGCCGCAGGACCACTGAAGCAGACCACCTTCTGGTGGTCGTCACGAGCCGTGCCCGACTTTAGGATGCCTTTAAGGGGTACCACGTTGTCGCACGTTGGTTTACTGTAAAAAATATAACAGGTTATCTAAATTTAGTTAAAAGTCAAAGTGACTCACGGCCTAATTCCTAGAAATTGGAAATTTGGAGGATCGGTTGCTTCCGACTTCCTAGCAATACGTAGGCACACTAAAATTAGGAAGCCACTCTTTAGTTTAGCTTAGCACGAGATACCATGAACCCAAAGAATGAAGTGAGTAAATTGAATAATTTTTTGCGGTCGTATTTGCTCATAGTCAGGTTTCCAGGTCATTAATTTTTACAACCCCAATCACACGCAACTAATCAGTGCGGTGGTTGGCAATATGGATCCGACCAAGATAATAATTAAATATGACTGCCTAGATACTATACCTATACCTATATTTAGGTGCGACATGAAGAAAATTTTGTGTGAAGTTGTTGTTACGTTACAAAAGTTAGGTAGCTCCCTTTTGTAGGTATAACAAACAGAACCTAACCTAGCTATCTTTCTAAAATATTATTAGTTTTCCAACTTCTCATTAAAATATATTGCACATGGCACAAACATTTTATTCAAAAGAAAACCAGCCAGAAGCGAAATATGGAAATGAGTTTCTCGTGCCAAGAGCTATTTAAAATAGAATATCCAGTGCAAAACATGTGCAAGTAAGTAAAATATTATTTGTCCTCGTGTTAAACGAGACGTGCAGCTAGTTAATTAACGCTCTACAAAACTACTTCTACTAAAAAGCAACCGACTCTGTATTTCTGAAAGTTTCTCAACATAAAAACTATAATTTATGACTTTTCTAAATGGACTCGGGACTTCATAAAAATGTCATTAGAACCTCGACCGCGGCGTTAAATCGAGAACGTATACTTACCTATCTGGTGATACTCGGGTTGTTTTAAGGAACAATCCCTCCGCTTGGAATTCATAAAGCGTACGTTTTTGTTTGCTTAGACCCCGCCATTAGGATATTTTTCCACCAGAACTAAGGGCGTATTCCCATCGAGCCCACCGGCCGGCCCACTGGTGGGCCGCTATGCTATGTTGGTAAGGATGTGTCCTGTACATTTTCTACTCTCATGTGATTGTAGAACATCAACATCGCTAAAGGAACTGTAGTTCTCTTACCTTGCTCGGATAGCTCTCAAAGTGTCTTCATATGAGATTCTATCGGTGGTCATGGGCGGCGTGGGCGGTCTTGGTGGTGTCGCACTTCCTTCCACTACGTCAAGTGCGGTGAGGCATCGCTCCATAGCACTTGGCTCGGCGACTGCCGCTTGCCCGATCTTGGCAAGCTGAGACCGCGTTTCGGCAGCTTGTTCTTCTCGGATGGCAGCCTGTCGAAAATAAATTGGAAAATTTTAACTGGGTCATTCCCAGTTGCTACCACCCTCTCTGTCCCAAGTGGTGACCACTGGGAATTGTTCTTCTTCTTCTCTTCAATAATGGCATCTGTCCGTCATTTCGACAGACAATTTTGCCAATGTCAAGTGATCTAATTGTAATAATATAAGTCAAGTCATTCGTCAAGTCGTTTGTTTTGAAAAGAAAATGGTGGATTTTCTCTTCCAAACCTAACACGAGTTTTCACATTCACAAAAACCACTTTACACACGTTTATTCCAACGGCTCACACTTTTTGTTACGACCTAAGTGTATTATTCTTTAAAATTCCACTGAAATTAAACAACAATACTCACAATAACACAAGAAAAACTATTAAAATAAAAGTGGTATAATAATATGTCGTTTCAAAAAATGTCAAAACTTGTGCTCCTGGGAATTGTTTTTAAAATGTGTTCCATTTGTTACCACTAGTGACGTCCCTACATATTACCATGTCCTCAATGGTAAGATTTATTTAGCTGGATTGAAAAAGTGGTAATATTTATGCTTAGCGAAATGGATTATATTTATTAATCGTTTAAATGGCCCTTATGTAATCTGCTTATGTAAAGCATGCATCATCAAAAATGTTTATCGTACACAAACATTCATCTTCATTTTGGTACGACTACGATTTACTTTAAGTTAGATTAAAGGTAGAGATGTTAAACTCAATATTAAACTTGTTTCAAAGTAATACCGAAGTCGGGAGTAGATCAAAACTTAGAACTGTGATAAATTTTAAAACATTTCCGAAGTTTCCTTAGTTTTAGAGTAACATAAAAACTTACGAGTTGCTGCACACACAGACCAGTGCAATAAAATGATGGAAATCTAGTAAAACTACGTCACAATCTAGACATACCTACTAGCTAGATCCAACAACTTCACACATGGACCAAACAATTGCTGGTGGTGTTTTGCCCAAAAGTTATTTACAAATAACACGTTTCATACATATAACATAAGTGTAGGTACTGCCTGTTGTATGTACCTACCTATATACCGCATGTCACAGACATATGCGGGAAACATCCATCAATTGCGTTTGTACCTAACTAGTGCACCATTGGCATTCCCGACGACGCAAAAGCAAAACAATCCATCATTTTTAAAAGCATGTATCGACATAACACACATTTGCCATTTGTACATTTATCAGTTTACAATGTTTCAAGATTCCAATGAAATAAAAATGTATGTACCTACTTATAATTCCAATTACAAGTTGACTTCTCAAATCTAGGCCCGTATTCCGAGACAGAAATCGTTACTCAAGCATAGATTTGAGTAGAGATTTTCATACAAAAATCTATGCTTGAGTACGGATCAGTGCTTGAGTAAGGCTACGGAATAGGGCCTATGTGTCAGATTCGCAAGGATATTTAAGTTTTGCTTCAATCGTACCGTACAGCAGTTTCGGTGTGTTGTGCGTGTATTATGGTTGATCCACGTAGCCCGGCGACAGCAAAGGAGCCGTCTCCCGTCGTCAAATGGTGCTGCGTGGATTTAATATTGCCTAAAGGCACCAGCAGCAGTACCTAAACGTGCCATGCTTTGGCAGTCTAACGTCTAAGCGATATCGTAAAGATTGTCCTCTCTATTAAATGAATATCCTATCTTTGCTACAACAATTGTCAGTTATAGCAATTGACCTCTACGCCACGACTTACATCTAACCTACCTACCAATAATGTTTTGTGTACGCATCGTATATGAGCATTTTGTAAGTTACTTGAATCCCCTTACCTCAAGTTCGTCTTTCAAATTGCCCTCCCGCATGTGGTAGTTGCGTACATTGTCGATCACTTCTTGCGGGAACTTTTCGGGATTAGCGCTCATGTACCGATACACGAATAGATCACAGCCGATTATCTTGAATCGATGTTTGAAAACTGGTATTATCGCTCCTGTAAATAAATGCAGTTGATAGATGTTAAGCGAATGTTTTGGCCTCTTTTATAAAGGCTAGAATAACTTATAAGGTAAGCTTTTCTGGTGTGATTCAAATGAATCTGTATGTTTTTTTGCCAATTATCACCATCATAAATCTATATCAGTCCACTGTTGGACGTAGGTCTCTCCCAAGACGCGCCTTTGAGCCCGGTCTTTGGCTCTTCTCATCCAGTGTTTGCCAATAAGAGATACGAAAATTGAATTTTATAAATTGTCACTTTTCATTTTCTCTTCCAAGAAAATCCGAGCAAGACTTGAAAGTAACGGAAATTAATGTTTGCGAGTGATATCAAAAGTTAGGATTGCATCTTCAAGTCTGCCAGGCAGCAAATTTACTTCAAATTGCTTCTGATACCATCCCTACTCACCAAGTTTTATTATCCCATTCTTTCAAAAGGAGTTCATTAAAACTACTGGCAGTCGTAAACCGTTCTACAAACTTGCTGCAGTCGATTTTAACTTTAAGAGAAAGACTTTGACGGTTAGTTAAGTATCTAGGTACTTATTTATTTATCCATCGTACTCGCAGGTACAGAAAACGTTTCTTCAGGTGTCAAACACCCAAAGTTTTCCGTGCCTACAACACCTACCTACAACAAAATTCTCTATAATGGCCTGCCTTACTTGACTCTGGGAATCACTCCAAAGACGAAAAGTGATCACTCTTCGCCTCAGATTGCCAATAATTGCCTCAACGTGACATTCTAAAAGAATCAAAAGTAAATAGTACATTACTGCAGCGGCCTGCAACTGAGGCAATGAGGGAAGAACGTGTAAATGTGGGCCGAGTCGAATACGAGGCACACATACGTGAGTCCCTCATTGCCTAGTTGTGGCCAAGGCTTGTATAGTACTTTTCTCAAATAATGCGCGGAAATTAAAACTAAGTACCTACCTAGGCAAAACTTTTTAGTTAAAAATACAATTACTTTTCAAAACCATTAACGAACAGCGAAGTTAGTGTTCATTTGTTTTTTTTTTCAATAATCAGCTTTCTATTTGAAAGCCTGTTCGAAATTTGAATAAAACCTTTGATAAGTTACCTCCTTGGTTGTCATGTTAAGGAGTAAAAGATCGTTCCATTTTTAAATAACATGACAGTAATGAGTTTTGTATGTAATTTATCTGGCCGCTAAACTCGACAGTAATGGATTTTCATACATTTTTATCTGGCCGCTGCTCGCATGTGTGTGGCCAGTACTGCATCTTCGATATATCTCGAAGAAGGTTGTCAAAATAATGCTTTAATTTCCAAGCATGTTTGATAATAAAGACTTTGTTCTTTGGTTCAACCTCTACCGACCATTACTCACCTACATAAAACTTATCCGGCGTGAAATATGTGGGGAAGTTTGGATCGGACTCTGGCGTCTGCAGGCGCATGGATTTGAGGAATTTGCCCTCCTTGATGCCAGAATTGCGGCGCGGTACTTCGCCAATCTTGATGGTGCCGTCTGCTAAGCTGTACGACACGATAAATCGGCGACCATTGTCTTCTGGATGGATCCAGTCGAGCTCACACAAGTAACGCAGGTTCTGTGAATGAACATGATTTGAGACGACTGCTGTAATAGGTACTTAGGGCCGTAAGATCAAAAAGTTTAAACTATGGGTTTCGTAAACTACGATTACCTACATTTGATTGATGGATTAATCTACTGTCATCTCTGTCAGTTTAAGCTACCGATGGTCGATTTTCTACCATTGATCTTATGAAATAATCGGAGACTGGAGGTTAAACTCTATTTCGTGGTATTAAACCACTATTGATCTTACGGCCCTAAGATGCTTTTGTACCTAGCTGGTTTATTCGGTAGGTACCTACCTGAGTTACATTCTATTAAAAACTAGTTATATTATAATAGATAGGTAAGTAATTGCATTTTATGAATTCGTATTAAGTATTATAGATACGAATTGATTTTATTTAAACTTGGAACATAAAACGATGTTCAATCTCATCTCAGCCAATAAAATTAACAAAGTAAGATGCAAATGCGATTGGATGAAACTCTGGGTCAAGGAGACCGCTAGTTCGCCTTTGAGACTCGTCACCCAGTGACGACGTCGCTAAATGAGAATCTATTCACAAATATCCGTGGAGAGAATGGGACGGGACCCGTTCTTTTTGTCTCTACGAGGAATTAAGGCTAACATATTTTTTTAATGTACCTACTTATTTTGGGTAGAAAAAAAAGAAATCGATATTACAAGAATAAAATTCCGTTACCTGCATTCACATTAACTAGTCGCACCTGGGAAATAAAACTGAACTAAAAATGGAATTATTATGTCACAGCCCGAATTGAAGTGTTTATCTACCTACCTGTACAGTTAGGTACCTACTCGTATAAAGTACTCGTAGCATCTAAAGATTCTCAAGTCTCACTTCTTGATTCTTTGCACAGAGCATACTCCCGCTGCAACTTTAAATGAGTCTCGAGAGACTGCAAACTCAAATATCAAAGAATAATTTATATTGTTCGATGGAATGGAAATATTTGCAAACTTTTTATAAAGTTGTTACTTAGTTTGTTTCCAAATTCTTTTAGGACATTCATGTTGTATGTAAATAGAAAAAGAAAAAAAATTACTACCTATCTACTTATAAAGTTCAGTGCAAATGTGCTTTATTTGTTTACTGACTAAGCAAGTTTACTTTTATTATCTATAAAAATCTGGGACAGTTCTACAATTACCGTGTCATTTACAGTTATAGTCATATCTTTGATCGACAGTTGAATCAAACCTTAATATTTTTTTAAATCATTCACAGTAGTAAGTACCCACCTAGTTGGTCCTCAATTATGTAACATAATTGAGCATAATTTTGTAGGGGTAATCCCCCCTCCTCCCACACCCTTCTAACACGGCTACCTCGTTAGGGTTTATAACAGTCAGATTTGTTTGATAATTGTGTTCGATGTGTTTCATATGCAGTGGTTTTATTATAACTATGGAAAAAGTATGACTGCATCTACTGGTCGGGTTTTAGTTTCCCGTGATTAGCGGTAACACCCACCTACTTATTATTAGTGATATATAAAACTGTTTCGGAAACGAATGTAGAGCGGCTACTTAAGTAAGAGACTGTTGCGGTGAAACTCCGAATGGCGCTTACCTTATTAGCGTTCAAATTGTATTTGATTACATCCTTGTGAGGTGGTTTTGGAACTAGCCCGAAGCACGATTGCAACGAGTCCTCTGGCGCTCCAATACCGATGTGCGGTGGGTAGGACTACGGAAACAACGGAAGTTAAACACTTAAGTCTTCTTGGTCACAGGCTTATTGTAAACAAGCAAAAAAGATACTCTTACATCGTTCTGGCTTGTACTAGACATTCGAAGAGCGTTGAAACATTTTTCCCAGATGCAAGAAATTATACCGCAGCCTGTCATAATCAAGTCCAGCAGCTTAGTTTGTATATAAGTATAAAATGGAATGAAGAAAGGACGTGTTCTCACCTTGGGAAATTCTTTTCTAGTCTCTTGATTAACTTCCACGGCCGGTGGCTGCTCTATGTTTAACATGGACCTGCGAAACAGACATACGAACGGGTAGAGTTGATCAATACACAATATTTCAAATTTGTGTCACAGGTTTAATTGATTAATATCATAAAAAAAAAAACAGCAGTAAAATCTTTAGCCGTTGAACCTGAAAGCAATGATTTCGTTCATTTGTTATTTGCATGATTTTACCTGTACCTACGTTTCATGAGTTTTTCAACGTATACCAACGCTACGACTTAGCTACCTACAACATGTGATGGTTGTTATAAGAAAATATATACGTATAAGTAAAGAAACAATCATTATTTTAATTTCCTTTTTGGACCATTGCCATAGTAAGTTCAGTGCCTGCCACCCACGGACTACTTTTAATACGATAAGTAACATTTTATGAATGGTTCTGGGAAAGATGTTGGCAGTGCGATTGAGTCTTACTATTTTCTATAAATAGAGATACTTTGCAGACCGACGAAACCCCTGATAGCATTGTAGATAATAACTTATCTGGAACTTATTACTTTATTTGATGCTTTACCTGGTAAAAGTAAAATATTCTTATATATAAAAATGAATTGGCTGTTCGTTAGTCTCGCTAAAACTCGAGAACGGCTGGACCGATTTGGCTAATTTTGGTCTTGAATTATTTGTGGAAGTCCAGAGAAGGTTTAAAAGGTGAATAACAGATTTATTTTATACAAAAGTTTAGGTCTTTTATTTATCGATTGAGGCAGTACGAAGTCTGCCGGGTCAGCTAGTTACTTGTTACTTATAAACCTATAGGTATGGTCGTAGATTTTTCAGTGTCGCTTTTGTATATGTTTGTAGTTCTATGTGCATTTATAATACTAATTAAGTAGTGCTGCTGCGAGTTAAATGATCAATTTGTTGTCAAGTACCATTGGTAGGTAATTGTAATGTAATGACATAGTAGGTTTATACAAAAAAAGTAAGTTCCAGTCTCTGAATTGATCAGAGGGCCTAGTACGAGTTTTCAGTGTATAGTGTGGGTGTGAAACGTCTGACGCCCAGCACACCATTGGGCGCTGATTTGTATGGAGACACAGAGCGGATTGTTTGAGAAGCTCGAAATGCGAGTACGGGCTTGGTGTAGACCAAGCTTCTCAAAGAATCCGCTCAGTGTCTCCATACAAATCAGCGCCCAATGGTGTGCTGGGCGTCAGACGTTTCACACCAGATTTACACACCAAAACTCGTACTAGGGCCTCAGTACTTTCAAAGCATTTACAACTTGAACAAATTATCATTAATACCTACGCATCAGCGTAGCATAATTTTCATTGTATAAATAACAAGCTGATATCCGCGACTTCGTGCGAAACTTTTCACCAAAATATCTGTCACCTGAGGGCCTAGTACGAGTTTTCAGTGTATAGTGTGGGTGTGAAACGTCTGACGCCCAGCACACCATTGGGCGCTGATTTGTATGGAGACACTGAGCGGATTCTTTGAGAAGCTCGAAATGCGAGTACGGGCTTGGTGTAGACCAAGCTTCTCAAAGAATCCGCTCAGTGTCTCTATACAAATAAGCGCCCACTGGTGTGCTGGGCGTCAGACGTTTCACACCAGATTTACACACCAAAACTCGTACTAGGGCCTCAGCATATAAGATGACCCTCGTGCCAAAGGCTGCTTTTGGTTTAGAGATGTCAAGCTGTATCTAAGAATTCACGTCTCTGATTTCAATAAATTATAGCTTATTTTTCAAAATATACCATTCGAAAGCCCATCAAAATGGGCTTTCGAATGGTATAAGTTTCGTTGAAATTGGTCCAGTAGTTAAGGCGTGATCCGCGAACAAACAAACAGATAAACAGACAAACTCGATTTTCAGAATCAGAATCGTTTATTTAGTAGATCTGCATATTTAGTTTATCCATATCTTTAATTTCAGTTTTTGGCTTTTTTATAGTTTTATAATAGTATAGATAGACATAGGTTATTTTCTGTTATTTATTTACTTATTTTCTGAGTGAATAAGCAGGTACACAATTTCTAGAAAAATTGTTCATCGTATAATCATGGTAGGTATTAAATATTCTATGGTATAATATGACGGTACGTAGCTCGTAATTTTCTATTGTTTTGCTATTATGTTGCATGCAATTCTTTGTTCATGGAACTTCATACATTTCATAACCCTGAGTTGGCCACTAACTCATACTAACTTACTCATTGCCCTGAGTAGAATAGAAAACTAGCCTACGGTTACTTTAAAATGGAGAAGAGATACACTAATTTGTGTAATGTGTAAAGGTCGGCATATGAAATAGCGATAAAACAATCTCAGAGAGCTTACGCTGCACTAACGAAGTGATATATTTGTCTCCGTCGGAACAAAGAGAATATGTGAGATGAGGACAGAAAGACGGTGAAATTGAGCATTTTATCCGCGCTAATACTACGTTAGTCATTATATGAAGGGAAGCGTAATGCCTTACCATGCTATTCAAGTTTTAAAAGGTTGCACAATACCAACCTACCTACGAATGCCTAAGAATTTATAAAGAAATCATTTATTCTACGTTTCAAAAGAAATTTTTAAAATAAATGTTGACATTAGATTCACAATAAATAATGCTGTCAGTAGGGTTTCAAGCACGCTCAAGTAAATCGAATTGACGTTTCATTTCATCGTGTTTGTTTCCTTTTTACTAATGCAAGCAGAAAGATTGAGTACCCAGGGTCTTGATATTTCTACCTTATGACACATACAAAAATCTATGCTAGTGCAGTAAATCACCATACTCTTTGATGAAAAATAAATTGCTTTCAGCGGTCGCTTCGTTCCAGCTAAAAGCAAACACCGTTTTCATGAAACTTCGCCAGCAGCATACGAACGCCTACCTACTTAGGCGTTCAGTTGTCAACTGGATTGACAACTGGATGCATAAGTATGAGCACCACCTCTGTATAACTGTTGAAAACCTGCAGTGCGTAATGCTGCATGTTTGTAGCGTGTAGGTGGCCATCGACGTTTACGTGCTAAGAATTTAATTACAACTTAGTTACGTAACGGAATCCAGCGCTGGCCGAGCAGAGCTAGCCACCCGGCTAATCCTGATTTGATTTCCCTGCTTACATCCTCGACATAACAAAGTTACGTTACGTACTTTTTTAAATACAATTTGTCTCGCTCGTTCTTATTGTTCAAATAGTTGTTGAATAATCACCTACCATGGTTCTATAGACATACCTACTTAGAGACTCTTTAGGCTTTACTTCTGCTAGGTAACTTTACTGTGTTCAAAATGATCGTCTTACCTGTAGTATAATCGTGTGAATTTATCACAGTCGCACAGTAAGAACCGTCGGCCAAGAACAAACACAGTAGTGCCCACGATGAGATCTTTCGGAGCGTAGTACTCAGTGACTTCTTCTTCAGTCGTTTCCAAAACCGTTGATGGAAATGTCACTGAAATATAATTTTGTATGAATCTTTACTAGTTTTTAAAAACACTTGCTAAAAAAATATTGCAGCAGGTAAAGAATAAAAGTCAATTATTTTTAGGCTAAGTGCAAACGAGCCACAGAGCACGACCACCGGTGGCCTGCGACAGCTACTTTGTTTCCTTTTTCCTGCTTTCTGTAGAGACTCGCACACACGTGTGGCCGGTGGCGGCGAACTAGCTACACCATGAGAAATTATAAAAAGTGGCTGTTGCAGGCCACCGGTGGTCGTGCTGTTTGCGCTCAGCCTTACATTAGGTAGGTAAGGCCGAGGCGTGTCGCAAGCCATAAATAAACAAACTTACAATGCTAAAGAATGTATCTTCTTAGTAACTTTTCTAACGCTCATACTACATAGAAGTTTTGTACCTAGTTCCACCATCACTCGTCGGCTCTACTTGTAGATGAACTAACTAAGTAAGGGTATATAATCCCATTTCTTGTTGTAAATCACTCACGAAAACATGTCATAAAATGTAATTTTATCAGCTGCAATAATTCATAACCTCCTTACTGAAGAAGTTAGAGATGAAACGACGGAAAACTCTTCAAAGTTTCATGGCTTAATCATCTTAAAAGCGACCTATTAATACAAAGCGAATGCCGTATTTATCCACGTTTATTACTAGCAAAGTTAAGCATTATACGAATTAATTATTTAGCTTGACTCTCAGTTTATTGTTTGATCCTCTTTTCTTTGTTATGCTTTTTACTTATCTGTTCCATTATCGTACAGATTATTTATTGAAATATACGCAACTCGACTAGTAGAAGTTTATAGGTCTGTTTTCTTGATCAACCTATTAACGATAACCGACTCTAGTACCTAGGTAAATGGATCGTAACACGCTACCGATTCGATTCAACACATTGTGGAAGCGTGTGAAGTTCCGATGTCAGTACCTTAACTTGATTACAATGGTTTCATATTGCAGGCAGAATACACAGTAAGCTGTAAAACATTTCGTTAGATAGTGGTAATTTGAATGATAGAGGAGAATGGAAGAAAATAACATGTTATCCGACTAGTGACCCCAACTAGTGGGATAAGGACAGGAAGAAGAAGAAGAGATAGTGGTAATTTGTAGGTATAATGGCACGTTGGCATTTATGAAGTTTGTGTCAGTTTTCAGTTTAAGATGAAGATAGTAACATACTGAATAGGATTAGCGTGGTAACAAAGGAAATGAAATTATTAATTACAGAGAACAATAACACTTTTAGCTTTATTCTGAAACTGTTCACTTCGTTTTTACTAAAAATTCAGTAGCAATGTTCGGAGTTTGTACTTCAACTATCGGCCTGTAGGGATTAACTAGGCGCACTCGCCCGCGCTAACTCCGATAAAGTGGAACATCGAAATGCTATTTGAAAAGCTAAAAATGCGGAAAGGAATTACTTCGGCGTGTAACTGAAAAACGTTTTACAGAGAAGCTCTCCGTGAGTGGGTACCACTATCACTACATAATAAAAAGCAAAGTCGCTTCCAGCACTGTCCTAATGTCTGTATGTACGAGTATGTATGCTTAAATCTTTAAAACTACGCAACGGATTTTGAAGCGGTTTTTTTTAAATAGATAGTGTGATTTAAGAGGAAGGTTTATATGTATAATACAACATCATCATCATCACTGCATTGCACCCGTGCGAAGCCGAGGCGGCTCGCTAGTATGATATAAAACGTTAAATGCTTCAAACTGAGGAGATAATCGTACTTAAATTAATGGTTTATTTAATGGGCCGTTTATATTAAGCTTTATTGTATTTAAATCTAAACTAAGCCGATGGATATTGGTCACTAATGAGATCAAAATTCAGACAAGCAATAAATAGCAATGGGAACTAAGCCACATGCGTTAGATGTAACATGAAATTAAACACTCATCGATTTAGAGTCTGTTCTGCGACAAATCAAAGCCAAATAGTAACCCCGAATTTATAAACAGATGCGAACAGTCCGCCAAACTGAATGAAACGCACCAGCATTCCCTTTGCGCAGCGCCTGTAACCGCCTCTATATCGTTTATAAATTTGAAGGTATATCTCTAAACTTTTATTCGTATACACACGCATGCTGTATCACCACTGATTTGATGACGTTTTGAGGCCGGTAATTTTACTAATGAGTTATTTTGCGGAAATTACATAGCTGGCATATAGCTAGCTAAAACCAATAAATAAATACTTAGGTACTCTTGGGCCCTTAGTCACAAACTAAACATAAACGAGATTTAATATTACCTTCCTATCTATCAAGCAGCACGATACATTTACTACCTAGACGCTCTACGGCACGTGTGACATTGAGTCGTAGAGGGTCTACGTAATTTTTTTTTATATAACCTAACTCGTCCCAGGCAAAAGGCAAAGGTCTCCCCCAAAGACTTCCATAGCTTTCTATCCCGAGCTTTCTCCCACCATCTCCTTTATTTAAATATTTTTTAAGATGCTTTTATTTAAAAAAATCTTATATTAACTTCGCTGAGAAGCTATTGCCTTTGTAGACTTTTCTAGAAAGATCTCAAGAAAAACACTGGGGTGCCGCTAATATAAAATTTTACACTCGTAAATCATAAACTCTTGAAGTAGAAAATCTTACCCGGTTTCTCTTTCCATTTCTTAGGAAGTTTTGTTTTCTTGAGGAGTAAAGGAAAAGGGTCTTTGCCACCCCGGCCGTCGTGGAGTTCCTGTAAAAAATAAAAAAAGTTAAGGTAGGGTAAACTACTAAAGCCAGACCTCACGATGTTTATTATTATGTTAAGTTGTTGTTTATATAACAACATCGTGAGGTCTGGCTTTTTCTTAGTAACAATTGGTGGGGGTGCCAAGATTAGGGTAGTTTACCCTATATTAATTTGCGCGTTCCATAGAATGTCATATGAGTGCCGATTTCATAATTTACGAAAGTTAAAATGTGCAATGGACGCTTCAATTGCATGTTCAAGAGTTTAATTTTTTTGTTCAAATAGTTAACTAAGTAGTTGTCTAGGTATGAGGTAAGATAAGGATGCGTCGCCAATATGAGCACAAGAGCATTTTTATGGAGCCGTATAGTCGAAGTGCCTCTGACAAAGAGCCCCAATAAATGTTCATTGGTCTGATTTCTGAAACCAGCAGCGCTTGTTATTAACTTAAATAGAAAACTCTTATTAAAAGCTGTACATCAATTATTTATCTGCTAACTAAATTAACAGTTAATTTGAAAATTATGGCATTTGCTGAAAAGTTTTTCCATTTTTATAAAGACTTATTATTTTCATAATTTTTGCATAGGAATGTTGTTATGCGAACGAGAAAATGTTGTTGTAGATATTAACTACGAGTGTCTACGAGTAGGTATGTATACATGTACCATCTTATACGAGTCACCTAAGTTTTTATGTAAGAATACATTGAACGGGTAACCTTGATGGCGATAGTGTCATCTTGCAGAAAATAGAGCAACTTGAAATCTTCTAACTCTCCGTTCTCCGAGTCACGATTGTCCCATACCACATTGAACCTGGGCAAGAAAATAAATTTTCTATCAAAGGTTATGATATGATACTTAAAAAAACAAGAGTTCAAAAAGTACTATTTACTGATAGTCTTAAGAAATGCTAGAAGATTTATACAGCTTTTTAAAGGAAAAAGATGTGTGTTGCAAGAAGAAAAAAGTGCTAGCAATCCTAATATTTCAGTTTTCTCGCAGCCTTATGGTATCCAATCTGGTTAAAACAAAAAGCGATTAATCTTCCAGCGTCCTTGTTGTGTGCAAAATATGAAAACGAATAAGAATATAAAAAGTACATCCAGATTCCAGACAAATGTCCCAGAGGGAGTTGCGGAGACGTCACTGATTTATTAACAAAACTCCAGAGGGCCCGTGTTTATTATTATGACCGGGGATAAGATAACAAGACGTAAATAAATGATGTACCGCCACTGATTGCTTTGAACATAGAACGAAGGTAAAGGTGGGCCAGTACTTTTGCAAACTAAACGACCAGATTGTTTGCATTTTATTTCGTCTCTATATAGCATGTGAAGATAAAGCTATTTGCTACCGCTATTGGTGTTACGGATTTATCAGAAAAGTTTTTGTTTCTAAACTTTTCCTACATCGTTTACCTGTAAGACACATCAAATTTCTGAATATTTCTTCACAGATTGACAGGCGTCATGGGTCAGTCGGTAGTAGCTCTGCCTTCTGTGCTGTGGGTCGTGGGTTCGATCCCCACCGAGAACAAACATTTGTGTGTGGCAAACATAGATGTTTGTTCTGTGTCTGGGTGTTACTATGTATTATAAGTATGTATTTACAAAAAAAAAGTATATAAGTATTATATCAGCAATCTAGTTTCCATAGTACAAGCTCTGCTTAGTTTGGGACTAGAGAGCGTTGTGTGTACTGTCGAAGAATATATATTTATATATTTAGATATTAAAAACCACATAAGTGAGAAAGATATAATAAATGTATGTAAAAAAAACTCTAGTAAAGAAGGAAAATGAGCATCAAAATGAAAAATAGCCAGCAAAAAAAAATTAACATTCTGTTACGACGAGCAGTAAAGTTGGGTTCGTAAACATGAACAGCTGAAACCAGCAAAACTAACCACCGCCAGAGGCATTAGGCAGGGAGGAAACCACGCGGAGGCGCCGACACAAGGCGCGGCCGCTGAAATCACGTTATGATTGCTAGCTAAACACTTCAGTTCGAAACCAAATCACTATATTTTACTGTCCAATCGAATAATCTGGAAATCTGTAAAAACTTTGGTTCAGCCCCGTTCTCTTATTATAAAATTCTGTATACTTAAATAATGCCAAATTAATTCTAGTAGAATAAAATAAAATGAGAGTCTGATTCTTTGACCTTGTAGCAAGTCAAAGCATTTGCGTTCGTAAACTTCTTCCAATTTTTAATAACTGCTAAGTATTTTGTAAAAAGAAATTACTCAGTTCATTCGGAAAAGTTTGGTTGAAAATTTGGCGCGCTTACGAAGTCAAAAACCAATAAATCGATACTGGCCCCGAAAATAATACTTATCAGTGATTATTTTAACTCATTTACATTAAATTTTGGGATCGACATTTACGTTGGTTTTGCAATATTATTTGTATGTGAGTAAGTAATTAGGTGCGTTCCATATTTTCATTACAAAGGGAACTTGATAAATTTTATGGCCTACCTACTTAGAATAAAATCTCTCGAAATGATATAGGCCGCTGTTTATGGATCATAAAAAGCGGCTGCGGCTGGGAGCACGATTGTCAAGTTGAGAGGAAACTTTACGTAGGCACTTACAATGCTGTATAACGATTCTTGCCTAAAGTATTGAAGGAAATAAGAGCGAAAATTTCCTGAATAAAATACTTAAGTGAATTGAATATTTTAACTTATAACTCTTTACCTTCTTACTAATGTTTTTGTATTATAATTATGTAGTTGTAACAAAAAAATTATTTGGGAATTAACGTACATTTTTAATAAGTCACAAAGCTTATCCAAATTCCAAATTATCACCAAATAAAAATTGGAACCTATTTGCTAGTTATTATTATAGAGTGCTCAAAAAAGCTTTGACTACAAATGGATAAAGTATAGAGTCACTATTCCAATTACCCACAAATCGTTAGTAAAAGGTCAAATTGGATGATTGAAAAAGTTCTGGCTTTGCAATTAGTAGGCTAATTATATTTTACATCAATACTTACTACCTAAATGAAATGAAACTTTGAAATAAGATTTTTAAATAGAAATAGACTAGCCCGACCTGACTCTTCATTACAAATGATACATTCCGGGCCCTATGCAATGTGTGTAAAAATCTATAATAAAATCCCAAATGACATCAAAAACGAGAATGTACAAATAAAATTCAAAAATATATTAAAAAAGTATTTAATAAAAAACTGTTTTTATTCATTGCACGAGTTTCTAGATGAAAGTTATTAAAATATTTAAAACTAGATACATAAATATGCCACCTAGTGCCTATCTACACCTGAACAAATTGCTGTGCCCTAACAGGGTTTATGTTTGGTACCCATACTATCTTTTGTACAACATCTTTTTAACAACATAAGCGCAATAAACGATTTGAATTTGAATTTTGAATTTAAAATTGTCAAAACCCAAAACATTTAATATTATGCACATTGACAACGAAAACAGACGCTAGGGCCGTATAGGTAAGTAATATAAGTCTTCACCCATCCTTGATAATATGGCCATTTAAGTATCTGTTTAAAAAGTTTTTTTTTCTGTTAGAGGTATACATACTATAAGCTGCTAACGTTTGAAATATTGTACTGTACAACTTTTGAAACCGAACCTATATGTTAGACTGACACTATTTTATTCCTTACAACGCCTTATTTTGTTAATTTGACTGGCTTACTTTATTCTACTAGTATAATATTATACAATCTGTGCTTTATTGTTACTGGCTTGGTTATGTGTAGATTAGTAAGCCTTTACTTAAATTTCATGAGAAAAACTTGCCGAATATAGCTTGCTATTGCAGGTGCGGGCAAACGCCAGTAATTCCAGCCAACATCAATTTCAGGTAATTCAAACAAACACACTAATACACACAATATAATTAGACTTTAGTTATGTTGGCGTTGTTGCAATAGCACAGCACATTTTTATTTTAGGTTTTCATGAGCGGTCAGCTTTAATTTTCCACTGTTTACCTATGGGGTGAGGTAGCAGGCATCAAGGTGAAAGGGGGCGGGATAAAGGTTTCCACGAACGTAATGGCTCAATTCAGAATCTACAGTACCTACCGACTCAAAAGATTCAACACTTGAACCCGCGAGATAAGTAGGTAAATGGAAGTAAGTATCGATATTTTTAAAGACCGATCTCCATCGCACTTGTATGCGTATAAGCAATTTGAAACCAATTTGAAGTATACTAGCAAAGAATATGTAATACGTAGTTCCTACGTTAAGAAGAAGCGGGACTCCCATTCTACCAAAATTACACACTGAAAATCTCGTTTTGTATGAAACGTGATTCAAATTTTGACCCCCGTTTCATACATTGTTCGTTTTTCGAATGCACGAGTCTAGTTCGTGAGTTTCGCCAGTCTGTATACTAGCTCAAGTTTTTCGTTATTTAATTTATACTAGCGACCCGCCCCGGCTTCGCACGGGTGCAATGCAGTGATGATGATGATGTATTATACATATAAACCTTCCCCTTGAATCAATCTATCTATTAAAAAAATTGCATCAAAATCCGTTATGTAGTTTTAAAGATCTAAGCATACATACATACAGACAGACGCGGGAAGCTACTTTGCTTTATACTATGTAGTGATAGTGATACGTTAAATACTAGTTTTGTAACAAAGAACCAATTGGGGTTTTGTCATAATAAATGCGTAGCACTACTAGGAGAAGCGTAGTGGTGCTATGAGTTATGAAATATTGAAACTTATTGCTTTATTAGAAACGTAAACATTATGTAAGGTGAACCCACACGTACATTCGATGTCTGGAAGTCTAAATACAGGCAAACGTAACACAAAACATCCATATGGTAATACCATCTTTACAGCCATGTTATAAAAACCTCTGATACGGTTAAAATGTAAAGATATATGTAGATTCACGACTGTGTAATCAGTGGGCACAGCAAACATCCCATAAATCTCTTGCATCAGGCTCAAATAATCAGCATTTACTCAAGTCAATGCAAATCTACCAACACGAGTGACACGAGTTTGCGAAGCAATCCAGAGTTTGTTAGAAGTGCCTCCAGGGAGGTACACTGCCGGACTTCGCTGGCAGTTTGAACTGAGTTTCAACTGACTTCAAATTAGATTTGTTAAGCCAACTTCAATTTAATTATTCTCGTACAGTCGACGGTTGCAAGCAAACACTAACCATGACTGAAACAATTTAATCAATGTCAATAAAGTTATATGCGTGTCTCTTTGTAATATTTTTACGACTGAACTGCTAAACCAATCTAGATATACTTGTAGCATGCAGTTTGAAGAAGGATACAACTTGCTTTATAGCCATAACTTAAGGTTGAACAAGTCGCACACCTTTCCATATACAAACGTGGAAAGGTAACCACTCCACTGTTTGACGTCGACCAACCAAAACTAAGGATTATATCAATTTATCTCGTCATAATCTATGTCTGTATACACCCCAAACCGTAAAAAAAGTATTCATTTAAAAAATACAAGCTTCTAAACTTTTGTATGAAAAGTATTTTTAAGTAGTGTGTCTTAGTGTCTCATTTCATCTTATAGCAAACCCCGGCTTCGTTTTCAGCTACTAAGTAGAGTGTGTTTGAATTAGAATTCATAACAAGCACATCAGTATTTGTAGTTTTTGTGATGAGCCTTCATCGCTTAGCTTAAAATAAAGCGGACATGAGAATATTTGGACAGTTTGGCGCGGCCGTTTACCATTGGGAATCACGTGGTTAATTGATCGATGGGCTGTAATTGAATGCAGCATACGTCTGACGCCCAGAGGCGAAGTTCTAATAGACCACAAATGACAATTAGGCATGCAGGAAGTGGTCCTGATACCGATTTCCTAGGTTAGATAGGCGCAATATACTAATCCGAGACAGGCAGAACGTTTTGAAAGATCAAACAATATTATAAAACTGGAAAGAAGAAAATCGTTTAGGCTTAAAAAACAGGCTACAAAACTAAAACTCCTAAATATTACAAAAATTGCAAACCCACTGAAGCTATTGGTGATGAGAGTGGGTTATAATTTATACTAAAACTAGCTTCCGCCCGCGACTTCGTTCGCGTCCCATTGGATCCCGTTAATTTTCCGGAATAAAAAGTATCCTATGTTCGAGAGAAGGGACCTAGATTTATTATTTCTTGTACTAATAGCATAAGAGAGAAATAAATAATTTGAATTTGAAATTTGAATGTTACTTCTAATACCTCCAAGAATATGTGTACAAAGTTTCATGATGATCGGCTAAGTAGTTTTCGCGTAATAGCGTAACAAACCAACTTACATTCACATTTATAATATTAGTAGGATTAAAAAGTTATAAAATAGTAAAAAGACTCACGCAAGAACCTTGCCGTCGTATTCCAAGAAGCGTCGCAGGCGGTCGTTCTTAGTCGCGCTTCGTCGTGGTGGTGGAATACGCTTCCAGTGCTCATTTTCTGTGTACGAATCTATGGGCAGGTCCTCCGGCTTAGACAGTTCCACCCCTTGAGATTCGAGCCATTCCTGGTTATAAAACAAGTTAGTTTTATCCAAATTGAAAACCCCTGAATCAGAAGTCAATTTCACTACACACCGACAAGCCTCCGTGGCGCAATTGGCTAGCGCGTTCGGCTGTTAACCGAAAGGTTGGTGGTTCGAGCCCACCCGGGGGCGCAATCTTTTAGTAGTCCTAATTGAATTCGAAGCAAAACTTTACGTCGCTTACAGTTTACAGTTAAATTCATGTCCGGCCGCTATTCGCATATTACATACTAGCGGAACGTCCCGGCTTCGCGCGGATATTTAAGAAATCATTAAAAAAAATTAGGTAATTTTTTACACCTTGTTTTACATTATTGGAGTTTTAGTAAGGATCCATATTTAAAAAAATAATAATATAGCCTATGTCACCCGGGGATAGTGTAGCTTCCCAACGTTGAAAGAAGTTTTTAAATCGGTTCAGTACTTTCGGAGCCTATTCAATGCAAAACAATCAAATCATTCATCCTTATAATATTAGTATAGTATAAATTACGTAACCTAAAAAACAATAAATGATAATACTATTAAAATTTCGGTAGATCTACCGAAATTTTAATAGTAGGCTCACGTTTAATTTTTAAAACTTAACTAGGAGAGTACTAAGTATGACTGTGGATGGATATAGAGGAAGAGGTAGGCCTAAGAAAAGATGGATGGATTGTGTAAAAGATGATATGCATAGGAGAGGAGTGAACACTGAGATGACGAATGATAGAGGAGAATGGAAGAAAAGAACATGTTGTGTCGACCCCACCTAGTGGGATAAGGGCAGGAAGAAGAGTTTAATTTTTAAAACTTAGTATACTTAGGTAAAAATTACAATACTTGAAGCTGGCCATGAACTATGTTCATGTTAATTTAATGCATTATTTACATAACAAACGAGCGAGGCAGCAAAAGTAGGTACCTACCTAAAAGTCCAATAAGCGATTGGATATCAATCACTTCTGCCGGCAAGTAAGTTGCGTGAAGTTGTTTTCAACGTACACTCATTAATAAACAAACCGTATAGCGTGCGTCGTACAGTCGTCAGTGAGTGAGCGCCTGTTGTTGTGCGGTGTCGTGTTGCGTGCCAGTTAATCGTTTAGAATGGCTCCCTTATCTCTAGACAACTTAGCCTTGCAGGCGTACATCGTTCACGCCGCAATTCTAGCCGTCAAGCTGCTTGCGTTATCGGGACTGACCGGCATGACCCGTATAGCAAGAGGATCATTTGCAAACCCAGAGGACGCGAAGGCATTGAGGGGCAAAGTGAAATTTGACGATCCTGCAGTAGAGAGGTTCCGCAGGGCCCATTTGAACGACTTGGAAAATATACCGGCATTTTGGGTGCTCGGGGCATTGTACCTGACGACCGGTCCGGCGGTTGCCTGGGCTACTCTTCTATTTCGTGCGTTTACTGTGGGCCGCATAGTTCACACCGTGGTCTACGCTGTTGTTCCTCTCCCTCAACCGGCTAGGGGCATTGCCTTCGGAATTCCATACTTCATTAACATATACATGGGTGTCCAAACTATCCTTTATTATATTACTGCTTTGTAAAGTATGTTGGTCAAGGAAAATATTTTTTAATGTGACTGATGTAATGCCAGCTTTATGTTTTTATTTTAAAAATATACCTCAGAATAAAATTATTCAGTAAGATAATATTTTTGTTTTAATTGCTTGTTTTGTTATTATTCAATAGTTGGTAGATATTATAATACGGTCTTGCCAGATAATTTATCTTGGCTAAAGCTAAAATTTATTAAGTAGGTACCTACTGAAACAGCTCGAGACTTAGCGGGCTGTATAATAAGTACAAGTTTATAATTATTATATTTTATCCCAGGCATTTATTTTCAATTTCCAACATAAACTCCTTATTTTGTTTAAACTAATAGAAGTTTCTGGCACCAACACAGCTTTTATTGAGTGGATTGACCTCTGAGCGCTTCTGACTTATAGGCTTATAGCCCGTAAACTTCCTAGGTATAATCACATCCATGCAATAATTGTGTGAGTTAGTTTGTGTTACGAGCCTACCCACGCACACAAACGCACAACACGACGAGTCATGGTGACTATAGTAGGTACCAAATAACACCGCAATACAGGTCATTCATCCACCTTCAAAACGATGTCGCAAAATTCAATTTATGAATGGCTAATTCTGTCGCTTTCCATACAACCTGTCGCTAAGACTGTATCGCTCGAATCTCGCAGTACTGTTTGTTTACCATTCATAAATTGAATTTTGCGACATCGTTTTGGAGGTGGGTGAATGACCTGTATTGCGGTGTTATTTGGCACCTACTATAGCACTATTGCGTTCGTCTATCTGTGTGCGAGTTGAAAGTGGCTGTTACGGTAGAGCAGTAGGTTTAATGATAATCAAAAAACACCATTCGACAGTCGCCGCGCGAGTTGGAAACACTACAGTACTGTGCGCGCATGCAACAACTTCATCATGGCATCAATTTTGGAGCAACCTGCCGTACAATCATACATCTTTTACTCTGGTATTCTGGGGCTAAAAGTTCTGGGAACGGCACTTCTGACATCTAAAGCCCGATACACAAAGAAAGTGTTCGCTAATCCTGAAGATGCTGTAAGGGTTAACGGAAAAGTGAAGTTTGATGACCCAGATGTGGAGCGGGCTCGACGGGCGCATCTAAACGATTTGGAGAACATTCCGGCATTTTGGCTGCTTGGTGCACTGTTCCTGACCACGAATCCCGAAGCTGCGTGGGCGACGCTTCTCTTCAGAATATACACTGCAGGCAGAGTTCTACATACGTTCGTGTACGCCATACGACCTCTACCACAGCCGGCAAGAGGCATTGCTTTCGGAGTTCCGTACTTCATCACGGTTTACATGGGAGTTAAGGTTGTAACAAAATATATTTTTGCGCTGTAAATGTTGTAAATGTTGTAATACATACCTAAGTAATGTTAGAGAATTGGCTTACTTATAATCGCCTTTTAGGTTCTGTCAAAAAGTAATAAGTGCGAACTCGTTTTTTCTTCAGAGTGACCAATAGTAGCAGGCAGAATTTAAATACTGTGTAGGTTGACAGGCGATTATAAGTAATACCGGTGTAGGTACTTTAAATATTTTGATACCAAGATTTTATACCAATAAACTTTACTTTTGCGTTACTTTTGTCTTGATGTAACTAAATAGGTACCTATATAACGTTATTAGTATTCAATGTAAATAGATACCTGCTTATTTTTATTTATGAATATAATGAATTAATATATACCCGGTCACAAATATGCTTAAGTACTTAGGGACCTATGTAGGTATGTTGTTTCAAACAAGAGAAAATAAGTCATTCAATAAAATTATCTAAAACCACAGACTACATACCTAACTCTGTAACAAAGGTCGTCCTTATAGCTAAAGAATTTATTTTATGCTGGGTCCTATGTACTATATATGTAAATTGTATTTTCTCAAACATGAACATACAACATCATACAACATTTTTTTGACAACCTTCTTAGAGATAAATCAAAAATGCAGTACTGGCCAAACACTGCGAGCAGCGGCCGGCAATAAATGTATGAAAATCCATTCCCGGCGTGTTTAGCGGCCATATAAATTACATACAAAATTCATTACTGTCGTGTTATTTAAAAATGGAACGGTCTTTTACTCCTTAACATGGCAACCAAGGAGGTAACTTATCAAAGGTTTTATTCAAATTTCGAACAGGCTTTCAAATAGAAAGCTAATTATTGAAAAAAATTACAAATGAACACTGTATCTTCGTTGTTCGTTATTGGTTTTGAAAAGTAATTGTATTTTCAACTAAAAAGTTTTGCCTAGGTACTTAGCTTTAATTTTCGCGCATTATTTGAGAAAAGTACTAGGTGTACTAACCTTGGCCACAACTAGGCAATGAGGGACTCACGTATGTGTGCCTCGTCTTCGACTCGGCCCACATTTACACGTTCTTCCCTCATTGCCTTTGTTGCGGGCCGCTGCATGTACAAATTATTATTATTATTTTTTTATACTACTAAGTAGGCCCGTAGTTACCGTTGTTACCGGTTACCGTAGCCTATGGACGCCTGCAACACGAGGTATCACATGGGCGTTGCCGACCCTTGAAGAATTTTAAAACACCCTTTTTGAAGTGCCTCATATTGTAGTCACCAGGGAAAGCCGTAAATATGGAAATAGGATTACCTACCTTATTTATCGCATAAAGTATAGGTAATAGTATTGCCTCTACTGCAGAAAGGTAGATTTTCAGTGGGCTGATTATGATAAAAATGTAATCTTATCCGTCTACTTATCGAATAAGCGATAAGTAGACGGATAAGATTAAAATAACTCATAGGTAGGTAAGTGTGTATCCTGTGCATTGCTACGTAACAAATTTTCACTGAACACTCTAGAAAGATGTATGTATACTTAGGTATACTTAATAAAGCCTATTTTCGCTTTCAAGATTAATCCGTTGGTGATCGAAGTCAAATTTTTATCTGGATATAGGTACCTCTATTTACACGAAACGTAACAACGGGCGGTTCTTTCGGCTATAAACACATTTCTTTAAGCCTTCCGCTACTTTACTTTCAGCTTTATTCGGAAACACATTCAAAGGTTTTACGGCCGCCATTCGTTTCATATATTATTGCTTTATTATTGCAGAGGGACCGCATGAATTTAAAATCTTATACAGGTGATTGTTTATTATTTCTTGGTTTAGGGTATAAACTGAGTCACAGTGATACAATCGATTTCCAATCCAACGCCTCATCATAATGGAGATGGAGTGTAAGATACCTACCTGAGATTGCCAGTTCTGTAGAGATTCTAAATTTATACCTAGTTAAAAGTACCTACTAGGTATCTATAAATGACTAAAGAACTTCAGTCAGGAGAGTAAGTAGGTAATTGATTTATCAAACATCGAGCTATCAAGCGTACCTAAGTATTTATTTACCTACGAAAGATTTGAGACCAAGTATAAAATCAATTCAATTGACACACCAGAAGCGAACCCCCGAGTCCAACTTATTATACCTACGCTGATGTTGATAAAAACACTCCAGAGACAACTCGGCCTGTCGGTAATGTCCAGCAGCGACCTTGTCCCACAGACAACCCAGTAGTAGGTATGTAACTCTCGTGCGCCGCGCCGCTAAACACAAACCTAATAACCTAAAAATAGGAAGCCGTGCTCGCTCCGTTCCTTTTTTGTGTTCCACAAGCAACGCTGTGATTTCAAATTCAATAATAAACGGGTAAGTTTTACTATATTTTTATAACACTGCTATTTTAAACATAATCATTGAACTTTAGATGCATGTCTAGGTTAAAGGAATGACCAATCAGTTGTTTGGTTAGTTGTGAACTTGTTTGTATTGTATGTAAGCAAACAGCCGCGGGCATAAACTGACGCATGAAAGAGACAGTATGATATGATGAGATGTTACCGTGGAATTTATAGATTGGACCAACGTGAAGTTCTCACGGGTCATTATGCATCTTGTTGTCAGTATTTGTAGGGATTTTATATCCACCACAACCAGTATATAAACCTGACAATACCGATAAGAACTGCTTATCGGTATTGTCAGGTTCACAGTATTTATATGACCTTTTCCTATACATATTATATTTTTATACCAATAGGTAGGTGAGTTTTAAGCGTATCGTCAAAACTGCTTTTCGCCATTAACCAATTTTTGCCAAAGGTGCGTTTCGTCAAATACCTTTTAGTCAAAACTGCTTTTCGTCAAAATACCATTTTTGCCAAAGGTGCAGTCAAATATTATTGGTTAAAATTGCTTTTCGTCAAAATAGGTAGGTATACCTGTATACCATATAGACAAAACTCCGTAGTTGTGTTAAAAATGAAAAGTAAAACAATTATGTAGTACTCGTACTTTCACTTTATTTTATTGGATGTAAAAAATTATGAATAATAGTTCAAAAAAACTAAAAAAGACGCTTTATATAGAAAACCAAACTAAACAATTTAAAATAAGTTTTAATGAATTTGAATTTAGAATAGTGTATTTTTAATAAATATAAATTAATAATAGTGAAGAAAAACATGTATTTCATTTAATAAAAAGCGTGGGGTGCATGGTCTCAATAGTTATAAATATTTTATTGACAGATTTTATACGAGTAGAAAGATTATCATTTCGATAATATTTTAAAAAGCACCCCATGCTTTTTATTAAATGAAATACATGTTTTTCTTATTTACACTATTATGAATTTATATTTATTAAAAAAAGCTACACTATTCTTAATTCAAATTTATTAAAATTTATTTTCTTTTTTTTTAGTTTGGTTTTCTATATAAAGCGCGTTTTTTAGTTTTTTTTAACTATTATTTATTTTCTACTTTTTGGTTTTTAGTCTTTTTTAAACTATTACTTTTATTAGAACAAAATTAATAGGTAACCCAATTACCATTCATTACAACATAAAGCGTGTTGAAAATTATATTAAATTAAACAATAAGACGAAACGCAAGCATGGCAAATAACTGTCTTTGACCAAAAGCTCCTTTGACAAAAATGTCTTGACCATACATAACTTTGGCAAAACGAACCTTTGACGAAACGCACCTTTGGCAAAAAATGGTTAATGACGAAAAACAGTTTTGACGATACGCATCGAACCTAGGTAGGTACATATAGATACGTACTATTTTTTTTTATATTTTGCACTTTTTTATACTTGGGTTAGGTAGGTAGGTGGGTACCTTGTGTTTTAAAAAAACCATCAATTTAACCTAAATAGGTACCTATATTAAAGCAATCAAGTTATCGATGTGCCTATGGCTATAAAATATAGCTAATCTGTATAGATGATAGACATACCTTGGTGAAAAGATCACATGAGACCGTGTGAAACACCTTGCCGTAGATGCAGATGTCCTTGCCATTGTCGAAGTCCTTCCAGTGCCAGCATTCACCGAGATCATTCTTCGGTATTTTCCCCCTCTTCACCATTCTGCCTTGCCATATGCCCGAGTTCTAAAAATTTGAGAGCGGTAGGTAAACAAAGTAAATTAGCAAACCCCTGTGGTGTTTGTTTAGTTAGGGTCGTCTCTAACAGAACATACCTAGTACCTAAGTATCATAGTTTTCGGTGTGTATTATACCTATTAAAATATTACTAAGAAAACGAGAGTTACAAGACCACAGAAGTTACAAGTAATACCTACTCCTCAGCTTGTACCTTTTTCGTATGGCATTAGGTAGGTATGAACAAACGCATAGGTAGTCATTTGCCATCCTCTCAGCAGAATCACTCACAGTTTGTACAGCAGAAGATTCCTATATAGGTACTGATTCTTACTGATACAATGAACCCATTATCTATTGATATTTTTGATGAGACCGATGCGATATGATTCAGTATTTACCAACGCGATTCCTTGGATTCTCGTATACAATGGTAAATATATTCATGGACAGTTTTTTTATCCTTGGAACCTTTTTTGGAAGGCCAAGTACATAACCAAGAGTCGCTCACGCTTCGTGGAGTTCCGTAACACAAAGTATTGCATGACATGGATGATAAAGTTTAGTTATTATAACATCTATAAACATTTTTAATTAGAGTCTTTGCTCAAATTCTCTTAGCATGTATCATAGTTATGTATCATTATTAATGAGTAAATAGGGTTATCAACTTCTGTCAAAAGTAAAACAGCAGCGTTTGAAAAAAGAAAAAAAAACCGTTCGCGTTTGAAAAAGAAATGGTACTATTTTAAATAGTGCCATTTCGTTTTGTTTAGATGATGACAAAAAGTGACAAGGAGAACCTTCTCCTATATATGAGACCGTCTAAAAAGAAGGGTTTTTTGTCAGACTACTAATATCCTCGCCTTACTTCCTACATAAACTATACCAACTTTAAAGCTTTATCCGCTTCCTTATTCTAATTAATAGTACAGGATTTACGAGATCATTAATAAAACCCCATAAAGTCAATGACGATAGATAATGGATTTGGAGACCCTCATTTATTTACAGCCCTTACCATGCTTACGAACCTTTTGTGGTTTTCGCTTTATACTTTTTTCTCCTTTATATTGCGTGGTTTCTGCTAGCAATTCTTTCGTTTGGAAATTATTTACAAGACCCCCGATTGACTTAATAAACCCAACTAAGTAGATATAGGTAGGTACTTTTTAGTATTTTCTTTCCTACCATGATACGGAACCCTAAAAATCCTAAAGATAGGTATAATAACTGCTCGTCTCGTTATTGTGGACGAATGCGCTCCCCGCATTTGTCTCGGCGAGATAAAGATAAATAGAATATAACGGCGGAAAGCCGCGAACGAGTCTACAGCCCCCGATAGTACAGTCAGTAAATGCCACGAAAACTGGGAACAATTTCACTTAATTGAAAATTCTGCTGCGTTAAAATTAACGAGAATATAAGTATTTGTTTTCGTAAAATATTTGCGATTTCACTTTCGAAATTGAAATGTTTTCGTCTGGACCTCAAGCACTAAAGATGTTCGTAGAGTAGTAGTAGTAGTGATTAGTTAGAAGCATGTCCAAATTGTTCAAGTAAGTATTAGGTACATTTCAATGCCAAGTCCACACACAATACGTTACTTAGTTAGGTATCACTTTTCGGCCAAACCTGTATCGCGGGAAACCGGATCACAAAAAGAACAGATATCAGCCCCAATATTTTATGAATTTTCGTGTTTAGCTTCATAAAACACAAAGTTTACGTAATTTTACATTAAGTTTTTCCAATTTGTGTTCGTAAACTTACACAACAATATTTGTAACCATTTTCCAAATCTACTGAAAAGCAATAAATTCCCACTGTTCTCTTTTGCCCTAAAATTCAATTTGCCAAAGTTTACCAAATTAGTTATTTTTCCAGTCGACAAAACAGACTGAGGGAAAGGCGAGGAGTATAATGTTGTATTACACACTAAACACGGACTTAGTGACGATTCGGACCAAATATTTTGGGACAAATTCTCCCAATCGTCACTTTTGATTTTAATAATTTTTGTTGTGACGATTCGGACAACTTTAAAAATAGCTGCATTGTACAGTCAGGTAAACAATTTTTAAGCAAAATGTGATATAGCTATTAAGGTGGTTCGATTTCCATATTAATTTATTTTACCAATTTGGAGGAAATTATATTATTATACCTAACAAGCAATTTTTATTTATTTCTTGAATCATAGAACTTAAAATCAAGATCTATTTTTTTGATGACAGCTGTCAAACTTCAAACGCCCATATCTCGGAAACTACTCACCCTAGAGTTCTCGTTCCAAAACCAAATGAAAGGTGTGATCAAGATCTAAATGTTTGAAGACAGCTGTCAAACTTCAAACGGCTATATCTCGAAAACTACTCACCCTAGAGTTCTCGTTCTAAAATCAAATGAAAGGTGTGATCAAGATCTATTTTTTTGATGACAGCTGTCAAACTTCAAACGGCTATATCTTGGAAACTACTCACCCTAGAGTTCTCGTTTCAGAACTAAATGAAAGGTGTTATCAAGACCTATTTTTTTGATGACAGTTGTCAAACTTCAAACGGCTATATCTCGGAAACTACTCACCCTAGAAATCTCGTTCCAAAACCAAATGAAAGGTGTGATCAAGATCTATTTTTTTGATGGCAGCTGTCAAACTTCAAACGGCTATATCTCGGAAACTACTCACCCTAGAGTTCTCGTTCCAAAACTAAATGAAAGGTGTGATCAAGACCTATTTTTTTGATGACAGCTGTCAAACTTCAAACGGCTATATCTCGGAAACTACTCACCCTAGAGTTCTCGTTCCAAAACCAAATGAAAGGTGTGATCAAGATCTATTTTTTTGATGGCAGCTGTCAAACTTCAAACGGCTATATCTCGGAAACTACTCACCCTAGACTTCTCGTTCCAAAACTAAATGAAAGGTGTGATCAAGACCTATTTTTTTGATGACAGCTGTCAAACTTCAAACGGCTATATCTCGGAAACTACTCACCCTAGAGTTCTCGTTCCAAAACCAAATGAAAGGTGTGATCAAGATCTATTTTTTTGATGACAGCTGTCAAACTTCAAACGGCTATATCTCGGAAACTACTCACCCTAGAGATCTCGTTCTAAAACCAAATGAAAGGTGTGATCAAGATCTATTTTTTTGATGACAGCTGTCAAACTTCAAACGCCCATATCTCGGAAACTCCTCACCCTAGAGATCTCGTTCCAAAACCAAATGAAAGGTGTGATCAAGATCAATTTTTTTGATGACAGCTGTCAAACTTCAAACGCCCATATCTCGGAAACTACTCACCCTAGAGTTCGCGTTAGATTTTCTTATATCTTAAAACTTTTTACTTTTTTCGATTTTAATACATAACAAGGCGTTCTATGCACAATTCAATAATTTTTCATTTTATTTTTTTAATTTATTTATCGTTTAAAAAAACATAACTTATTTTGTATATAGCACTAAGGAAACCACAAGGTTTATAGGGATAATGCTACATAGGTCTTAGCGTCGATAGCCTTATACATTAGGTAGGTTAGGTAGCTACCTGATTAGATAGGTAGGTAGATATCAGTAGGATCTAGCAAAGTGCATTCCATTTACTTAGGTAGCTTGTTTTAGTTATAAATTTGTTTACTTGCTATTTAGTTAGGTAAGTATGTAAGTAGGTAGGTTGATTAGCTTTTTAAAAAATTGATCTTGATCACACCTTTCATTTGGTTTTGGAACGAGATCTCTAGGGTGAGGAGTTTCCGAGATATGGGCGTTTGAAGTTTGAAAGCTGTCATCAAAAAAATAGATCTTGATCACACCTTTCATTTGGTTTTGGAACGAGATCTCTAGGGTGAGTAGTTTCCGAGATATAGCCGTTTGAAGTTTGACAGCTGTCATCAAAAAAATAGATCTTGATCACACCTTTCATTTGGTTTTGGAACGAGAACTCTAGGGTGAGTAGTTTCCGAGATATGGGCGTTTGAAGTTTGACAGCTGTCATCAAAAAAATAGATCTTGATCACACCTTTCATTTGGTTTTGGAACGAGATCTCTAGGGTGAGTAGTTTCCGAGATATAGCCGTTTGAAGTTTGACAGCTGTCATCAAAAAAATAGATCTTGATCACACCTTTCATTTGGTTTTGGAACGAGAACTCTAGGGTGAGTAGTTTCCGAGATATGGGCGTTTGAAGTTTGACAGCTGTCATCAAAAAAATAGATCTTGATCACACCTTTCATTTGGTTTTGGAACGAGATCTCTAGGGTGAGTAGTTTCCGAGATATGGGCGTTTGAAGTTTGACAGCTGTCATCAAAAAAATAGATCTTGATCACACCTTTCATTTGGTTTTGGAACGAGATCTCTAGGGTGAGTAGTTTCCGAGATATAGCCGTTTGAAGTTTGACAGCTGTCATCAAAAAAATAGATCTTGATTTTAAGTTCTATGATTCAAGAAAGAAATAAAAATTGCTTGTTAGGTATAATAATATAATTTCCCCCAAATTGGTTAAATAAATTAGTATGGAAATCGAACCACCTTAATGTAACCACACGCTCGCAAAGCAATTTAAATAGCTAAATCATATTTTGCTTAACATTTTTTTACCTGACTGTACTCAACGGCTTCCTTAGTTTGATGTTCTCCGAATCGTCACAACAAAAATTATTAAAATCAAAAGTGACGATTGGGAGAATTTGTCCCAAAATATTTGGTCCGAATCGTCACTAAGTCTAAACACGTGGGAACTGGCAACGACAATGCCCGCAAAGAATAACAAATAAGTAAAAGAAAATCAATACCGTCGACTAAATAGAGAAGCGCTGGTGTAAACAACACGATATAAATGGAACTTGGATGGCTTCTTTAGAATAATGTAAGGTACTCTTTGCATAGGTGACAATAGGGTGACAATAACGGAGTTTACTAGGTAATTGCTAACATGCTAGTAGGATAATTACTAAAAATTTTAGAATACCTTGCATGTTCAAAAAAATCTCTGATACCTATTTTTTTTTTCATTTATTATTTTAAAAATACATAATAACTTATTTTGTACTATAGCACTAAGGAAACCACAAGGTTTATAGGAATAATGCTACATGAGTCTTAGCGTCGATATCCTTACATTAGGTAGGTATAGCTACTAGGTTAGATAGGTATGGGTAGGTAGCTGTAAGTAGGATCTAGCAAAGTGCATTCCAATTTCTTAGGTTGCTAGTTTTAGTTACAAATTTATTTACTTGCTAGTTAGTTAGGTAATTAAGTACGTAGATTGATTTGTTTTTTTTTAAATAGTAGGTATTATTGGTATTTTTCAATATTAGCTAGAAAGTAGGATTTTAATTTAAGTTTAATGTTCTTAGGCGTAATACTATTAATAAGATCAGTAGGTAGGTTGTTTATTAACCGAGGAACTAGATAACTAGCTGTCCTCTCGCCGCGCCGCCGCCGCCGCCGTATGCATTTCGTGCGCTCGGCATGCACAACCAGTTCTGTGCAACTTTTCGTGTGTATACAGGGTGCCTAACTTCTTGTTTGAGTGTTTCATTGAAAAAATGTTCTTTTAGTAAAGTATATTTGAATTGAATATGAACGGGTAAAATTTTACAATGTCTAAAAAGGCCTATGTCATTGTTTTGGAATTGTAATTTTGTTTTTGTAGATACGATATTTTTAAGAATTTTTTAGTTGGAGTCTATATATTTGATTAAGATATGTGGTGTAGGTACGACTGTAGCTGCTGAGGCCGTATTGAATATAAGATTCAGCCAGAGAGTTATATAATTCAAAATTAAACATGAGTTTAATTTTGAAGGGAATACGATTTTTCAGAATGGTAATGTTCGCATAAAACTGTCTTAATTTATTGCAGATGCGCTCGATATGGCTAAACCAGGTAAATTTTTTATCCATTGATAAGCCGAGGTAAGTTTGACTGCCTAGAACTTCTACGCAAGGGCAACTGCATGAGTCTGTAGTTGAGGCATGCAAGCAACCATGCTCATGCTCGTATTATTGAGAGGGACATTTTTGATATAGGGGGATTTGATTACTAGTAGTTTTGTTTTGTTAGCATTTAGCACTAGGCCAACATCGTGGCACCATCTCCTTAGTACATTAAAGTCTGACTGTAGGCGGTCACAGGCTTTTATGGGGTTTTCATCAGCTGCCACTAGACACGTGTCGTCGGCAAATTGATAACATGTACATTGGTTAATGCAATTACTCATTTCATTTACATATGATAGAAAGTGTAGAGGGCCCAAAACAGACCCTTGGGCGGTGCCTTCTGTTGCAGTTATGGATTCACTATACGTGTTATCAATCTTAACCGTAGATTTTCTATTCTGTAGGTAATTCTTACACCATCTGAGCAAAGGGCCTCGTACCCCACAGGTATCTAGCTTGTCTACTAGTTGGGCATGCTCTAACGTGTCAAAAAACGTGTATTACAAACGTGTAGTCAGATGAGTAGTTAATAAAGAAATCTTGTTTGAGAACTTGTTTTATAGTAGGAACATACCATACTTACCTCCGCGACACGTCTAAGTAGATTGGAAAGATTGGGCAGATCATAAATTCATATTCAAAAGTCACTAGATAGACCTACCTGTACTCTTGGTTCCATCACAGTCAGTGTATCATCCTCAAGAAAGTACACGAGATTGACGACTCGCACTCGATAGTTCTCGTCCGGATTGTCGTATACTGGCTGCTTGAAGAACGCAGTGAAGTTCAAACATCGCTTGTCGTAGTGGACGAAGTGAGGCACTATGGCGGCCAGCGCTGGCTGTTTCACACGCCCGTATGTCAGCGATGGGTCGTAGCTGTTGACGTACAAACGATTTAGGTGATTCACCGAAAGGACCTCCCAACTCCATTGTTTGCCAAAAAAATAGATGCCATAAAAGCTATCACGTTTAACCTCGTTGAAATGTGAAATTTATTTTACTGTGGCTATTGTGCGTGCGGTCGAAATATAATTTGATGTCTTCCTAACCCGTCTAAGGATTCTGTTCGTCTGCGCATAAATTACTGAACTTGTAATGAACGACTGCCTAAATTGAAGCCCGTATGAACAACTTTTAATAGACGGATCATTCCTAACCCTATTCACCCTTTGAATTACTTCGCAAACTGTTTCACTTTCAATGAAATGCCAAAAGTCATTTGCGCTGGAGTTCCTCATAAATTTAATTTGAATTAGTTCATTAAAATGTTTTTTATTGTTAGCTATGTAGGTAAGGTACACTGTACAGATTAGTATTGGGATGAAATTCTCAGTGAAGAAAATAAATTATTTTATTGAATGATATGTATAGGAGGCAGGCACCTATACTTTGCAATTAAGATAAATTTATTTGATCATAAACTTTACAGAGGTATGAGATATTTTAATGTAAGTACCCATAGATAACTGAGATCAAAATCAAGCCATACGCGATTCTAAAATATGAAACAACATGTTATTGACTGGAACGTGCGGAATCGTCAAATATTCGTGTTCCCTGCTATAACAAGTAAACCCCTATGAAGGTACGTAAGTATCTAGCGCCTTGTTTGCATGTTTTCGGTTTGTTGGCTCAGAACAAGGAGCTTTCTACTCAGTGCGAAGAATCGGGACAACGCTTCTAGCTGCCTGGTCACCGTAGCGTAGATAGTCTGATATATTGCCAAGAGATTTTCATCATAATAAATATCCATTCTTACGTCTTATTTTTTTTTTATTTGGATGAAACAAACAAAGCTTTTAACTTGTATAACACTTTATTATTTCTGCTGCAATCAGGCCGCTCAATAGTTTAATTTATTTTTTTAATTTATCGCGCAATGCGCATAGTTACTATTTCGTTACTAAGAATTTATTTTCAAACTACTTACTTGACTGAATCATCTGGGAGAGCGAAGGCGTTGCTGTCGACATCTGTGTCAGTGGCTCCCGGTCCTCGAAGGAAGGTGTCGGGGAAGCGGTGCCCTTGGTAGTACCGCAGCGAGCTCCTCATATGGAACTGGGTCTTCGTGGGATCGGAGAATGTAAGGCCAGGCAGCTTCGGTAGGCCCCATGCCATTTTCAGCTTTAAAATAAAGGTACCTAGCCTACTGAGTGAAAGGTTGAGAGCACCAAGTTTCCCCTAGCACAAAACTTCGCTAACCCTAGTTTGCAATGTGAGTGCTTAGCTTCCATGACTACAAAATAATTTTTGCCTACATTTGTAAGAATAGAACCCTGATAAACATAGCAGTTGCCAAAGATGAATTGATTCTGTTGAGACATTGTACATTGTTGAGATTCGAACTTCGGCATTCATGTTTGCAGTCGCAGTCGCTGGTTTTCCGAAGTTGCAAATTCCACTTTGAACAGCTGATAAATGTTGGAATTGGTTTTTCAGTAAAGAATAGGTATTCAAATGTATTGAAAGACGAAATAAGTTGTTCGATTCCTGAATTTAACCTTTTACCTACCGGAATTCTAGACACAATAAAAAATCTATTGTTACCGACCCGATATCGCGTTGACGGGACGTCAAAGGTTGAGGATAGGAATGAGACAGAAACAAAGCTGAAAAACCTTGTAACTGCACCAGTCATATATATGTGCTTGTATAATTTGTATATATTATTATTTGTTGCAAAAGCACCTACTTACCAATAAAATAACTTGATTTATCAAAAAGTGTAAGTATCTTTACTTTATTTTAGGAAAACATCACTTGAAAACCGAAGTTGAAAACATGCACAAATAAATAAGCAAAATAACGGTTGTCAAAGTAATGCAACGATTGATACATTATAAACAACGTTGCTAAGCAACGGCGACAGTTGAGCCGATATAAAACTCTTTGGTATGTTTTTGAAAGTGATCAAAAACAAATAACTTCTCCATGGTGATATCAAAGAGTAAAACTATATATTTATAACAAAAAATGACCATTTTATACCTTATGCCCTCCTTTCCATAAGACACTCAGAAATGTACAAAATGCATGTAATTCTATAAAAAAAACCAGTGCGTGGAGTCCCTGCGCGCGAAAGAAGCCATACTTCGAGTGCCACGCATTCACTCTCGCTCTGTGTTTAATGTGAAATTAATTTAGTATTTATTTTTATGTACTTAACCAATATGCAGTACTAAATTTTCACTTAAAATAAAAAGTAAAAAAATTCACTAAATTTATGTGGCTTTGGATTTAAACTTGCTCCCGTTGTCGGTGCCAATATGCAGTACTAAGTTCTCCCTTCAAAATAAAAATCAAAAAGTTGCAAAAAGTTTATAATGTCGCCTTGGATTTGAACTTGCATCGGTCTAACCGCAATCCGACAGTATATCACAGTTCGGCCAACTAGCTCTGCTGCTGATGCTTGAAATTACAGCTATGTGCCTTTTTCTTTTGTTTAACACTGTCAGTTGGAAGTCGTATAACTTCAAAAAATGCTGAACACTGACATCTATTATTTGATTGTCGTCTCTATCTCTTTCTATTCCCCCGAATAGAAAAGAGACAGAGGCTATGTCCGAATAACGCAACCTTGTTGGAAGTCGCATTAGAAGTATAACTTCGAAAATTACCCCATATCTTATAAATAAAAAGTTCTAGAGTAGCCATTGTCTTGTTTAACATACGTAATTAGAACGTAATGTCTACTCACTGTTTATTAGAAAAAAAACCATAGACAATAATTTGGACAAATAATTTATTTTAAGGGTTCTACACATTCCATACACATTCTATAAAATAGTTCTTGTCATCATAGAGGAATAGGTACTATAGTGGGATCTGCGGTGCACCGAACACCTATGGTTCGGTGGATCTGCGACATGTCGGTGGTTCTACACAAAGGTCATAACATTGGTTTTACATATCGCAAAGCTATCTACCTTATTTTGACCGTATATTTGTCCGTGTAAATCTAAACATAACAACTAAAAAACCTACTTATATATCCGAACAAAACACAGCTCAATCTCAAACCGAACTAAACCTAATTCTGCTAGCTTACATAGCATGTTGGATTCGTCCGAAAACGCTATACATTACATAAAAATACGTGCTAAAAATGGCTGCCACCCTGTACGACACTAGCACTGGTAATCGGACGCCTGAATACTGAAACGCTACTTAGGATTTAATGAATGCTTAAATTATTGCCATCTCTTACGAATCAGTAATTTCAAACAAAGGCAGGGCAATTACAAGTGGTGTTTTTGAGTACCTAGTGGACTGAAAGATGAATATAGAAAAAATAAAAATAGAAAATATTTATTTTGTTATTTTTTGTTATATATTTACATACCCTTGGATGATAATACATAAGTAGGTATATACCTATATAGGTAGGTACCTACTCTATGTAAGTATGACCTTTGTACAGTTTTCAATATGTTTTCCGTTCGGCTTTGATCATGAGTTACCACAAACGAGCTCTACGTAAAATGATTTCATCCGTCTGAGCAAATTCCCAGGTTATTTGAGATAAAAAAATAGTCAAGTATATTTTCTCGAGCGGCTAACTAGAGACCTGTCGACGTTGATTAATGTTTGAGTGTGAACCAACGGCTCGAGTGTGAGCCTTCATTAGAAGTGTCGAACAACGACCTAAAGCATATCCTATTACGCAATTTATATTCTTGTATAATATAATATAGGGACCACATACTTGGTGAGGATTTCTTGGTAAAAATAGAAATTCTCACTGCTAAACCGTAGCGCTACGACGACGTAGCCAGTGGGGTTTTATAAATAAACATATAAGTATAAACAACTTGTATGTAATAGGTAACTTTGAAAGAGATAAAAAAAAACTGTGTATGAAGATACACAACTGTTCATACTCGAGGTTACATCACACCTACCGTGATCAAGAGAAGTTTGGAACACGTTGTATAAAGCTAAGATAATGTTTACGAGCAAACAAATAAAACGCTGAACCAGTTCTAAAGTCGTAATAACAGAACGAGTCAATTTCATGGTCGTAACTACGTGCCGACTAAAGTAAATTGCGACCGACCAGCATCCAGCTCGAATCGAACCGAATAACAAGGTGTCTACTGCGCAAAATGCTAAACAAAGTTGGTTTTGCCGTTTTGAATTACACTGCGGGCAATGCGGCAACTCCATATGAGATTTTGCAAACCGCACAACACGGCCACGCCATGTAACTCAAATATCACTAGTGAATCTACCATTACGGTTCTTTGTAGTAGTTTTCCAGGCTCTCCCACGATTTATTCGAACCGTTTATCTTAATACCAATGTATTTTTAGACGTTGCTAACGAACCCAACCTTATTTTAGATATTGGAATGGCATTTCTACTGAAGTATACCATGTCAAGGGGTACCCGACTGATCACATTTTCCCGAAGATATGGCAAATCATCGCCAATCGTTTTTTCTGATGAAGTTATTCAAGCAAAGGTGAAGGGTCAGCCAATAGTGGCTCTAGAGTCGACCATCATTACGCATGGAATGCCCTACCCTAAAAACTTGGAGACTGCAGTACAAGTTGAAAACATCATCAGAAACCAGGTACTAAACTTATTTATTTTCCACTTAAATTAAATGCAAAAGTGTTCATGTAAATGCAATCACTCTGGCCACTAGTATGGTAAATATATGATCTGTGCTCTGGCTAAACCGATTTGAATGAAAAATGTGAGATACATAGATCGCAATACAGAGAATACCATAAAATAGGCTTCGTTTTCGGGATAACAAGTAACCAATGCTGTGGACAAAAGCTACTACACAATAATGACATTAACCAATGCTACTAATTTCGTAGCACTCTCGTAGATGTGCTACGCTGGCTGCATAACTACCTAAACTAGTAGGTAGTTCGCACCGAACTGAGATCTCGTGATGGTCGGAGGTTAATAAATACCAAACAATTTTTACTGACCAATGTTTGCAATAAACTTTGCAAATCGCTTCGAAATCGCCGTCTAGCTAAGTACCGAAAATCATTGAAACTCCAAGAAATGGTAGCTCACGTTATACTGGGTTTGGCAATTTTATAATTTTTACAACAACTCAAAAACTATTAGACCTAGAATCAAAATAAAAACGGGTTTGAAATGTCTAAACCAAACCCTATCATATGACACCCCACTTTATATTATTGTACGACTTTTTTTTTATTTTACTCCCTTTGAACCCTCTTAACTTCACGACCCCTTGACCGATTTACTTCATTTAACAAAACAGTAAAATTTAAAAATACTATACGTATACCTACCCAATTCTGTGAAGATCGGATAAGCGGTTCAAAAGATCTCGACGAACAAACATACAAACATACAAAGTATATATATCAATAAAGTATACTTTTTATAGTAGTTTGGGACTAGAAGGTGTTGTGTTAAATGTCCTTGAATATTTATTTATTTATTTTATTATTTAATTATTGTACCAAATACAAGTGCAATAATTAAATAATAAAAATACCATTTTACACTACCAGTTATATTCCAAATATATTTATTTCAGGGTGCAATCCCAGCCACTATAGCAATCCTCAAAGGTCAATTAACAGTCGGGCTAACTGAAGACCAACTTGCGTACCTGGCACAGGCAAAAGGCGTGATCAAAGCTTCGCGAAGAGACCTGGCTACTGTCACGGCAGCTAAACTCGATGGAGCAACCACCGTGGCGGGTACCATAATCGCTGCTGAGCTTGCCGATATACCGATCTTTGTTACTGGAGGAATAGGTGTGTACTACTTTTATAAATTCGTAAGATGAATTATTGGTGACCACTCATGAACTTCCGCGCGGAGGACGGAACAAATCAAGGCTACCATTGAACTTCCGCGCGAGAGAAGACAACATAAAATTAAAAATAAATTGGAAGACTTTCAAACGACCACGACGGCTCTACCAATTAGCTACGGCAGATCTATTTAGCAAGTAGCACAAGCATTATTTTTTACAAGTCTGAAGAGTGCCTAATGTAGCAAAAGAAATTAATGTTATTTATTCGTCTTCAGTCAACGGCAACACGCGAAATTGATATTTATTTATTTACTTATACAGCGCGTCATGCAGCAGCGCTCGATATGTCGTTGCCCACGAAATTTATAGCTTTAATTCGTTAATATATGTACATGCAAGAGTTTAAATTGACTTTTATAAGCAAAAAAGCATCTGATGCTGACATAAACTTGAACCAGCTAGATTATAAACAACAGAACAAAAACATCGCGACGGGAATAAGGTCAGAAGACTAACATATTAGAACACTTATCAGTGTATTCTTGAGAGCCAGATTGCTTCATGCATCATATATTGAAAAGAAACCCATTGTAATCCCACGAGCCCTTGAATGCAGAGGTACAGTCAGCAATGTCAGTATATTACGTATTTTATGAGAGAGATCACACAAAAAACGATGGAAATATAAATGAATGTAAAAATCAATAGTTCTTCCAGGATTGCTCGTGTCGAATTCCTTTGGGCTAAGTAAAATATTTTCAAAACCTGTGGTAGGTGTGTGGCCTATGTTTATGTTATAAAACACTAATGTTTACGAGCTAAAAATTAGTGTTAGTGTCATTAATATGTATAAACAAACATATTATTTATTGATAATCTGGTAAATATAATTCCTTTACTAAAAACTTACTTATTTCGACAAAGACCTTATGGAAGTCACATTTCCACTTACTTTTGATGTTGACTGTACCAGTGTATTGCTTTCAGCTGTGTAATGGAAAACAGAGTGCTATTACCCGGTGTAACTTCCAAGGCGGTTGACTGGAAGAATGCAAATGTATGCGAAACTTGTCAGTGCTCCTCAACTTTCAACTTATGCAATAATAATATGTTATTTATAAAATGCTCATTTTTTACAAAGTTTAATTTCAATGTGTTTTATGTTACATAGCAGTATTTTTGTAGTTTGTGTAGTGTATTCATAATTTACTAAATACTTTCTGCTTGCGTCGATATGAAGTAACTGAGAGATGCTACTCCAGAGCCCGTAGTTTAATTTGTTTATTTCTGAAAAATGAGAATCGTGAAACTCGAAGTTTTTGTACAGAGATTTTATTTTTTAATCTTCCGCTATAGGCGCTGCAAGTCGCTTTTCGATATTTGTTTCGATCAACAAAGTAAAACTCAGACTACGGGCTTATGTAACGTTGTAAGTAACAAAAGTAGAACAATTTGTGTATGTGCTTTTAGGAAGGTACTAATCGAGATTTGGATGGCGGAACATTCAAAACTCGATGGTGCTTAGGAATGTAAATTATTCTATTCCCGTTTTGGCTCATAATCAGGATTGAGCGAACGCACCGCAAATACTTCATTTATCACGGTTGATGAGCAGCAAAGCAATTCGGGTTTAGGCAACGAGCATTTCGAGTAAATCCATAGCTTTTGGAGCGCATTCAATTAGTGGACCGTGTCGTCGTGCCAAACAGTCGATGTAATTACCAAGGAATTCCGCGCTGTGGAGCGTGATCTGTCACCTCCGAGTGCCTGCCCGCTCCACCGCACTTCTCGCCTTCTCGTTGGAATTTGTCTATCGGCCGACCTACTTCGATTACCACTTATGTGATTACGTTGCTGAACTGAAACTATTCCATTATCAATTAACACCGGCTTCAAAATTATTCAGCGCGTAGAGGCCGACGGCTCCTTCTTAAATATTTCTAAAGGTATATCACCGAAGCGTGCCGCGGCAATCTAAACGCAAATCTTATTTAAAGCTCCATAAATGTGATTCAAGTAATATCTTTCAAAACGACTGGAAAAATATTAAACTCAGGAAATAGCCATCGTATTTTCCTTCTGTGTCAATTTAATAAAGGCGTTACCTTTTATTTTTAACCGACTTCAAAACAGGAGGAGGTTCTCCATTCGGTGGTTTTTTTTATGTTTGTTACCTCAGAACTCCGTCATTTATGAACCAATTTGAATAATTCTTTTTTTATCTGAAATGGTATGCTTCCAGATTTGTCCCATAAATTTTTTATCAAAATCGGTTTAGTAATTAGGCAGTTAAATAAGAATAACTGGAAAAAAACACGTCATACGCGTACACGATATTGCATATTTTGCTTTTCTGTGACTTTTCTGTGACGTTTACGAGCAATAGAACGTAAGTACCCACGAACAAATCTGACAGTCGCCGCGTTAGCGTATTCGAGTTACATTGCGCGTCACTGCCAGCTCGACTGCCAACCGTTGTAGTGTCACCGCGCAGTGTATCTCGGATACATTGCGTATTTAGCATTTCTGTGGTGTTTACGATCAATAGAACAGTCTCAATGAACTGCCATCATCATCATCATCATCATTTGATGATGAAGGCGTATCAAATTGAAGTCGGTTTTTCCAGTTTTTTAAACTTATAATTATATAATTCATAAAGCGAAGGCATGCGTTATGAGGAAAATTAATGTGTTAAATACCTGATGTATACTTACATACCATGTTTGCATTGCAAGGCTACGAACAAAATAACCTACTTCGTAAAAAAAATCAGCTACGCGGTCCAAAAAAATAAAACATTGTTTTCGTAGTTTTAATCAAGGAGTATATTATTTTTCTCTCTTAGGTGGCGTGCACCGACAAGGAGAAACCACGTTGGACGTTTCAGCTGACCTGACTGAACTTGGTCGCAGCAAGACTTTAGTGGTTTGTGGTGGCGTCAAATCTATTCTCGATATTGGAAGGACCCTCGAATACTTAGTAAGTTTTGGTCAAAAACCACTCAGACCACAATACATGTAATGTGACCGTCTGTTGGATAAGAGGGTATAATAAAAATCTTGTCAGAAAACCGTGAAAATATGAACACCCACTGGACGGTGTTTTTTAAAGAGGTAAAATAATAAAAAGGAGAGCCTAGATAAGTATCATTATAATGTCGAAGGTTACTCGGGACGCGACCTGCGATGATATCCTTACATTACTCATCATTCCGCCAGACAAGGACGACCCTACAGCGACACCGTAGCAACTTTAACAGGGTCACATGGTACATCATAGCTGTCTATACATCTTGGTAGTGGCTATTTATTCCCTTCGGGTCGAGTTGTTAGGCCCATGGGGACTGTTGGCTTGTCGAAACCAGGTCAAATGAAGTATTTTATAAAGATACAGTGTCCACAATTTTCTAACGAATTGGAACTCTTCACTGCATACACCATACCCGATCCGATGCACGCTTGGAATATTTCCAGCGAACATCGCTTACAATAAAACCGCTTCCAAGTATGAATCCCAAAGTTCTCAGCTTTTTTTTATGCTCACAGGAAACTCATGGAGTTTGTGTATGTGCTTTCGGAAATACAAACGACTTCCCTGCGTTTTATACTCCACGGTCGGGACACCACGCTCCTCACCGCGTTTCGAACTCTGAACAAGCCGCGCGGGTTCTACACGCCTCGCGTGCACTGGGTCTTAGCTCTGGCATCGTGGTCGCTGTGCCTATACCAGAAGAATATGCTGCTGATGGTACGTAAAATATAAAATTCAGTTTAAATCCTACAAAATAACAGGTATTATTATCCGTAGTAACATCAATGTCGATTGTTGACCTATAAAAATGATCCTTTTGTCTCATAGAAAGATACTAAAATGACGCTGTATCGGAATAATAAATAGATGATTTAATGTTGGCTTTTCCAACTACCCAGGTGGGTACAGCCACGTCATAAAATCAAAAGGCAAAAGTTATAGTTTTATGATGCGACGACGCCTCACCGTCAACATTCTGATTTCTCATTCTGATTAGGGGTCATAAAATTTGAAGGCGTGTCGTATCGACTTTACCGTCTTCTCTTGGTGCTGATATGCGAGGGTATATTTATAAGCTAAAAACCTACCCAAGTGCGTATCTGCTGCCTGGTGTATTGCCAGTTATAGTTTACCCAATAACCCAGAACAAATAATTGTATCGAGATATATTACTTATCAATAATCATATTTTCAATATGTTCGGTGACTTTCCCTTTTTCTACCACAATACTAGCTAATGGCAAAAGCAACGGCATAAACTTTTGTAACTTTTCTCTCATTATAAGGACTTATAGAGCTACTAACATTCGCTTGCTCATTTCATGGATATGTTGTTGGTTGAAGTTTATGAGTGGAACTTTGTAAGTAGACACCGAACTACAGAAGTTTATCGTTAGATGGCCCAGCTTTTTCATTTGTGTTAACGGCTTCTTATTTATTGCCAGAACTGAATCGATGGTAAGGAAGGTTTCATCTGTTCATCATTTTTGTATATTAACAGAAAACCATCCCGTCCTTAAATTTTTTTCGAGTCCATGTAGATAGGTATTGAAACATTGGTTCTATGTTAAAATTCTTATCACGCTAAGCATAGTTAACAAAGTATTTTGTTGCAGAAAGTAAAATAGAAGAAGCCATAGGTAAGGCTTTGGATGATGCGAAACAGAAAGGGATTCGTGGGAAAGAAGTGACACCATTTATTCTCGCTGCGGTGGCAAAAGCTACCGGCGGAGCCTCTCTTGATGCTAGTATCCTTTTATGACCTGTAAAATCTGCCATACATAATAAAACATACCGATTCCCAAACGTAACCAACCAGACTAATCGAATGTTTTTAAGTACGTAGGACGTAGGCCTACCTATTACTCTACCATAGGTCGCATTACTGTTAGAGTACCTAATGAGAGTGCCTCTACATTTCCATCAATTATATTAAACAAAAGTAATTATTAGTACTTACCTATGTCGGATCTCTCCTCAATGCGTAGATGGCTACAGAACAATTTCGCACCCATTAAATCCTTAATGAAACCTTGGTCCGCTCGTTGCTAGGTAATTTTGTCGTAAATTAAATGTGAAGAAATGCCAGCGTTCTAAATGATAGTAGTGAAACTAATTGCCACAATTTCTTTCTTAACGACTCGCAGACATCGCTTTAATAAAGAACAACGCCCGAGTAGGCGCCGACATCGCGGTGCAATATAAGAAGCTTGAAAAGGATTCGGGGGCGCTTAATATCGGCTTTGGTGTTGGGATATCAAATGGTTCTAGAAGATATTTTCACACGTCGTGTAAGAGGCGTTCTGTATGTGCAGTAGAGGATGATGAAGATTTACCATTGTTGGCCGCGGGTCATGCGAACGGAGACGTGCTTGTGATCGGCGGAGCCAACGTAGACAGGACCTATAGAACAACCGAGGACGTGCACGTGAGTAGTTTCTCCTAGTTCATGATTGCCGGGTGATAATACTATAGTTATAAGAATAAAGATAAAATAAAATAAGACCACATTTTAACAAACTCTTTATTTAATGCATTTATTATGATAATATTTAGCTTTCAGTCGCCTAGTGCGTACCCTCGGAAAGTTGCAACAACTCTACTATAAACATGTTGTTAAAAACAATAGAGGTCCGATTTATTTACCTCGTCCAGTAGTGCGGGTGTTATAGGCCGATCAAGCTGTTTTTAGAACATTGTAAGTACCCGGTTTACTGAAAAGATAATGTGACAGGCTGGCCTCGCGTGAAACGACTTCATACTTTGTGTTCACTTTTCATATTATTATTTTCCAAGATTTTCCGTACATTTGTTCTACTTTTCTTCGCATATTGTATTATTTACCTAGATGAAATATACATAATTCCTTTATATTACTGGAAATTATTTTACTGGTTTTTGTGCATGAAAACGATTATTTACTGGACGAGCCAAATAACCGGGAAGTACTTTATGAGTATCGACACTGAGTCAATTAAAATAGGTAAGTTGAAATAGGATAGGGTTTACCGATAACTCATAAGTACATCAATTTCGGTTTATTTCCTCACTCATTATGGCGGTTAGAGCTTTTATGTCGTATAACCGTAGATTTCAGACAAGTTCGCTATGGACGAAGTGCAATAACATGTACTCGTAAGTACAGGTGTTAATTATACATACACACTTGCCTGTTTCATAAAAACGGTAGCTTTTACTGCTCTCATTTTTGCTATATAAAATGAAAGTGCATTTGATTGCTCAGTATAGGCACAAATGTTTGTTACCGTGTGACTGTGCGTGCATCATCTGTAGGTAGTCAGGTAAGAAATTATTGTGAAAGCTTAGATACACGAGTACAGTTCTAAAGTAGGCAAACTCTAGTAAAGATCTAGAGATATTACAACACATGTGACAAAAATAGGCAGCAGATCAGAGACGAGTTAATATTTCAATTTAATTATTAGTCAATTTAACATAACATAACATCAGTGTTATACAATTTTATAAGCCAAGGCACATGTCATTCAATAGTTTGGAAGAAATGCAGGATTTAGATTGGATCCTAGCTAAAAATTATTCAACTTTCCGAATATAGGTACAAATTTTATAAGATTGGTACATTTATTTATGTGACAACAATATTAAAAAACTATGTTTCTGCATAAATTCACAAAATATTATACCTACTCTAAGCGAACATAACTCCATACTCATCAATACAATACAATCTATAAAGTTACTTCGTAATGTACAAATATGTATGTAGGTATTCCAATATTGGGTTGATCATGATCATACCTATATGTATAATACAGCAACTGAATGATGTGAATAACTAGCTACCTACGACGCGACTCCGTCGGCCGAGCTCAGCGACTACGGCTCCAATATGCGACACCTGGTAGTCCCTGCACACTGCTTCAATAGGTTTCACCTATATATGACACAGCCTTTATTATTTTACCTAAATACGAGTACATTACTTGTATTTATTGATTCTTTAATGTGCGCATGACCGTCGCGCAATCTCTTTGAAACTACTTTAATTTTCCACTGCCACTTCTAGGTTTAATTAATATTGGTATGTTTTTAGTTTACAAACGGTTGTATCTGTTTAAATCTGTCTGAATTCAGTTTATACTGTTATAAGCATATAATTGTAGGCACTACGTCAATAAGCTCATATCAGTACTATGTTTGTAAATCTGTTCATGCAGGATTACTCGCATGCTACACATGTACAAATTATGTATATTTATTTATATAAAACGAGCAATATTAATTTTTGCAAGATAAAATGCACGTAATGTAGTTAGCCTGTTAGCATTGGTTTTGCTGCCAGCTCCAGAATACTGCTTGACTATAACTTGTGGTTTATCTGCGAAGCGAACAAATATTGGACTAGATCAACGAGACCAATGTAACCTATTTTTAAAGAACAATGGCTATTTTTACGGTTAATACACTGATTACCTAAACCTAAATACAAAATTAAGTAAGTAGGGTACTTACCTACTTACTAAGTATTAAAATTAAATCTAACTCGCGTTTGGATTGCTAAATAAAGCAGTAGTAATATACTAAAGTACAGCTATGAATACTGTTCAGGATGTATGTGCAATGGGATATTATTAGAATTATTTAAATACGACTACGGGTTTATTTTAGAATCCTCTATGTAAACATAATATAAACTCACAATTGACGTCTGGTGTTCCTTATTAAAGTTAATCAGAAAATCTTTTAAATTCTGCTTTACCAACGTATACCTAAGTATAAACATCGATATTACCTATATAGGTTTGCTATTATTCTACGACTGTATTGTTTGTCTGGATTGAGATAAACAACAAAATAAATATTGGAAGAAATTTAAGCAGCGAGATCGAACTTAAAAAATATACCTCGAGCCGAAATGAAAGGTATCTCTGCAAGCATAGTTAACTACAAATGATTTAACAACAGTCGCTTAGAAAATTGGTAGGTATACAGTCAAAACTGATCTTATGATGTAAATATCAAAGTAAGTGTGTATATTGATTCCCGTTTTCAGTGCTACATACTCGTAATGTATTCAATTTTTTGACCTAGAGCCCGCATACATTGCACGCTTTTCGTAGTTGTTCAACCACAGGCATCGACTGTCCTCTGCACCGTAGTCTTATCTGGCCAATGCAATGCAACGTCACACACACGCAGAACGATATCTACACGATTTAGGAGATCATAAAATAAAACGGGTTGGAACCAACTCGACTTTGCAACCCGTTGGAACTGAACACAAGCCTCGCTCGTAGTGATGATTCACTTTATAGCGTATACGCAAAGGTCGTCCAACAGTCGAATGCTCACAGTTTTTAACTTTAATCAATCACAACAAATATCTATGTCCAACAGTTTCAACTTTAGTTCTAGAGAGAATATAATTTCTCACAATTGACAGTGGTGTTAACCGAGTGCGAGTTCGAGGTCACAGCTCGAACTCGGAGCGGGTGTGTCGGCGGCGGTCGAGGCGCACGCGCGCGGCCGCGGCCGTGCTGCGCACGCACACATGCAGCTCCGCCTCTGTGCTGGCCGCCGGGAACGAGCGCCACCGCCGCCCAAACAGCCGCTCCAGGTAACATCTTAGTCAGATCCGGGTCGCGGCACTGTCCGCCGCTAGCGGCCGGTACTCGCCGCGCGCCAACTCACGCATCTCGCAATTGTTGTTGCCGTTAATGGTCTTGGGGCCGAGCGAGTCGTCGTGTATGCTGCGTCGCGCGCCACCGCCACCGCCACCAGGCTCCGCCGCGCGCCCCAGCAGTGCCTCGCGCTCCGGGCTGCCTCCGTGGCCACGCACGCCGCCATTGGCATTCACCGCGTTCACAATCACCGTCTGTGACAGTGGGCCTCCGTGGATGGGACTGCCTTCGAGCAGCTCCCCCGCACTGAGCTCGCTCCGCAGTATTCTAATTTTCTGAATCATCTCCTTTATTTCGTACCGGAGAATTCCAAGGAAGCACAGTTTCAAAAACGCAATGACGCAATACCCTAAAACGAACAACGCATCCGCCGTTCTCCGCAGCCAGACTAGTAAGCGCTCCGCACAGGCTGCCGTGTGCGGAGCGCAGTGCACCGGAGTAAAGGGAGCGAGCGACGTAGCGGCAGTGGCGGCAGCGCCGAACAATGCGGGCGCGGATGCTGGCGAGTGCGCCGGGATCCGGCAGCAGCTCGGCGGGAGCACCGTTCGGTTGAGAGCTGCGAAGTCCGCCGGGCCGTTGACCCCGCAGCACCGCTGCTCCCTCTGGAGACGATCCCAGGCCTCGGAGAATTCAACGTCGGTGTCGTAGTCCTTGGCCAGGCGGAGCCGCAGCTGCGGCCGAAGCTCGCGGCACACCCGCTCGAACCGGAACGCCCAGTAGACGCCGATGGCGGCGTCGCCGACGAGCAGCGCGAGCAGTGCCAGCCAGTAAGCGTTGAGCATGCGCTCGGAGAGGCGCAACGCAGCGAGACAGCCCAGCAGCTGCAGCAGTCCCGCCTGCGCTGGCAGTGCCGCGTACCCGTAGAGGAAGCCAGGCTGCGCGGCGCCCAGACCGGGCACCAGCGCACGCCGGTAGTCCGCGAGCGCACGGCCCGCCGCCGCGCAGAAGGCGAGCGCGCCCAGTAGCAGCGCGCCGTTGCACGCGTAGATCCAGATGCGGTAGTAGCGCATTGCGCGGTGCGCGGCGGGGTGCGCGGGGCGCGCGGGCGGCGGCGGCAGCGTCATGGTGGCGGGCGCCGCGTCATGGCGCCGCCCGCGCCCGCGCCGCCGCCACGCGCCGCGCCCCACGCCTCTGAAACCACATCAACAAAAATCCTTGCTCAACAAGCGGCAAAAATATTATTTATACTGGTGTCCGAAGAGCTTTCATGGCGGTTTAGTACTGTTAATTCATGGAGCTTTAGTACTGTTAAAGAATCAATAGCAGTGTGATAAGTACATTTACATCTCTTATATTCGGTAAGTAGGTCCTTATTACCCCCAAATGGGGCTTGTAGGTGACCAATTAGCGCTCTAGGGTAATAATGTAGCTAGAAAAGCCCTAGGGCGGTAAGTAATTAAAAAAACACTTCACTCTTTCTAAAAGTTCGCGTACATCTAACCATCATACTGGCAATAGACATCATGCATTCAGCCCAATGACAAAAGAGGTCGCTTCGCTATTCAGCCTTGTCTTCGTATGAGTATAATAGTCATCAATTTTAAATATCAAACGGCGAAGCTCAATTGTGTTCTTGAAAAAAAAATTAAAAAAAAAAGATGAACTAAGGCAAGCATAGAAAACTTTTACTTGCTAATTAGGAAAAATAACATGATTTCTGCAAGTGATGAAGATATAAGCTGCACTCCCGATTCAATGAAAATGGAAGCTGAAGCAGCAATTAACAATATTTTGCCTGAAAGTTCTAAAGAGAGATATTTGAAAACTTACGACGAATTCATGAAGTGGCGAAAAGAAAAACGAGTAAAGTCTTTATCTGAGACTGTATTCCTAACATACTTTATTCTTGGAATGCCGGTTATTTTCTGCTTACCTCACAATCGAGATGTAAAGCAGAGTAGTTAGCTCAGGCTGTAAGGGATCAATTGCAGCCCTTGGCTACTAATCTACTATTTTTTCATCTAGGTATTTAAAAATATTTGGGATTATTTCGGTGTTCGCGTCTACTGTGCGATGAAATCCCAGGACTAACTGCATGGGCACTCGGCACTCGGCTTAAGGATTTTAATGGTGCTCCCGACATAACTAACACTCGCAACAAGCCTCGTTTGCTGAAGCCGAGCACAAAGGCTGATGCATCATAATAGGATTACAGCGGCCAACTTTGTTACATGTCTGTTACTATCGTGTTGTATTTTCCTTTTGTGAGCGAGGCATCTATACGAGTGTATACAATTAAAATAAGAATAGATAGTTTAAACGGTTTTAAAATTCTAGAGAATTCAGTCGAAATGATAGGTCGATTGATGTCGGAATGATTCTAAAAAGCTAATGCGATTACACCACAAACCTTTCAAAATCGTTCTGTTTGTGTATAAAGCTGCAAATGTTATCATTCGCCAAAAGCGGTAGTGGACCATGGAGTCCATTAATTTACGCGGACTATAAGATAAGTAAGTTGGTTTGTAAAATCCTAAAATATTTTTTGGAATATGATGCAACATGTTTATAAACCAACAGATATTTTTTTATGTTTATTTATTTGTGAGGGGATAAATAATAAACTTACAATCCGCCGCCCGTGCCGTTGACTAGGACCCGGGCTAGTCACAGGAGCGGACGCGCGATGGTCACCAGTGCTCCTACCACTCCCGTGTGAGTTCTAAAACAAATTTAAAAACTAACATGATGAATCTATTAAAACTGACTTCCAAAGGCAACTTAACAATATTTATAAACAAGTGAGTGATGCCAATGAATGAATTGTTAATTATGCAAGAACACGCTGTAAAAGTACCTCTAATCCTCAACACAGTCATGAAAATATCCTGAGATGACTCCAGTAAAAACCTTATCAAAATAAAAAATGTTAATTTAAAATTTAGAGTAACAACAATTGTTACTAACCATTATTTTCAATTATACAGTTTCATCTGGACAATTACGCTAATTGAATTACCACTGAACTGCCTAGTTTTCAGCTATATTGGCGATATCTATTGGCGTTATCCAATATCGGTTCTAACAATACACGGTTCAGTAACACAATCTGCTAGCTTCCACATAACTATACTACCCACCTATAGATACATTTACATGAAGAGCGAATGTACATTGAATAGTCAGGACTACAATAAGTCGAGAGAAGCCGAAGCTTTTGTTGTTGGTTACATACAATATCTGAGCATATGGTGCATTGTCGGGGCTAGAGACACGCGCCAACTCGTGCCTCAGAAACCATTATAATACATACTGGTATGCTCTACATGGTTTACATGGTTTACTCTACATGGTTTAAGTACACAATTCACGCAAGTTGTGCAATATGTTGTTGCTTATAGAATTTCCATTCTGCCAAAAGTTAATTGTTTATTCTAGCTCACGCGCTAAAAGCTTTTAACTATACAAAACGTGCCAATGTTGATTCGTTGTTTACATTTTTACCATATTATCTTTACCTACTACCACCTACCCAAGCAACACGCCGCGTGCAATTTCAAAATTGGCTCTAAACAGTAGTACTATGCCTTGGCGCTTACGACTGTCGCTGACGCGAGATCAAAAATTACGAAAAACTGCAGTGACTTTAGATACATTCCTACAATTGAGGTATTTTTCAACTTTGTGAAAAATATGAACTTCTAACTGGTGACAAAATCAGAGAGAATGAAAGGCATAAAATTATAACAGTATATAGTACACAGACTTGGCACATAAACAAAATGATGATGTACCTAGGGCTAATCAGATGAATATAACATCACCAAATACTTTCGACAACCTGTGTGTATGTTGTTCTAGGAGGCCAAAAGCTCATGAGATCATACAAAATTCACAATCCATTCTCCCTTCGAAATTGTTACTAGTCTCCCGTGAGTATCACTTATTCCATTTTTACGCGTTCCATTCGGTTTCGTAAAGTACTGTTTCTACACTCAATGTAATGTCAGGTTTGACAGGCGTCATGGCTCAGTCGGTAGTAGCTCTGCCTTCTGTGCTGTGGGTCGTGGGTTCGATCCCCACCGAGAACAAACATTTGTGTGTGGCAAACAAAGATGTTTGTTCTGTGTCTGGGTGTCTATGTATTATAAGTAGGTATTTACAAAAAAAAGTATATAATAATATGTGTTCTATCAGCCATCTAGTTCCCATAGTACAAGCATTGCTTAGTTTGGGACTAGAAGGCGTTGTGTTAAATGTCCGTGTAAAAAAAAATTAGCTCGGACACGAACTGATGAAATTTTTAACCACAAAACTAGAGAGTTATCCCATCAACGCATACAAAATATTTGCATATATACGTATAGAAAATAGTAAATTGCATCAGGAAAGTGGTATGGAAAATATTTTTTTAAAACCATTGATTTCATTCGTTAGAAGTCACCGCCGGGAGAACGGATCCGATCAGAGGTACTGAGAATAATAAATATATTGTATATAATAAATATATATTGATATCGACCTATATGAAGAGAAATCAAATTACCTACGTAACGAATGCTACCTTTTCTTTGGATCTCTAATACTACCGTTGTGGTTTTCCTTCTTCCGTTGATTTATATTTATTTCGGAAATCTATTTCACTGTTATGACTACATACACATATTTTATCACAAGAAACAAATTTAACCTACAAATGAAAATAATTAGCTAGAAGGGTCGACAGTTACCTGAATTTACAGTAGGAAATCGGAAAGATCTAAAAAAGTACATACCGACTTCTTTTCATCCGTGCGAATGTAGATATGTGAGGATGGTAGAATTATACCGAGTCCTAAGTTACGAGTATAAAGTGATTTCTGGCACCGCAGTGAATTATTCAATAGCTGACGCAGTCTAATAAGTCGCGCCGGCATTAAATTCACTGTGATAGGTTGCTGAGGTCCTCGTTTTGGCACGACCCGCGTCAGCGGTCCACAGAGGGCCTAGTACGAGTATTGGTGTGTAAATCTGGTGTGAAATGTCTGACGACCAGCACACCAGTGGGCCCTGTATTTGTATGGAGACACTGAGCAGATTTTTTAAGAAGCTTGGTCTACACCAAGCCCGTACTTGCATTTCGAGCTTCTTAAATCTGATCAGTGTCTCCACACAAATCAGCGCCCACTGGTGTGCTGGGCGTCAGACATTTCACACCCACACTATACGCATTTAAAACTCGTTTACTCAGCATTCTACATCTACATTAGTTCTATTAGAACTACATTCTATGTACCTATTTACGTTCTTTACTTATACTCTGATCTATGTAGTTGCACTTTGTTACGAAAAACACGGTCGGTATGATATAGCATAACTCACTATAACTTTTTGCTGGATTAAATATGAATAGAAGCTATGTCATATATAATACAGGACTGCGGGTTGTCAGCCTGTCTTGTTGGACGGTTAACATGGGTCATCAACTACAATTTACAGACGTACCTTGAGAACCCAAACTACAACTGCAAAAACATATAGAAGAGCGAGTTAGATTCATAAGCAAATGAATTTTGATATCACTTTATGTAACGAGAGTGAAAGGCCTATTATATCTTCCAATTGTATAACTATCAAGGTTTGAAAACTGTTGGTAGATATAGATAGAAGATAGATATATAAATAGATTAAATTAGATACCTATAGTAGGTGCCAAATAACACCGCAATACAGGTCATTCACACACCTTCACCTCGATGTCGCAAAATTCAATTTATGTATGGTAAACAAACCGTACTACGAGATTCGAGCGATTACCGTCTTAGCGACAGGTTTGTATGGAAAGCGACAGAATTAGCCATTCATAAATTGAATTTTGCGACATCGTGGTGAAGGTGGGTGAATGACCTGTATTGCGGTATTATTTGGCACCTACTATATAACATTAATTATTTAATTTGAGTTTGATTGTAAATATTGTGATAGTTAGTATTATTTCCTATTGCAACTTTCCCACGCAACAATATCCATTTCATACAAATACTGTGAGAGATTTTTTTTATTTTTTTCCAAATCTGGCTTTCAGCCATATTTCTTATTCGAGGGAAAACAGGATACTTCTATCGAGGAAACGTCAAACAACTATTGAAAGAGTTACGAACTCCACGTATAAAACGAAACAAAATGGTTTGAAGCTCGCCGGTGCAAAAACAAACAAAAAGAGCGACAATTTGGATCAAGAGTACATACGGGAAAACAAAAAGGCGAATCGATGCCTTTCACAAGTTTGAATGTTGACAGTTTCATTATCTTGTATGAGCTTTGTGAAAGACAGACACATATTGCTATTCCATTAGTTTTTTTTTGGACAATAGAAAAACTTACTTTTGTATAAGCTTTTCGATTACACAGTATACGTTTTTATGGTTGCCTATTATAACATGAACTCGGTTTCTCAATATTTACTCAGTTCCCAGTTATAGCTACGTTGAATGAAGCTATACAATAAAGTACCAAACCATTTTGGCAAACGTTTTTACGAGTTTTGATAACTTCCTCCTTGAGATCAAATCGGATAGTCTGGTTCTAAAAAGAATATTTTTCTTTGTTGTCGATTTGATTACCTATGGCTCTACTTGATTCATCTTTTTAATCGTGAATCTTGTCTTATGATTTTAAATACTTTTTGTAATACTTTTTGTAGTCTTAACAAATAAAAAGTTACTCTCACAATTTACACAAAACTGGAAGGTTCTTCTAAAACTGAATGCCTAAGCAAACAGGTACTTTGTAAGAGATACCCTGAATTTATTAATGCTCATCATGTTTCTGCCACCATGGACAATTACTTCACTTATTATATGTTTCTCTTGGATTAGTAGGAGTTAACTATAAAGAGATTAAATTAGTTTGGGGTAGGTGCCCCTAACCGCCGTGAAACGTGACCCGAATCCTGTAAAGAGAGTAGATCAAAGGAAAACGGCGGTTTGTGCTGATATTTAGGCCTCTTACAAACAAAAGCATCTATCTATAAATATAAAATGTACCTACAGGCAAAAAAATCAAGCAATCATCGCGAATATAAAAAAAAACCTATATTCGAAATATCACAAAGAAAATATCAAGAACAATTTTCATTTAATCTCGGTTAATAGCGTTTAGGCATTATTTTGATTTCGGAAAAACCCTAAACTACAAATATTTTTGAGAAATTCAGTATAACAATGTGCTTGAGTGGCTGTATCTGGCGACGCGCCAGACTGACCGGTCCATATACGCCATTATAACCTTGCTGATGTTAACCACTCTCAGAATTCCACCAAAATGCATTATCTGTGAGGATCAGCTCAATACACTGAAACTATTCGAATAACACATATTATGTTGCTGTATTTATTTACCCTTGTGATACGAATTACGAATACAATGCAAGGCCCCTAAAGGATTGAACATTGCAACTGCAACTTTCTAGCATTTTGCTATTTTTGATCAGAATGTTCTGGATTTATCTGGTTTTTATATTTGCTCGTAAAATCGTGATTTTCAACTGACCAACATAGTAAAGCCTCCTAAAGTCGTAAACGTGATACATAATCATGTTACCCCAAAATAATTTAATTATTGAAATTTTCACGCGCTCAGCCGTTTTTGCTCTCCCTTTTGCAAAATGAAACGTATTTTAGCGGCATCGCATACGAGTTGGCTGTTTTCATGGACCACAACCCACGCCCGGGGCAGGGTTGGGCTCGAAATTTTTGTTATTTCAATAAAAGCATTCAAAGCGCAAGTCTCGTAATTTTCCACACAAAATTTGTACACAAATTAAATTAATTAGGTATTCTAGGAAGCGTTTTATTCCTTTCAAAATTTTTACAACTCAAATGGATAAGCTCTTTTGTGTGTGGTTTAATAGAATGTCTAATGTAATACGTGCAGTTGCTAAGTGAGTTTCCAACAGTGTTAGTTCAACAAACTGCTTCTGTTAGACTGACAAAGAATGGGGAAAACCTTTGCTCAACGGGGAACATGGAGACCTTACTTACAATAATATCTAAGCCTATAGAGTAATAAAAATAACAATTATTACAGTCCTATCTACAGTGCCCGGGGTACGGTTTAGCTTATTTTATTTAATTTGAATTCTTAGAAAATGTTTCTGGAAAATACCAAGTGTCCTCTATCCGCCCTTTCCATAGTATGAGAAACGAATGCGCCTACTTTGAAAAAACGTTCTACTAAAATGACATCATAAGCTCAACTATGAATGCAAAGACGCGGGAGGATTTTACGACTCCCATGCAAATAGGATGGCCACTATGGCCAGGGCAATGTGTCAAGGCTATGGTACAAATAATAAAACGCCCTCTGAATTATTGTTACACCAAGGTTAATTGTTAAACTGCACCTTATACTTGAGTAACGTATGGCCCTTACAAAACTCACTTTTTACTTTTCAAAACTGAACTAACACGCTACGCCTATAAATCACCTTTTTGGATTAGAAGAAAACGAAATCGGATTAAAAAAAGCCATTTTAAATAAAACGTAATTTAATTAAACTTTTTACATATCAACGGATTATAGTATCTATGCTGCTGGCATATTTTAAAGTAAAAATTAATTAACTAATTATTTTACTGAAGTATCGCCTACAGTCGAGCACAAAAAATCCACGATTTTATAAAACATAGGTACATACCTATGTTTTATAAAATCGTGGATTTTTTGGTATGTAAAACATAGTAGGTACCGTGGTTATAAATACAAAATTTTACTATTAAAGTTTCGTAGTGTCGTAGTGATTTATTTGTACGATTTTGCATATACCAATAATAAACCAGTGTCCAATATAAATACATATCCTTTATTGGCTAGCTTCCAGTTTATCCCCAGTCTGGGCTTTGGTCGAATGGTTCTATTTGGGCCAAATGGAGTGACGTCCTACTAAATGGCTTCTATTGAATGCAATATTTAAAGGGTACCCATTACTTACTTACTAGGTACATTCCATTCCACCAGATAAAATATCATGCTGTAAAAACTGTAATTCAAATGGTAAATGTAAATACCTATCTTTACATAGTCATTTAGAAAATAATCAAACTGGTATGAATGTATGAATTTCGCAGTCTGGTAATAAAAACAGTACCGTAGTAAGTATTGTTCTTGATAATTAATAGTTAAAAATAATATTTATTCTGTGAATCAAAAGATGCGTAACGTTATAGCACACCTAGTCGCGCCTACGTAATCTTTTGCACATGCGTATGCGCGGCGTATACTCGTACGTAGAGTAGGAAAAGGTACAGGGTAGAGCACTACAATTTTACAGAAGATATCTAGTAGGTACAGGCACTGTCAAATGAAAGAATATAACTGATGTGAGCCTAATCCTAACCGTGCTGTATACATTTCTAAGGTTATCTTTTGATTTATAAATAAAAATGTAAAAAATCAATGAATATTAAGTGATAATATTTGATCATTGATCGCTGTTTCTGGTCACGTTGGAAGCGGCCTTGGATGCCAAAAATAGACGTGGGCGCAATTAATTAGAGCAGCGTTCGCCCAACGCCCTGGCCCAAACTTTCACTATGAATGGAATTTATCACCCAACGAGATACCAATATCAATCGACCCGCTTTTAGCTTTGCATATGTTCATGCATTCTTTCAAACCCATCCGTAGAAGATAGAAAGCGTAATGCAAGTCCAGGCACAGAGAATGAATCAGTCTCAGACTGTGATCCCCGCAGGCACAAGATATAGGAACAATCTAACAAATCGTATTGTAATCACTGACCAAGCTCATGTCAGTAGGGTTGTATTATACTTTTATTAGGTTTGTACCTTAGTTTTATTTTAGGGCTGTACCTAGTCATTTTATTAGTTTTAACTTAAAACTAATAAAATGACTAGGTATACTCTAACCTCTAACCACAATCTAACCTTAATCATTTAAGGTTAGATTATATTTTTATCTAGAGTACTTATTTTAACGCAATTTATAATAACGCAAAATTGCCATTTTTCAATGCTGCTGACGTTTCCGGGCATTCCGAGTAACTAATTGGTGATTATCTGTTTCTTGAGATCGCAAACTTTAATTTATACATATCAGCCTTCTAGTGTGCTGATGGAATTCCGAAGGGCCTTCCCATTTCCTTATTTCCGAATCCAATGGGACGAATGGGGTCAAGGATATCACAGGGATTCTGTTAACAGGTATTTTTCCACATAAGCACATAGAATGCATAAAATTACTGTTCTATTTATGTTTGTTTGGTTATAAAAGTTACAATTCATAAAAGCATCATGACAACATTTACGATCAAACTAATATTTTCGATTACCACAGTGTTGGTAGGTAGGTACTCGAAAATTTTTAGTGGATTCTCGGGGAAAACGGAGGCACACAATAATTTATTACAATTTTTCCGCTATTAGGGAAGGTTAAAGGAGTAGATTTGCATGGGCATCGCATTCGTAGGAGTAACCCGGTCAAAGCAATGCCACTTATAGTGCTTTACCATCGTTTATCATAGCACTAAAACCTGAAAAAAAGCAACAAGTTTTGCTCAATGGCACTTTACTTTGCATTAAACCCAGTTTAATCGGGTAACTCCCATTTGTTCTATAGGACTGTTTTTAAAACCTTTTTTTATCCCTGTAGTTCCATGGTAGGACTATTGAAACTAGCCCATTAGGGCTAGTTTTCGTTTCAATAGTCCTGCCTAAATGGAAGTTACCAGATATTAGGGATAAAAAAAGTTTCAACAGTTCTAGACGTAACAGTTCTATAGAACAAATGGGAGCCACCCGTTTAATCTACCTAACAGAATTTTCCGTTTCACAAAGATACCTTTACTAGCTCAGCTCCCTATGTTAAATTTATTTTATTTACTTTTACAGCATTACCTAGTTACTTTTAATTATGAGAAATGAGTTTCTAATTGTAAATTCAAGTAACTTTCGTAAGTTCTTATCTGTCTTCATTTAGGTAATAGCTTTTGCGCGAATTTATTGATAAAATCATTACCACTATAGCACCGAACAATTGTGAAATAAGTTTCAAATAATATTTGTTGACCGCGCCATATACATAGAATACTGTTTCAATTTCCATAACGATTGTGGACGTTCAAACATCGCAATCGAAATGAAAATCCGTGTTGATAGACCACAGTATAATACAACACAGTTCCATTCTGTTATTTTTGCTACACATTCGAAAAACTAAATTAAAAAGTCTAATCCGAAACAGGCTTAAAATCAATGAAAGGTACGTGCCGGCCGTATCTATCAGAGATAGCACACATCGATGTCGGCGATTGCTTTGTGCTACAGGAAATTAGTTTCCAACTTGTCAGTGAGGTCCCTGCATGTACCAATCTATGCATAGCAGAGTTGCGTAAATACACGAATGTACAAGTGATTTGTTCTACCTACTAAAATGTTTGAGCGAAATAATTTCGGCAGAAACATAAAATATATATAAGTGCAAAGTTACCGATCTTATAGTGCACATACCACAAAATCACAAACTTTTGGGACCTAATTACCTAAAATTTTTGTGAAAAATGTATTCAAAAATATTCAGAAACAGCAAATCAAACGAATGAAGAACAGTATCTACAACGAATCAGGTCACAAAGCTCCGAACTTGTTTTTCAATCATGTTTCAACACAAATCGGGGTAATTTGCACGCTTTTCGCATCTGCGTGATGATACCTTCGGGTAATTTCCGCTTCATAGGAATCACGAAAAAGGCAAATTACAAAGTGACACGTGAAGACAGCGCATTAGCTCGATGCGGCGGAATTGCGCCTGGTACCATGTTGCACTGAACTGAATTTCAACTTGCCTAAACTATTTCAAAGTTCATAACTTTAAACCGTTTCCTTTCCACTATAATTCAATCTTTTCAAAACTTGTCTCTCATTGTATTTGACTATTGGTTGAGGAATTTTATATTTTGTGTTTATTTATGGAGAGTTAGTTATACCTAGTGCTTAACTAACGCCATACTAATTGGTAGGTACAGTACCTAGGTGATAAGCCAATCAAAACTACTACTAACATAGGTAGTTACGCTAAACAAAAAGCGTTTTTAATATAGTAAATTAATTTTCCAATAAATGTAGACTACATACTGCGAATCAAATTCATTTTCAACACGTTTTTATGCCTATCTAAACTGAAATGATGTCGAAAACTAATTTGAAGTGATAAAAGTTGCAGGAAGCCTAATGATAGGAGACACGGAACATACTAATCTACATTAACCCCCTCAGCACAAACATATTTTGCCTACATTTTGGAAGGTTAACGACAACGGCACGTTGTCGTCGGGACACCATGAAGGGATCTTCATCATCTTTAGGGTTAAACGGTCTTACTAGTTTTACTCTTTGTTCTACAGTAAGTATAGTATTATGATCTGTGGTTTTAGAAAAGTTTCGATGGTTATAAAAATATGTGAAGGGTGAAAAATATATGAGCGACTAGCTAGTGAATTATGATGAGCAATGTACAGCATGAATAGCTTTATGAAACGAGCTACGATGCTCATCATCATCTACATACAGAGGCTTTGTACGAATCTACGAATAGTTAGCTTACTTAGGTGGCATGCTGACGGTCGGCTACACCTTGCAAAAACCCTGTAATGAAACAATATATTGTACAACTTTGTGTAAACTGTTTGACTGTTGTATTACATAGTGCATCTCAGAAGAAAGTGCATTGTGCCTATAATATGCTAAGTGCTGAAAATCATTCAGTTAATAAGTAAATAATATATTTATGCCGCCATCAAACAGGGTGATTCTATGGTAACCTGAAAGAAATTCTACCTATTTCCCTTAAAAAACATATTTTGTCTCTGTAGCTATTCTTTTTTTTATAAATAGCATCTGCGTAATCGCGAAACCGATCATTATGATACTGACGCAGAGGATATTCGCTTATGTAACATTGCCGAGATTATATCCACTAAATAATTCACAAACAGACGTAAGCCTTATTATTGTGTCATAGTGTCACCTGCAGGTTACTACGGATATTTTGTTCATCCAGTTCATGTACTGGCTTTGGTATGCTAACGAATAACTATAATAATATACAAACTACATTATATGCATGTAAATAGTAATATATACATGCATACAATATATATGTATGTATATATATAACAAGGACACTAGAACAGTTTAATGACACATTCGAGCTTGTTAAAAAAACCCTCCAGCTATTATTTACTGTCAATAGATTAGATTGATCTACTCGTATCAAATTATAATTGTCAGCGGTCGCGTGTTATAAAAGTATATTTTTAACATACACGATGTCATTTGGAGATTTAATTCAGCTTTCTAGTCAGAGGTACCACATAAATATGTTACCGATACCTACTTACTAAATATGATACCTACTTACTAGGTTCTGCTGCTTATTACTCAGATTCCATGCAATTTATCATCATTAACTAAAATCGGCCCACTGCTGGACGTAAGTCGCAAGCAAACCACCTCTGAACCCGGTCTTCCGTTATAATCACTACCGATATTTCACCGCTCTTTGATCAAACCGCTTCTTTTCTCTGTAAAAACGTGTGAAATGACACCTTTGGAACGCCTTTCAATTGTTTTTCTCTATAACTTCGTCAAGCTCGAAAGCGTCTTTATTCTTATTCTGCTCGAATTTCTAGAAAATTAAGAAATTTCAGAACTCCAAGAAATAATAACAGTTTTGGAAGAGCCGTCACTCAAAAGATATTATGTAAATTCAACGTTAATTAATTTACCGAGCAAGCTTTCACGGAGCATGGCATTGACTTCAAGTAAAACAATGCAGCAAACGTAGGTGAGGTATGTTTGTTAATCGAGCCCACTATTTAAATGAGTGGGCTCGATTTTTTTTCCCATCCGGCCCACCAGTGGGCCAGCCGGTGGGCTCGATGGGAATAAGCCTTGTACCTAGTAACAAGGCTTATCCACCTGGATTTGGAAATCTAGCTTTTATGTAACATGCTACCTTGCCTAGATATTTAAACAAAAGGTAGGTAGATACGTCTGACTTGATCGATTATGATTGAGAACTCCGAGACAGTTCGCAGAGAATGTAATATCTTAGTCGCATTCGGTTACATCCAACTCTTATTTTATTACCATGTACCTATCAATATATAAAATATGTTTTGGCATACCTCTTGCTAGCTTGGTCGATATTGGTCTTTCGTAGATTGAAATTATGAAACTGATATTATATTATAGCAATAAAGCAAGTATGGGATAGTAACTAAATCATTAAAACCAAGATGCTTAGACAAGAGTTGTAGCAAAATGAATGTTACGACTACCTAAACAGCTGAATTAAGGTGACATGAGCATTAACAATGATTAATTGTAAACAAAAGAGCGTCTGCCGGCAGGTGGCGCTGTAATTAGTGAAATTAATTCTACAGGAGCGTCGGCGTCGGCTCACGTTTTACGAGTGTCTAATTTACCTTGAAGTTCGTGCTCTCATAAAATCTAGGGGCTGGCACTCGCACAAGATTGTTTGTGAGCATTCATTAAAATTGCACCGTTGTTTTAACATTTACCGCTTGGTTCACTACATTGCCCTCTTACGTTGGTGTAACCCAAATCAAAGCCGCCGTTTCATTTTATTTATTTAGGCGGAGGATAAGATGAAATTACCTTGCCAAAACTTTGTCATCCACACAGTCGCTCATAAGCTTTCACATTAGATTTCACATTTCATACTTATTCATTTCATCTGAGTACAGTAGACAAGTTGCATAACGTTATCTGCCGCGCTGCTTATGAAATTTGAATGATACTGCAAAATCCTTGAACTTTTGTCATACACTCATGAAACTTCTATGCTTGAACTATACACTCAAATATGTAAGGGTAATATAAAGGTCAAGTGCTAAGGGTGTGGGCGTCATTCTTACTGTTGGTATTTCGGCAATGGATCGCTCCCTCACTAGGTTCATCGCGTACTGATAGCACGTGATAGATAGATTTATTATACGAGGCTTTCCCTAGTGACTACAATATGGGGCAGTTCAAAAGGGTGTTTTAAAATTCTTCAAGGGTCGGCAACGCGCATGTGATACCTCTGGTGTTGCAGGCGTCCATAGGCTACAGTAGCCGCTTCCCATCAGGCGGGCCGTACGCTTGTTTGCCTACATAGTAGTATAAAAAAAACACACCGCATGAAATTAAAACACAAGATCAAATAGAATACAATAAAAATTGGAATAAAGAGCTGGGTTTATGGCAAATAGTATATTTATACCATTCCCCCTCTAAAAAGGTTATTTTATTCACTGAAAACTGTGAATAAAAAGCACTTTTACTCACTTTTTTTGTTTTGGTGTTTGAATTTAGAACACACTAATATATTTGACCTCCATCTAATTATTTTTTTTGCGCAAGGATTCTAACACTTGAATCACTCGCTACGCTCGTTGCATAATATACTATTATGCAACTAGTGAATAAAACACGGATTTAAAGCGAGGTGATTCAAGTGTTAGAATCCTGAACGACGTGAGTGGTTCATGGTCCTCAGTATAAATCCGTTTTACTCAAGAGTTGCATACTATACTTTATATCATGACTACGAGAAAAAGAAAGATTGGAGGTTATATAGCCAATGCTATACAACCTCCTTGCGCAAAAACAATAATTAGATGGAGGTCATATATATTAGTGTGTTCTAAATTCAAACACCAAAACAGTGAGTAAAAGTGCTTTTTATAACAGTGCTTTTTATTCACTGTTTTCAGTGAATAAAATAACCTTTTTAGAGGGGGAAATGGTATAAAAGCTATTTATTTTATACACATTTAATTGATAAAAGTACCTCTCAATTCTAGCATAGTAGCGTATAAAATCGTATAAGCATTTATTGTAATGTAGTTACATAGATTCTTAGTCATCCCGATTGCTCATTTACTACATTCTTAACCACATAGGTACATACATAATATTAAAAAAAAACCATCTTTAATGCGTAGGCATTTATAAGTCTCCATACCGATTTGTATTGAAACCTATAAATACATTATGCATTAGAGAACCGAGTGCCTAATGGAATTTCATTTGTTTACTCGACAGTTCATTTTCTTCAAGCTTTAGGTACAGTGCTGCACATAAAGAGCTCCCATAAGCTTACCCTACCAAACTAGTTTTAGATAGTGCCATTCTGATTACGCTGAGAAAAATGTACAAGTTCAATACTTAATACCCAACTATAAAAACGCTCAATAAACATGCCTATAGTGAAGTAAACTACGTCCTTTTAATTATCATCTTTTAACCAAAATAAATTAGTATCTAAATAATATTAGCCGCCGGGAAACTGTAGCTCTGACTTGTGTCGCACTGTACACGGTTAAAAACATTGATTTACTACTAGGTACCATCCAAATATACGTGCACGGATCTAGGTAATGGTTCTTTAATTAGAAAGTAAAGCTATTTGAATGGTTCATTCAATATTTCCGCAGTTTCATTGATGAAGAATCATACAAAAAAGCGCTACGAACCCAGGCCGTAGCTTTTTGCTCGTTCCTCTGGTCACGAGGAACTGACACATAGAATCACCTAGTTTATAAAATGATTCCAAACGATCCTTTTGTTTTTACTGAATACTAGCAGCGCCTCGCGGTTTCACCCGCGTAATTCCCGTTCCCGTGGGAATTCCGGGATAAAATATAGCCTATGTTCATCAGGGATAATGTAGGATTCTAATGGTAAAAGAATTTTTTTAATCGGTCCAGTAGTTTCGGAGCCTATTCAATTCATACAAACAAACAAACAAACAAAAAATCAAACCTTTCCTCTTTATAATATTTGTATAGAAAAGATAACTTCGATGTTTTTTTAAGTAGGTATGTTTTTAATTTGGAACTTACTATTAATATGTATTATATTTCACAGCTTCATTCTTTGCGATTTGTTTTACATGTTGTAGTGAGCCTCCTTACTTCAGCCTCGCACGGTTTGTTTAAATTTATTTTTTAAAATTTTGACGTTCCTATTTCTTCCGAGCGCCGCCATCTTTACTTCATTTTGTTTGTAGAATATAAAAAGAAAAAACTTTCTAGGCTCGGGATAAGTAACTATCAAAAGCTTATTTTCGTGAGTTCTATGGGAGGATTAGTACAAATCGCTTCGAATGAAGCTGATCATATAATTATGATCGAACTTCACGTACAGGGTAAGTTCCTTTGATCATTAATAATACAGCTCTACCTTGACACTGCCACAGATTTATAGTGTTTAGGTTATGAATAAATACTTTCATAGATACGTGGAAGTTCTTAAGTCACATCTCTATAGTGGTATGGTTTCGTCCCACCCTACCCCCAGGGTTAGGGCTACCCACAATACCCCTGGGGATATGGTGGGTCCGAAGCGGGTCATAGGTACTTCTCGATGGATAAATAAAATTCCTCAGTCCTCATATCGATTGTTCCTTGCAAAAGAAATAGACAAAGATACAACATTTTATACAAAAAATAATAAAGTTCCTACCTTAATAAATATTTCTTGTCGGAAACTTGCATGAATTTGCAAAGGAATTTTAATTAAGCTATTTACACACGTAACGACTTTGAAATGCAGAGATAAAACGTTAATTACAAGCGTAGTTAATGAATATCTCCTATTCAGCCAGTTAGCAAGTATCGCTTCGGGAATAGAATAATAATATGCTTTTTACATAACAGTCAGGAATATTCTCTTAGAGCCTTTGCTACTCAGAATTCCAGATAGTAGATATTTTTGTATCGATCCACGCGAACAATGATTTTTCCACGTAATTGGTACCTAATCTTAGAGAGAAGCCCTATAACTCTAAACTAAAGTATTATTAGTTTTGCTTTTGCTGTATATAGGTACATAGGAGTAGAGTCTCTTTGAGTGGCATAGCTTTTACAAACCTTGATTTTATATCGAATCAACAGCTTAAAAGTAAGTTTCAAGCTTCTAGCTCTAAAAATGACGATACTTACATACAACTTTCACCCCTCCCTTTCAACCCCTTACAACCCTTTTTTCACATTCAAAAGTAGCCTATGTCCTTTCTCAGGTTCTAGACTATCTGTGTACCAAATTCCATTCAAATCGGTTCAGTAGTTTTGGCGTGAAAGCGAGACAGACAGACAGACAGAGTTACTTTTGCATTTATAATATTAGTAAGGATTACTATTTTCAAAGAATTGAAATAAAACTGTTGTACAAGCGGAACACTAGCTAAAAGACAGTTGTCACGATAATGTTTGATCTTCATTAAGTAATAGTGATTTATAGAACTTTTGACCTGAAACTATTGAAAGTAGACGGTCGCTTCCTAATAAAAACATTATTCATGGTGCGTGAACGTGTAAAGGAGTCTTGAGTAACAGGAAATCTTGTTATTATGTTGATACTGTTTGTATTAATTTTTCGTTTTTAATAATTTTTCTACTTCCGTGTAATTTTATCTGGTTTTTTCTTTTGAGGTAATGGTCCACTTTACTTACTTTTAATATAATTCTTCGTTGTAACCCACATGAAACCACACTGAAATCGGATAATCGAATTCAGTGATCACGGTCACAAACAGAGATGAGATAAACATCAAGGATGGAACGACACACTTATAAGCCTCAATCTTAAAGATCCTACCTATCCTATCTGTGTCTGGGTGTTTCTATGTATTATAAGGATGTATTTACAAAAAAAAATTATGTATGTATTCTATCAGTTATCTAGTTCCCATCGTACAAACTTTGCTTAGTTTGGGACTAGAAGGCGTTGTGTTAAGTGTCCGTGAATATTTATTTATTTAATAATCATAATATTCAGCAATTCTTATACTAATGTTTGCGCACACCACACGCCAAAGCCATTGCGTTTAAATTCATAAGAGATTGCGTCGTATTGCTTTATGGACGTGGCCTCCGCCTGTCGGAGTTAATTTAATATCTAGCTAGCTTAGCGTTTGCCTACAAGGAATTGCTTTACTCGAGCTCTTTATTTACCAACTCAGAATAACGATATTCGTTGAATTAAAATACAGTAAAGAACAAAAATTCCGGGTCATATGCATAATATAATGGCATTATTAGCTTGCATAATTTCAATAAGCTAGCATTCATGGTTTCCAATATACTCCAGTTTTTATAGATTATTTGCTCTCGAGTATATCTTCTTTTTCTTATAAATATTATATAAAACTCTTTTGAAGCTGACAGACAATCAACGCACAGCCTTACTCCTAGAGATATGAAACTTGGAGGGTAGTGTGCTTATAGGGCTTATAATTTTGAAAAGTCGCACCCTAAAGGGTCTAAGATTTTAACCAAATAATGCGTATGCCGCTACCACGCGAGCAAAGCCGCGGGCGACAGCTAGTTTCCCACATCCTTGGTTTTGACAAGTTTAAAAGAGATGTATAATTTTATTTATCTGGCGAATAGCGTTATTCTGAGATCGTAAGGACTAGTATAGTATTATATGATCTGTGGTAAGGAGAAGGAAGATTACTTCTTGATTACGTAGTGCCGAGAGACGTCAATTGCGTCATTTGCGACGAATTTGAGAAGTGTGCGGAAGCCGAGGACAAGGTCGAAGGGAGGTTGTTTTATTTTCCCGTTCCTTGCGTGCTCACGTCATGCGTTTACCGCCCTTTTCCTCTCGTTCTAATCACCACCGAATCCGAAGGCTTTACTGTTGATAAGTTTCATAATTGATTTGTGAATTTACACAACTTCATGTTTATTATCATCACGTTTCTTTCTCACAGTGGTATAGGCAGAGATCACAGATTTCCGATTTGTAAATTTTTTTTTGCTTCATCTTATTCATAAAAATAAGTTATTACAAAGTTTCCATAACCTGCTTCATATCTTAAGTCTTCATATTTATTGTTACACATTTTCAAAACTTTATCAGGTACCTACGGTGTTCAAAATTGTTGTGACTGCACAACCAAAAATTATATCCACCTTCGAGGCAGTCGGGTAGACACAGTTCAATTTTATTTACCGAAATTAATTTAGTTAGTCACTAAAACCCATGGCACACCCAAAACCACTGTGTAAGCTAGGAAAGCCGCAAACCCTAATTAAATACACTACTTAGTGCGACCACAATCAAAACGTTTAGTTGGGGCCGTTAACTATGTTCCAGGTATGTCCCGTTTACTGACCCATGGATTGGGTATATAGTATTTACTCAACCTTTGTAGGCATCTTTTACTGCAACTTTAAGCCTGCCGTGAAATAAACTCTATTGATATAGGAATAAGGATGTGCGCCAGAGGCAGCTTCGTCGACGCGACAAACGACGAATATCCGGCAGTTGATACAGCTTTATATAGCTTAATCCAATTACGGAGTCTCTCTTCGGACCGTAAAGCGGGACAGTAAGCGAGCTCTCATTAAATATGCAAACAGAAATCGTCTCGCACGCGGCCAGACGGTACCTCTACGCCGTAGTGTTTTTGTTCTAATTTTGTAGCACTTCGTAGCACGTACGTAGACCTTCGTAGACCCGACAATCTAACCCTGATATTTTTACAAATGTTTTAAAAGATCACACACACTTATCAATATCGTCGTGAACCAGTTTCTTGAATGTGTAATTGTCATCGCATCCACAAACATTACATTGGATAAATAAGTACTAAAAATAAGTTATGTGACTGTTAAATTTTGATTGTGTGTGCCATCAAAGGCTCGTTACGCGCGTGACAGAGTGAGAGCCGCTTTCAACTCCATAACTCTGCTCATTAAGAGTACCTCAGGTCGAGTTGATGTTCATGTTCAGCTAAACTGTTCTCATTTAATTTAAATAATTTAATCGTTGGCGTGGTATAATGCAATGTCACCTTAAAGTCAAAGTCAAAGTATATTTATTTGCAGAATTACATGTGTATGTAGAGATGTTATAAAGTAGCATTGTATCAATGTAAATCTACCCTACAGGGTGTGCAAAACACAAAAATAATTAATACAAAAATGAAAATTAATTAGAATTATAGAATGAGCATTAATAAGTACGACAGGAATTATAGAATAGAAATTACGAGTAGTAGATATACAGTATTGAAATAAATTATAGGACGTCAAATTAATATTAAAATATGATTATGTCAGTAGTTTATTATCAGTCATAAATTCATGTACCGTGTAGTAACATTTAGTACATAATAATGTTCTCAGCTTTTTCGTAAACAATGACGTTGGCAGTTCTCTCCATGGCATTGGCAATTTATTGTAGACTAGCAGCGCCTCGCGGTTTCACCCGCGTAATTCCCGTTCCCTTGGGAATTCCGGGATAAAATATAGCCTATGTTCATCAGGGATAATGTAGGATTCTAATGGTAAAAGAATTTTTTTAATCGGTCCAGTAGTTTCGGAGCCTATTCAATTCATACAAACAAACAAACAAACAAAAAATCAAACCTTTCCTCTTTATAATATTTGTATAGATGTATAGATTTGTATAGATGTATAGATGTATAGATAAATGGAGCCATGCAAAAGACACTCTTAGTGCGTATATTCTAAAATTTTTTCAGTAACATGCAGCTTTCATTTTATTTTATTGTGCAAATAAATTAACGTACGGCCTAACATATTATTGTGCATGTGACATACTTCATGAAACAATTGAATGAACTGGATCTTTGAGACTATTCGAATAACCAGAGTTATTCGAATAGTGTCAAAGATCCAGTTCTATCGACGAACAAAGCCGTCTGTTTCGGCATAACTTGGCAAAGTAGTGAATAACGAGGAATACCGAGTGCCTTGGAATCTGTTTGTGCTACATCTCGCTCCGCTTGCCGAGAAGTTCCTCTATAGGTTCTATGAACTGCTGAAGAACCACTTGACGTCAAGCAAATTAAATTTAAGTCCTCGTACGTGCGTTGTACGCCACTGAGATAGCTTTGGCTAAGCTATTTTATTTTTTACTAGGTGCCGCCCGCGACTTCGTTCGCGTCCCGTGTGATCCCGTTAATTTTTCGGGATAAAAAGTATTCTATGTGCGTTATGTGTGTAGCCAGATCACGGACAATATATATTCTAAGTTTCATCTAAATCGGATCAGTAGTTTTTACGTAAAAGAGTAACAAATATCCATCCATACTCACAAACTTTTGCGTTTATAATATTAGTAGGATTTTAGGACTCTTAGCATCCCAGTGATTTGTGTTGTAACTTGTAACAAGTTACAAAGCAAGAGTAAATGAAAATGCTAGACATAGTTTTACGGATATAGAATACGTGCGGGTCATAGCCCAAAAGATGCGGTATAACAAAAAACATAAAACACACTCAATAATCTTGAAAGTTTTAACCAAAGTTTTCAGAGAAACGAAAACTCTACCATTTTGTTTTAGATCTCAGCATTTCAACAATTACAATATCTATTTGCTTGAACGTACGAGTACATGTAGGTAAATATATGTATTTTGGGCTTATAGTATCATGGTATAATGTTTTTCTACTTCATCTTCTAAACACGTGTAACGCTCCGTGACGTCACAATTTATTTGCTCACGTAACATGTACTTATGTTTAAGGTACGTAGGTAGCCTTATGAAAAATGCGTACAAAGTACCTAATAATCAAACTAAGTACTTCACCATACAATAAAAAAAAAAACACGCACTAATTAGTGTACTGCTTTGCTTTATATTTAGTACTATAATATTCAAACTAACTATAATTGTGGCTTGGAACTGAACGAAATTAGGACGACGATGGATGGTAGGTAGACAGACGGTAGGCAAGTAGAAATGTTCCGAAAGCGCCATAATATGTCAACGATCTTATTATATGGGCAAACGAATCGGCACCATTTTTATTTGCCAGATATTCCATCGTATTTATCTCTAGCCTACAAGTGCCATATATATATATATTTTTTTTTTATTTTTTTTTTTTTTTTATTAGGGAAACAAACAGTACAATAATAATTAAAGATATAAAACTTAAAATAGCACAGAAACCAGTGAAGCTTCCACCATAACATAATACATACAAAGCATGTGAACAGACTTAATACAAAAAAGCATTACCCTAAGTTATGAAATGACCTAAAAAAGAAAAATACAAAGAATTAAAAATTTAAACTAGAAAACAAACTGGCTAAGTAAACTAAACTAAACAACGACTAAATGTTGGCCAAACTACCTACAATGCTCTTGCGGAACTCAGTAGCAGTCAAGTGGAAGATATCAATATCTGTGAATCTGGAATTATATGTCTCGCAAACTCTATTAATAAACATATTTTTATTATAATTCGTTTTAGAAGAAGGCGTCCAAAAGGTTTTCTTTTTTCTTTTTGATAGTCGTGGGCATGACAGGTAAATACTCTGTAGCAACAGCTCAGAGTCAACTTTATTAGATAATATTTTGAATAAAAACATTTGATCCCTTACTACACGGCGATCCTGAAGGCTGGTAATAGGACTAGTGGAGTTTAGAGGAAAACGATACCCTAAGTGCTTCAAGAACTTGTTTTGTATTTTTTCAATTTCCTGAATGTGTATAGCATATTGCGGATTCCATACCGTTGACGCATATTCCAAGATAGACCTAACAAAGCTATTAAAAAGAAGAATCAGAGTATGAGGATTTCTGAATTCTCTACCAAGCCTTAGCACAAAGCCGAGCATTCGATAAGCTTTGGAAGTGATAATGTTGAAGTGCGCGTTAAAAGTCAGTTTATTATCCAGATAAACACCCAAATCTCTTACCTCAGAGACTCTTGGAATAGTTACATTATCAAGATGGTAACCAAAGACAATGAAATTGGGCTTTCTAGTGAATGAAATAACATTACATTTACTAGCATTGATGAAAATAGAGTTATTTTTACAGTAAGAGTAAAGTCTATTGAGGTCATCTTGAAGTAACTGACAATCAGAAATCGAGGTGATTTTCATGAAAATTTTGGTATCATCAGCATATATCAGACATTTTGAATTATAAAACTGTTTAGTAACATCATTAATAAAAACTAGAAAAAGCAGGGGTCCCAAATGGGATCCCTGCGGCACACCGGAAGATATAGGCCTAAATGTAGAGCAATAACCTTTTAATTGTGACAGCCTGGCTTCGGGCACGGAGGTAGGATTCCAGCCACCTCAGGAGATCCCCATGAATACCTATATCCTGAAGTTTGCGAATCAGTATGGAGTGTGTTACTTTATCAAAGGCCTTAGAGTAATCCGTGTAAACCGTGTCAACTTGAAAGCCCTGATCCATGGCTTCAGATACTAAATGAGTAAATTCACACAAATTACTCTCAGTTGAACGCATACTAATGAATCCGTGCTGCACTCGGTTAATCATAGGTCGTAAAACAGGAAAGAGGGTGTCATAAACAATTTTCTCAAACATTTTAGCAATGGTACATAGCTTAGAGATTGGCCTATAATTTATAACCTCGTGTTTGTCGCCTGATTTAAAAACAGGCACAACATATGATTGTTTCCACAACTTAGGTATGGAGCCCGTTTGCAGGGAGTGCTTAAAAAGAAGATAGATTGGAAGATTAAGGACATCATGATGCTGCTTAAGGAATGCGGGCGGCAAATTATCGGGTCCACAGCCCTTATTAATATTAAGGCAATTTAAATATTTACCTACTAAGCCGACCGATATCTCAATATTATCCAAAGTAGTTGCAGAATTAACGATATCATTATTCGAGTTATGCGGAACATTGCTGGAAGGCTCAAACACAGATTGAAAATAATCATTGAACATTTCACAAATATCATTTACATTTGAACTTGTCACGTTGTTGTAGGTCATTGTATCAGGAAGATCCCCAGTTTTTTTCTTAGACTTAACGAATGACCAAAAGTTTTTACTATCTTGATTTATTTTCAATTCGGAATAAGCTATGAAAGTGCTATAGCATTCATCCTCTACCTTTTTCTGTCTCTCTCTCAATATTTTAAACGTGTCAAAGTCACTAGAGCAACCGAATTTTTTCCATTTTTTATGAAATTTAAGTTTTTCTTTTATAATTTTAATAAGTGGTTTGGTGTACCAGACAGGATACCGGTATATATATAATGAATCCCTATTTCCCTTGGTCACGGCATCACTCGTGAACGGCTGGACCGATTTCACTAATTCTTTTTTGTTGTGTTTGCTATTGACAGGAGAAGGTTGTTATCCTACTAAATATTATAAACGCGAAAGTTTGTGAGTATGGATGAATGTTTGTTACTCTTTCACATAAAAACTACTGATCCGATTTGGATGAAACTTGGAATATATATTGTCCGTGACCTGGATTAACACATAGGCTACTTTTTATCCCGAAAAATTTACGGGATGCAAACGAAGTCGCGGGGGGCACCTAGTATGAAATATTTACATTGGCCCATCAATTACATTGGGAGAATTTTCGGTTGATCATTTAATCATGCTTTTGATTATTATTATGTATACGACCGCACCGATGATGATGTATCTAACGCAACTGAATTCAAAGCGATTTGATGGAAGTTATCCAGCTGTTTCCATACTTCTCTGCGATTACATTTTATCTGTGTATGTATATCGATGTTTACTCAGGGCCTTTATTATTAATTAGTGTGGTAAGCGAGCGTGAAGCATCTCATTAGTTTGTCGCCTGTTGGATCTAATATACATCAAACGCATTTCATTTAATAAAAAGATAATGTCAACAAGATTTTATCGCAATTCTATGTTAGTACCACGATACGCGCTACGGATATTAAAATACTGTAAAGCAATTTATACTTTGTACCTACACTTCTCTGTTTTCTTAGTTGTGAAAACATCAATGTTATTTGAAACAAAATAATACAATTTAGTAATAGCTTACATCGATATTGCAATGAAAAGTCGAGACACATATTTTACGCTTATTACCACAGACTTAAGTGAAAAGGGAATGAAAATTCACAACAACAACAATCCACAACAGATATTAATTGGTTCTTTTGTTCATCTCAATAACAACTCTTTATAAATTTAAATAATGCCCATTCTTGCACCTCTCGTAACCTAGACAAAGTCAATGATAGTTTCACCACAGACGAGTTGTTCTAAAAATGTGTTTGAATATTAAACGGGGTCGTTTACCTGTGAACCGTGCAGTTTGAACGCCTGCATAGATTATACCCTGTGCAGAATGGTGTGCAGTACACGCTACCGGAAAGCCGATAAGGGAGGCGGTGACGTACCAACTATAAATTAGAGCAGCGTACTGCAACGTGCATTGTGGTAGGCCAGCTGGCAATGAGGCTTGCGGCTGGCAGCGTGTTGTGCCTCAGGCATGACAGAGCTGTCGAAAATACTGGAAGACAGTAAGCAAGTTACAAATAACCAGCTGCTAGCTTACCGAGTTGACTTACTGAACTAGCCTACAAGCTGACCTCGTGTCAGGAGAGCATCAAGCCCGCCACCTACAATCCCACACGCGATTTACTAACATCAACTTTACATAAAACACTCGTAAACTAGACCACATAAAAGTTCTATCCAACCTACCTAAACCTTATTCCCATGTGAAAATTTGAACAAAACCATACATGCCACCGGCATGGCACCGGTGCGGTGGCACAACAAAACTTTACTTTGAATTGACATGGATGGAAGGAAATAAATGGATTCATCGTTTGTTGTAAAGATAAATAACTAGAATTCGACTGAATAATGTTCGTGTGAAGAGAAAATCAATCAAAAACTACCATCGCTTGGTCGCGCCCGTCTGGCGAGAAATTATGAAATGTATATATGTAGATGGAATACAAGATATACAATACAACCAAAATATTCTTATAAGTACACAAATTGAATAAGCCATAAATAAAAATACTTTTTCTTTAGATGCCTACATTTTTGTATTTACCATACTTATTTATGCTGTGCACAAAATGGCAAAAAGTTTTTATATTCGATTTAAAAAAAAAAACACGTTTCGCCGTAGTGTACACATTATTATGATACGTCAAGTGTAATATCGTGGTGTAGCAATTTCGTAGCGTGCTGCTACGAGTTACGGCACCCAAACGACGACATAATCAAAAGCAGACCTCGTAGCGCTTATTTTTTAACTACGGCGTAGCTATATATTTTGTACTTTCCGTATAGTTACGTACTGCTCCTTCTCGAACCACTTTTATTGAACCGACATCTACGAGCAGACATTCAAACGTCATAAGAACTTTGCAGAGCTACGGAACGTAATGTAGGTAAGTGCGCTCGAGCGGTCGAGGCCGAGCTGGGATAAGAAGCAATCTTCGATAGAACTTCGTGCCTTATCGACATCGTAAATTTTGCTACTCAACTACAGTTTGGCCACTTTTGGCTAAGCGACACCACAGGCGACACCTTGTCATTACAACACCGGTAAGTCCCGATAATACCCAACATAATATAAAACTCATCAGATGCGAATATTTTCTAATCCTCTTACTGCTTATCCATAAGAAACCGGATTACTGAACCTCTGCTAGAAAAACCTATATAAGAAGCGGACTAATAAATCGATTGCCCCAGAAACAGGAAGATGCTACACATCATCTTATCGTAAGTACATTTTTGTGTTACTTTACGTCAAAATATGATAGTAGTTTCGCTAAGAAGCATGTTTTATGCAAATGTAGAGGATAACCGCAATCTTCGTTGTTAAATATGTGTATTTTTCAGAAAATTCATGAGGTTATCAAATATCTACTATGAGTTATGTTGTAGCCCTAAAGCTGCTCTAGGAACTGGGGAGAAAATTGCCCGCCATAGTCAGTGACTGCGGGCAATTTGTTTCACTACAGCTCCACGGAATTTGAACTTGTACGATAAAGCTTTTTGTATATATCCGAAGCTTTTTTGATGTAATTAGACATTCCAAGAGATCTTTTAATCTGGACAACAATGCCAATTGGAATAACGTCGTTTTGATGCTAGTACAAGTTGAAGAGAAGATGATGCGACTACACGATTAGAGTTAGGTCAGGTTCAATTAGCTAGCTGAAGGAAAACTAATTACTGACGCAGAGCTAGGTGACAGAAGCTATTTCTCAAAGTTATCGATCGCGACTAGCCGACAGCAAGCATCGGTGTCTGATTCGTCTGATGCCGATATCATTATTATAGTTTAGGCAAGTGCCAAAGTGCCATTGAACCATATGCATACCTACTCTGTTTTTTACTTTAAAATCTAGATAGCTTAGAAATTCCCAGATGCAAATACCTTGCAGTGGGAGAGAGATTAAGTTATATTCAATCTTCTTACGGTCAATAACCATCTGCTTCTATCTCAGTGCGAACGGTAGTTATGGTTGATCGGTACTAGTCACGTTCACGTACCCATCTGTCCGTATATCTGTTTTTGTATTCCAACTGCGTAAAACTATGTTAAATCTTTTCCGATACAGGAGACCAACCCAATCTCTATCCGGAAAGTACCGGAGATCGAGTAATAAGTGCCTACCTTCTCAATTAAAATCAGTGAAGCAATGTTTTCTACAGCTGAAGGTGCTCTTTATAATTATTTTAGATTCGGTTTTTTGAAAAAACATGAAGGATATTTACCTCTTAATTGGATGAGTTGAATCCGGCACAGTGCACTCAGCTTCATTGTTGTGAACTACACGTCCCGTGAAAACATCTGTTGCCTGAAAAGAAAAGAAAAACTGATTAGGTGTTACGTTACGTACGCCACGCGCCACCTCGTTCACCCTTTCACTCCTCATGATGCCCCATAAAAGCACACCACACTCCTCGTTTTTTCATGAGCCATGAGAGCTACGGCCTAACCTAACAGGTTTATCGTAAAATTTATTATAAACGGCTTCATCCCAATCCCCATCCAAGTCAAAACGAGGCAGCAGAGATCATGTACACACAAAGTGGCCCGCGAGTGCTCTCTCAAGTAAATGAATAATGGGGGGACAGGACCGGTTCCCTCCCCCTCCTGTGTGAATTAAACTCTGAACATTGCTTCAGTCCTCTTTATTTGCTTTACTCCTCAAACACAATCATTGAATTGGGATGAAGTGTGAGGTACGAACAGAAACAAAGCAAATAAAGTTTCGCTGTGCAATTATACGAGTGCGAAACGAACGCTATTTCCAAATGTTTTAATAGTATAGTGTGCGGAGGTAGGTATGGTGGCCAAAGTTTATGTTAGCCAGGAAAAATGAGGGGTGGGTATAAAATGCATTAAAATTACCCTTTGTTTTTGGGTTTATGGAATAAAGTAGAGAACGAGCCCGAATGGTTTTGCAATCAGATCCCGGGATTCTTCCCTCTCATTTAATTATTTTTGTAGTAAAAAAAAACATAATTATTTGTTGTAAAGTAGTTGATTTGCAAGCTGCTGTTAAAACTGTCAGGTACTGTTAATTAATTCAATTCTATAAACTACTGATTTTAGCAACTTTCATGATGAACAACGCAAAATAAGTTTTATTGCTGAACGATTTTCAGGAAAAGAATAACAAACAATACCTATTAACTCTAAATCTGAAGTGCTTGTTCATGTGGGTTTTTCACAGATGCATTAGTCACAGCAGCTTATTGATGTGCCGCGCCGGTGGTGGTGGGCCGCCGTCCTTCCGGTAGGTAAGACCAGCGAGTCGCACGCAATATAAACACCTTTCCGGTCATATAAGCTGCTGCAAATATAACTTTTTACGAGCAGCCGGGTTATCATCGTAAATTTTCACCGAAATATCCGTCGCGGTTTTTCAATGTTTTTGTTCAAACGTGTTTCCAAACTTAGTTCCATGTAAACAAAGCTTGTTAGACATGAGCAATAATTTATTTTTTATGCGGTAAAAAAGTATTTTTAGACCAAAGCGTTTTATTTTTTAGTGAAACGTATTAACGCATCGCAGTTACTAGCGTATTTCCCATCCCCCCTAAAAGCTCAAGGGTACATAGCCATTGCAGAACCCTAAATAGCTGGATGAAGCTCCCCTTAAACTGAAATTTTGAATCCTCCACTGATCGCATTACATCTTACATTACATCTTCGCCTAGCTTTGTTTTTTCGATGAATAAATCTTGCTAAAATGCGAAAATTTTATATCTACCGTCGTCATCGAAAATTTCATTTCATTTTTTTTTCATTTCAAATATACCCACCTACTTTCTACACGTTGCTAGAAATGATTTGCTTAGTTGTCTTATAACAATAATAATAATAATAATAATAGGACTTTACATCTATTGAAGATGATTTATAGAGCGTCAGGAGGCAATGCCTATGCCTATAGGTACACTTAACGGGACACTGTAGTGCCTGGGACAATGTTTAGATCTATAACAATAAAATGAACGACATTAGCACAAACGGCTCAGGCTCTTTATTCATTATTATAAAAACAATTCAAAAATGTTTTTAAAACAACGGTTAATTTACAGTGGATATTAAAACGCGTTATATTTACTTTATTTGAAAACATTGTTGATTTGAACCTTTAAAATGAAAGCGTTGTTGGTATAATATCTATACCTACGTAGCCATTTAATTAAATAAACAAACAGCAGCAGCTATATATTTTACTAGCGACCCGCCCCGGCTTCGCACGGGTGCAATGCAGTGATGATGATGATGTATTATACATATAAATCTTCCTCTTGAATCACTCTATCTATTAAAAAAACTGCATCGAAATCCGTTGTGTAGATTTAAAGATCTAGTGGCGGCCATAGACGTACAAGTAATTTGATCAAACAAGCTAGTTCAAACAGTTTGGTCAAATTGGCATGACTGTCTGTGGTAAAATTTGATCAAATTTAATGAGAAATCAAATGGAAGGAAGAAATATGTTTTTTCGTATTTTTATTTGACCAAACAGTTTGTTCAAACTATTTGATTAAAATTTTTGAGTGTGTGTGTTGCGGGCGCTCAGTTGTTGCTACGGAAGTGTTCCCTTGCGGACGTGTTGTCTCCTCGCCCGGTTCGATACTGAACTGACACCGCTTCAAGTCTGCCTGATGGTGTGTGGTCGCTTGAAAGGTCATGCCAATTTGACCAAACTGTTTGAACTAGCTTGTTTGATCAAATTACTTGTACGTCTATGGCCGCCAGCATACATACATGCAGGCATTAGGACAGACGCGGGAAGCGACTTTGCTTTATACTATGTAGTGAAAGCCCATTTATAGCCCAGTCTGACTCGGCTGTAATATTTTTTCTTGATACTCTGTAGGTTTCTGTATCTATAAGTGCTGATTCCAACAGCACACAGAAATTTTACTAAGTCTTATTTCGATCAAGCGGGGGAGGTCTACGCTCTGTGCTCTCTGATGTGTACACAAAACACAATAATAACTGATAGATCCTACGGCTGAGATTATTGTGCTCAGCATATTACACCATTGCATATTACCGGTGGAAATACCGAAAAATATATTGCGAATACCAACTAATTGGTAAACATCTTTCTTGTTAACGTAGGCTAAAAATAGGAAATAACGCCTTTTATGGTTTGCCTTTTTTCCGCTACTCCGTTCACGCAACATGGTAGACTTTCCGGCGCTGAAAATCAACATAGCCGAAATAATAATATGTTCGCAATAGGCACCTATATTTATTTTAACCAAAAGGTTTCTTTCAAGGAAAATCTCCTTTCCTAGTGGAAATGATGAACAATACTGTTTCTTGTGCTTTAGAAACTAGACCGTGACTCACGAGCTTGGACAAATTAACACACTCACGAGGCGAGGAATAAAACAAAGTTCGTTTAAATTATACAAATTCAGAGCAGTACAAATAAAAACACTCGTTATTCATAACGCAAAACCAATTTTCAAAGTGTCACAGGACTAACTGCCGTCCTGTAGCTTAGAGTGCGATTTATCGTATAAAATTGCCACAGTTATGTAATTCATAATTAATGAACATTTATAATAAGTATATAAGTGTCATTTATGTTTATTTGTGACGGTAGAAGGCAATAACTAGACCAATAAATTTACACCTTTGACTTACCTTTGTAATATTAGATTTATAATGAAAGATGACGTACAAGTTCATGGTTCAAGTTTAGTTCAAAGCTGCAACAGAATTAATTTGCCACTTATTTACGACGACATGTTTGCTAAATCATGAACCTAAGCACAAGTGAAGACGAAGTCGGCTGCTAGGGAGAAAATAAATTACACAAGGCAAGTTTACGACCCTTTATTTATGCTGTAAGAATTAAGATATTAGTTCCTTTCCCAGCAAAATACATAAAACTTTCAATACAGTTACGTAGCCTCGGGTATCTGGAACACGTAAGTGAAGCCACGTCTTTTACGAGGGTCCTAGCGGAATAATGTGGACGTCAGCGCTAACAGACAAGTGTACGATGCTTAGAAGAGTAAATGTCGTAGGTACCTATTAAGCTTCTTATTGGAGTAAGCAGCAGTATGCCTAACGACGTCTGTTATATTGTGTGCGTTATATTTGGGACTCTAGCCAACAATATTAGCGTCTTTAAAAAATATTCTCACGATGCAGTCAGAATTTTGTATTCTACTGACTAATTACTGACAGATTCTGAGCTGATTTTCTTCGCATAGCAGTTAGCAGGTTCAGTTAGCAATTCATTATAATAATATTAAAAGTAAGAGGAATGTTAAAAACAGATTTCATAAAGTAGGTACAAACCACTACAGTATTTTTATCAAAAATTCATTGTTAGCAGTTATTACAACGCTCAACACTTACTGATCAAGCGTAGACTCTGTTGGTACTCAACAAGAACCAATTTTCTCAAAACTACCTAAGTATGTACCTACAAATAATGCTATTGAAGTAAATTGGATAGGATGCTATTACGTAACTAATGGATTATTTTCATAGAAGTTTAATATCTATAAACGATTTCCTATGACAAATCGCTTTACAAGTAATTTGATAACTCCGAAGAACCCCCGTACACATGGATACCCAGAGGCCACAGACAACAGCTGGTTAGTTTTTCCTAGTAAGTAGCACTAGACAATTCAAAAGGTATGAAAGTTTTATTTGACCCAGCTTCTTTTATAGCTGTAGTGAGCCTCGGCCAAAGTAAACAATTGGAGGTTGCGTGAGAATCTTCTAACGACTTTGGACATTTTATAGTAGGTATGTGTTTGTTTTACTAACCTGCACTGATTAGATAGGTAGATACACTAGGCTTCGGCTTCGTCCACTCCCTGAATATGTATCTGGCGACATGTTCGCACCAAAGCGCGTAATATAATAGGCAATGATTGCTGTCAAAACTCAACTCGTCTCGCCTATTTCAATGTTTACAGAATACTATGACTATATTTTTACGCGCGTCGCAGATCTGTCGCGAGATACGTATTTCGAAGCTCGTTTGCTTTGATCGACAAAAAACTACCTATACCTACTAAGTAACACACTAGATCCTGCTAGTGTACGTATATGTAGGGCACCTAAGTACACCTACGGTATTTCCCTATTGCGAAGAGTAGATTCTAATGTCTTCTATCCATTATCGAGTCTCGGGATTATCCGTGGAATTCTCCAGAGATACCTACTTATTTGTTTTACTCCGTAGAACGTATGAAACTTTCACATCTAATAATAGAATTGAGCAAAACTCTGCTTTTACGTTGAGAAATAGCTGTACGAACACTTCACTACTCAAAAAATCTTTTTATAACTCAGTTTTATTCGTAAAACCTTTTCATTGGAATCTATACCTATAACTATCTCCAATGGATTGGAGACATTCGTAGATCATTATGATGTTCGTATGGGTAATTGTTTTTCCTGGAAATCTAGAATTTATTTAGTCTTTTAGGATTTGACTTGTTACAACCCATAAGTACCAATGGTTAATCTGGTATCTTATGAATAAACATACCTACCATGAATATTATGGAGTCGCTATTAAATGACAAAGTAGGTTAGGTATATGATTAAATGCCTAAGTTTGAATTAACACATCAAGGTTCGTGAAAGTCACCGTATTTCAGACGATTTCACCTTCAGCAGAGTATCGATTGACAATCACTTAATTCTTCAACCTGTCTCATATTATCGGGCAACCCTCGGCTTGCTGGCTATTTATACTCCAACATTGAACTTTGTACCGACTTAATTTCCTTTAGGTTCTTAGAGCATTGTTTTATCTCAAGCCAATTTCTTCATTCAAACTTAACTTACTGACTCACTTCATCAAATTCATAAGGTAATTATTTGCAATTATTAGAAGCTTTTAAAATAATCGAACTTGAATCGATACCATTATTTAGTATCTAGAAGATATATAGGTAAAGCTACCTATGCTATCGGTTAATTGATGAATATGAATCATCAGGGTCTATTATTATAACATAGTTTCTATTCATTACATCGATGAATGATCAAGTTATTAAATGCAAATCAGAAACGAATATCCTATGCGTAAACTAATTCTACGCTGCTGTGATGAAACCAGGTTAAGTACACATGCATGCATATAATAATGTATCCATCGTTTCCGAATAAGGCCAAGGGTCAGCCTCTACTTATTTGTTTGCCATTGCCCTTACATTATCGCTTTTGTATGCTTCCATTGCTCACTGACTCGAAAAGGCTCAAGACTGTTAAAAACCTTAGTTAAAAAGAATTTTCGTTGGAACTTTCAACAATTTTAATAAGGAAAATCGCGAAGCTTTTGGGTATCTGCTTTTGAAGTTTTTTTCCAACATTATACAAGGGTATTGTTATTTTATAAATACAAGTTCGTGCAAAAGCTGCTGACGAAAAACATAACATAAAAAACGTTCTAGTCCGCTAACGACTAAAACATGTCTTGGCAAACAGAGCGAAGTTTCTTCAAGTCTTTCAAAATCACGTTCCACTCGCGTGTGGAGTTTTCGAGTGACAAGAAACTAGTCTACTGGTTTTGTGGTTATCAAGTAAGAGGGGACAAACCTCCTCTAACCCACTTTGTTGATACCAACCAAGTTGATATTGTAGAATCGGTAGAAGATACAAAATATCTAGAAAGAATTGATGCTAATTTGTAAATAGGACAAACAAAAAAAGTGTTCCGCCCGCAAATGACTAATTTTGGCAACATTCTGTGTAACCAAACTATGTATTTGCATCCAATTTGCTAGTGTGGATATCATACAGTGCAACACATTCTTCACCGCCAGTTTTCTGTTCGTCAAAATAAGTAGGTACTAAACTACTTAACCCCACCCAAATTTTATCGACAGCAATAGTATTTGTCTGAAACATTTGCCCTCTAAATATCTTTGAGTATGGCCACACTTTTGAGTATGGCATCCAACAATACCTAAGTAATACAAATATCTGTACTATAATTTAGGTGTACTACATCTACAAATAAATACAAAAGCTGTAGGTAAACACCGACTATCACGTCTATCACAAACTACAAGTGCAATTGTCTTTTGTTCAGCTGATATTGGAAACGCCTGAATCAATCACGATAATACTTAGCATTGAATCAAAGGCCGTGGCTTGCAAGGCAGTCGCTCGGCTCACTGCCTTATCCTAGCTAGATATTATAATGAATTATAATACTGTATCGGAATAGACAGTTTTATATCTGAGCCGAGTAAGATTTATAGATAACTTCCCCGAGGAATACTATTTCAAAGTATTTTTTGTAAAAAATGTAGTCAGCCAAATTATATTTTATATCGCACAAATAGTACGGGAGCCGACAACAAAATATCAACCCTATCTGATACAAGGATCAGACCCCATGGCAACAGATCCTTAAATATATGCTAACCTTCATAAAATCAGAAAGAACAATCAGATTTGGTCGAAAGCACCAGAAAATGGCGAAAGTATAGGGTCAAAAAAGTGGTCAATTTACGTCATCTGATACAAGAATGCCTTTGGTGGCTTCAAATAGCCCTTCATTAGACGAGTCAAAAAAGTAAAAGTAAAAGGCTGTTGTAAAGCAGCAGCAGTCAAAAAGCTAGGAAGTATTCCCAGCTTTTTGACTGCTATTTTATACCTAAAAATTTTCATATTTCACTCAATTATATAGGTTTGCTGGGTTTGTCCGCAGAATACTGCAATTGCAGACGGAAAAATTCAGAGGGTTTCAACGAATTCAAAATATTCCAAGTAAAGTACATTAACTGAAATAGGTGTGGCTCTTAGCAGAGCGTAGCACGCTACGGCACTCGTACAGGCGAGCTACGCACCTCATAATTGCAAAACTTCTCGTTGCAAAGCCCTCTAGAGTTTTTGCCATGCAAATATCATCCATAATCAAGCTTATGAGTTAAGCCACGAGAGAGCACAAGTTTCTCAATGTCAGATACTTATACATAATGGATGCTTGTTGTCACAATTTTATTGCTCGTGGCTCCTCTCGAGAGTATTTCATCGGGTGTTATGTAATGGTTTTTTGGGAACTTTGAAACATAGATTTGTGTTTTATAACTCAACTGTTTCATGACCATTTTTGACAAAAATCAAACACCAATCAAGTGAGTCAAATCACAGGCAAAAACTAGTTTTATAACATTATCTTCTTGCATCGCCGCACATTCCCGCAACATGCAATTTCCTATTCGAAATGTTGAAAGCAATTTTGCCAAAGCTCTGTTACCTCCTGCAGGTTTATACGTTTCAGGTACCTACCTAAAATACGGTTAGCAGCAAATATTCCTCAAACCAAACTTCCCATTTCCAATAACTTCACATGTAAATGTAAGTACCTAGCTATTGTTTTACAATCTATATTATACTAATATGTTCTTGGGATAGTAAGCATTTTAGAAATAATAGAAACTCTTCTCTGTGATATTCTATCTCAAGCAATGAATCTACTTACAAGTTACAACAGACTAATCTTTGCTGGCAGTAAACCATTGAAGTATCTATCATATATTTATCCGGGATAACAGAATAGATATAGTACTCCGGAATCGCAATGGACGTCACGACACATTTTTACGATCAAGAGGTGACGTCTGTGTCATAAAAACTATACGAAAAATAACCGAATAAATGTATCAACTGACACATTTCCAAAAAAAAACTGGATAACGATACAAAATATAAGCCCTTGATTGTGAAGAGAAGTGGTGGCGAGTGCGAGTCAGCGCGGTGGCACAGTGCCAGCCCACATCCATGTTGTCAGTGCTTCGACAATCATTCCGCACTTCTAGTTCTGGCGAACGACCACAAGAATAGATGGGGCAGAATAACCTTTTTTGTCCGATTTCCCATTTCATAACATATACATATACATATAAAAATTCTTACAGTAAAAGTATTGCATGATCCTTCGTTTCTTTTGAATTCACTTGACAAAGAACATCTACCGAACTGTATACACAAATGCAAACTGGCATTGGGCATCGTTTATGGTTGACGTCTGATAAACCATTGTTACAAGCACAATCCTGTTGTTGTTCTAACTAGATTAAGTGACGTAGCAATGCCTACTTGCGTTTAGTCTATGAGTTCACAGGCACAAGTTTGCTGTGAACGTTAATCCTAAGGTATCGAACCCACACGGCAATCCTCATTGTTCTGTTATGGAAACCTTGTTAGCTATTAGAGAAATTGTATGTCAATGGCATTAAACCTACTCAGTACAATTTCATATCATAAATTGTTAGTTTTTCAATTCACTGTCTCTGACTGGGCAAAGTGGACAAGTTTGGAGAGATGAGAGTTTTGTCTACTTGGATGACTTAGCAAAGTATTCTTTGAATATTTCTGAACTGGGTCAAATCAGTTAAGAATCCAAGGAAGGTTCATTCAAAACTGTTCCAGAAAAATTGTTAGAACACACCAACGTGGCTTGGGGCCAAAACTACAGCAAGGCTTAATGTGGTGTGAACTTTTACGATGCCAAACAGAATCAACGAAAACGACCACAGAGCCAGTGGAACCAATGACTAGAGGAAGGCTTTTCCTGAATTTCTATAGCTATATCACAAAGTGATCATACTATTATTGATGCAACTTCGGCTCTCAAAATTAAAACACAAAATAAATTTTCATGACAATAGTAGGTACAAATTGGCTATAACCCATAAGCTTTGCTCAGAGATTTTGGAGACAGCGCCGAGCTAAATCTAGTTTGTAGACATGCATTATTGGGGATTTAAAAAGGTTGTAAAAACTCGTATAACACCTTCACTATCAAGTACTTTAGTCTGTATCGGGCTTAAGTTAAACGTATAGATAGGTGCGCTACCTCGATAGGAGGGATTCCCAAGATGGGAGTTACATTACATCTCAAGCTGATAACGAGCTTTCCCCGGTTGCTACCCGAGCTTCTACCTACCCTCCTAGATCTTACGTAAAGATGACATTACGATGAGATTTATCTCTGTAGTTGTTGCTTGTCTCTCTATCATCTTGCATATTTATTCTATGACTACGTCCAAAACGTATATACCAAATAGAACTAAAAATATTATTTACGGGCAGACATAATGAAATGTATCGATCTACCGATTCCCACCATTTGCTTCAATATGTTTTATAAGTCCGGGTGTAGGTGTAGATTTTTTATTCAGAATTTTAATTACTAGGTAGGTATCTGCGGTACATCTCGTTGCAAAACGCGCAATGCTGGAATTAAGATTTTGACAGTATGTATTGTATTTCTGGTGTTTGCGTAAACACCGTAATGCAATATTCTCAGGTTTATTGCTATTGTAGTTTACCTATCTAAAGTATCGATGATAAAACACTAGCCATTTTATTATTTAAACGAATTATATATATATATATATATATATATATATATATATATATATATACATAATTCACTATAATTAACCCTATAAAGTAAGATCGTATTAGTTAGTGGCCAATTCTGGTGGAGTTTTTAAAGGCTGCCGCGACTGTTAGAGCCGGGGCCTAGAACAAAAATCTTTTGTAATTTGATGCTACTTATCATTTAGTTACATATTATATAAAAAAAATAAAATTAATTGCATCTCGCAATGGCTAACGAACGGTAATGCCGCATTTGTCCATGAATAAATAAACCAAGAGGGTTTGATTCCTAACGCTCGACAGGCAACCAGCCCAACACACTCCGTAACATATGTGCCGTTATGTAAGCTACGTGCTTATTGCTACCTCGCAAATAACTACATAAATAAATCCCTCAGCTTATATATTATTTACTTATGTAATAAGCACGAGTGCTAATATAAAACAGTACCACGTATTATATTAAATCCTTTTGAAATCATATTTCACTCCGGTCACCTATAAGTAATATAAAATTACGCGTACCTGTTAAAAAAATTTCACAACGCAAGGTAATCGTATGTATCACATCGGAACCTTTTCTACCTTGTGATGCCGTACTCTATAAAGATTAATATCAGGTGAAAAAATGCTTATTGAAAATTTACATAACAACCAAAAACATGGAATATATTTATGAATTAAAACGTTCACCCGAAACCTGTTATTTATAGAAGGGTGTTGGGCGAGGGGCACTGTATAAATCATTGCGATATTTGCCCATAAACCTACCGAAAGCCGTTCCCAACATTAATTAGAAAAGGACCTTAGGCCCGTTTGAACTACCTACTTCATAATTAACTGTAAAATTGCTACAATTTTACTAGGGAACAAAAAAGAAAGGATATTTTTTGTTTCCCAGTGTTTGAGCAAAATTATTTATTTATAGTTGGTTGTGTTGTGTACAACCCTGCTGTGAGCATAACGGTGAATGTGAAAGCGAAAATTGTCACATTCACCCCTCCCTAGGCCGTAAACTATCACCACCTACGTGAAGGTGAATTTTGATTGTCAGTTTGCGAGATTTGAATATCCAGAGGTTCCTTTGTTGCGACGCAAAGGTACCTCAAAACCAATATTAGAGATCGTTTAATATTTCGAATGGTTAGTTTTAATCCTTGGTGCTGTATAAGGTTCCTACCTCCCCAAACTCACGCCCCTGTAAACGACGTAATTGGATTGTTGTTGTATTTGCTGAACGAAATCTATGGCGGTTTGAGTAACAATTCGAGAATCTATTGTTTTCCTGTTCAAAGAAGTGAAAGTTCCTTTTGTCGTAGTTCCGGAATAGGCCCCCAGAGTGGAGGAAACTTTACAACAAGCTTAGAAGGTAGCAGTTTGTTGAATTCGTTTTCTTTGTTGACAAAAGAGTTAAATAAATCTTTTTAATGTTAAAACTCTTTAATTTTTCAATTTCATTACCTCTTTAGCTTAGCTAACAAATCAAGTTTGTAGGTACTTGTAGTTAGTCTATACCGGTACTTATTGGACGGAACGAGCTGCCATGACGCGAAGGCTAAATAAAATCCAACTTTTTTAACTTGATCCAAATTTATTTTACTCGATAACTTTAGTTAGACTATGAAAATTGATGTCCATTCATCCATTATCCTTAGCGGTAAGGCTGCACTTAAGAACAAATATTTTTTTGCCCTTGTCGATGTAATGAAGGTACCTAAATTATTCAGAAGACCACAGTTTTCATAATGTAAGTAGGCCAATTATTACAAAGCCGACTATACCGCGCCATGTTTTCTCTGCCATGTTTTCATTCAACAATTGAGAGTACAGGCTGATTAGAGGACTAGGCTGATGGGAGGATGGTATTAGGTACCTACTGGGCAGGCCTACTTAATCTAACCATGCCCCAAGCAATACAGCGCGTCTTGTAAATAAGGGCATTGATAGAAAGAGGCCCCTGCTCTATATATCCATAAATCACCTTGCGTAAATGCAAATTTATATAATGTTTATTTATTACCTACTGAAGAGGATTCCCTCTACTTAAGCTTTTGTATCTAATTTGTACCGATACTAGGTACACTAGTTAACTTGATAATAGCTATTAATTTGTTTGCCTTCACGACAGTTCGGAAAAACTCCCTATAATCACAAATGCATTATCAATGTGTACCTATAGTGCTAAACATATCAATTTGTCCCATAACCACCAATTACTGAAAGCGTCGGGTGTTTTCTTCAACACTACTGACCAAGATCAAGCCATACATAGGGCATTCTACTTTTAGGACGTCTTACTGATATTTAAATTTTGATATCATTTAGGAACGGAACCATAGACCCGGTAGGCTTAGTCTAAAGTTGGAAGGTGAGTTGATTCCTTGTCTACTGTAAACTAGCTAGATAGGTATATCCCTGAGTGTGGCAGTCATAGTTTTCACCCGAAAAAAGATCAAAAATGTTTTACCTACCTAATGTTATAATGCAACATACCAAAAAACATGACGTTGTAGACGTGGCGCCGCCGCTGCCCAATTTATTCAGTAAGTAAACACTGTTTTGTTTTCACTATTATCGTCACTATTTAATTTGTTTTCTTTAGTAAAACCAAATTCCCGAGTAAAGTTGGTTCGCACTTGCGTATGCACGTGCAACGGCAACTTGCTGTAGATGTATGAAGGTAGTGTCGCGTGTATGATGCGATGCGGTACGCCTGGCAACTGGCGACTGGTGACTGGCGATGGCGGCGGGTGGTCTCGTGGCAGGGTACGGGCGTGCGCGCCGGCCCGCTCCACTCACTCGACTGTAGGGCTTCGTCCCGCTAGGGCGGCGCGCCCACGCTCGATACCCGCCGCCTTCCTAGCGCCCTCCCACATCGCAAAATCATTTTACAAAAATTCAAGTTTATCGCCAAACATGTCGATTTCTTGTTTTTACCCCCACCCACTCTAGCCAAGTTGACATTCTACAAACGCTAGAACATCGCTAGAAAAATCGGGAATTAAATATTTCTGTACACTGAGTCACGTGACTATTCTCATTCATTTTCTTGTCGAGACGAATAATAAATTACAAAACATTAGTTATAACCGGTTAGAGGCGTGACTGGTTAACTGGACGAGTTTATATCAGTTTATTTATTTCGGTAAATCTATTTCGGCTTTGAGCTAACGACATTATTTATTCTGGTAACCGTAGGAAGTTAAATAGTAGATTTTATCACAACAGCAATTTTAGTCTCTGCCTAAAATTGGGTAAACTTCAGCCGTTTAAAGAGGTACCTATTTAAAATCTAGAACAAAGAGTTATTCAGCCGTACGAAGACTTATTTGTACAATTACAATGTGCCTGCGTCATTATTTACAAAACTGTTACCTATTTAAAATATATGAAAAAGTAGAACAAAGCGAAAAACAAATATTACCAACCCCACTCATCATATGCGACATCTGGCGACGACAACGTAGAGCGTCTACGAAAGTACGTAGCAAATTCGTAGCACGTGTCGTAGCAGTATCTATAAATAGTTTTATTTGGTTTCACAAGAAACCTTTGGCTGACAACAAAATGGCCTAAGAAAATAGCTTTTCGTAACGAAAGTAGGTAGGTAATCATTTTTATTTATTTAAATTAGGTAACCATGCCGTAACTACTCATCAAGGTAGGAATTGGATTAGTTCAATCAAACTCATGAATAAAATAATAATCCAATTTCGTCGAATCCATTCTTTGCGAGCAAGCTATAATGGTATTATTGATAAAAAATATGTCAAGCCGGTTTCATAGTTATTTTTATTGTTCATACGTCTTTCAAAATCACCCATTACTAATTATTACTCTGGGATAATAATCGTTCAGTTACAGGATATTCCGCGAAAAAATCATTATACCATTTGAATAGCATAATATGACGTCAAGCTCATCAATATTCATCATTTAGTCATGCATACTACGCACTCGTATCTGTCAGAGATGTTTTGAATTTGTTTACATACATCCATATCGATTAGTAACCGTGACAATGAATTAGATAAATAAATCAAACGTAATTTGAGCTTATTTTACACATAAGGCTAACAAGTAGGTAAATTCTCAAGTGCTCTAGGTAGATGATTTTATACCTAGAATAGAACAAGGGATTGATGTCAAGGGTTTTTATTATCTGTAGTGGAAATCTGAAGTAGGATTTAGTTGGAGTGAAATCGCCCATTTTATAGCCTAGTCACAGTCAGCGTAATCCACAAAACGAATATTATAGTCAGAACGAGAGCAGTGCGTCTACTTAGTCGTCTAGGCCGCGAATTTCTTCACAATTTCTTCCTTCATTGCGAATTTTAGTTACAGATTTATATAAGTACTTACAAAAATATATCGTGCACTAACCATTCTGGCACCACGTAGACAAATAAATCACCGCCAAGATTAATATACAGGAAGTACACTCCAGCCACATGGGCGTCGCAAAACAAGGAATTCATAAACTATTAGATAAAAACAAGATTGTCGGCCTGCGGGGTATAAATTCTGTATTTATAGTCATGCAAAAACGAGTGGTTAGTTAATGCAGTGGCGTGCTGACCCATGATACTATCGCTGCGGTCGTACTCACAGCGCCGCCCGCAGGTATACCAGCACAGTCCCGCGCCATGCGCTGCAGTGCTCACCGAAATGAACTGCTATAGTAGGTGACAAATAACACCGCAATACAGGTCATTCACCCACCTTCACCACGATGTCGCAAAATTCAATTTATGTATGGCTAATTCTGTCGCTGTCCATACAAACCTGTCGCTAAGACGGTATCGCTCGAATCTCGCTAGTACTGTTTGTTTACCATACATTAATTGAATTTTGCGACATCGTGGTGAAGGTGGGTGAATGACCTGTATTGCCGTGTTATTTGGCACCTACTATAGTGCACTTGCTAAGGGTTCTTTTACACGTTGAAAGCTTGGCTTTCTGATGTGGTCTCGGATGTCTACGCATAACTAAATTCTCTAGAATGCGAACATCACGCCACACTTGTTTAATTTTAAGATAAATTGAACTATAGATCATTTTCAAGCGCAGTAATGAGACGCTATAGAAGTAGTAAGTAGTGTATGAGAGTTTGCTAGTAATTTTAAGCAAGCTATCCGACATCTAAATGCTGTAACTGATCGTTGAACCCGTTATTTCAGCCAGCCGGCTGCCGCATGTCACATGCAACCCTTCATGATAATATCCCACAGTTAAAATTCACGTGCAATAAAGAAATTCTTTTGAAGCACTTTACCTGCCGTAGCTGCAAACGTGATACAGTAAATACTTATGAATTTATTTTAAAACGTGAAATTATTTTAATAGCTTACATTTGGCGTGGCACATTGTAACAGAATCTTATTTAAAATACTTGAAACGGACTACAGGCTTTTTGCTGGTCCGAACTGAACCGAAATGAGGTCAACAGTGGCATTTGTGATTAGGCCAAGTCGCTAGAGTCGGCTTTCCGTGTCATAGATTAAGCTCACTAAAAAGTTAGCACTTGATAAATTGCCTGCTATGTTCATGTTCAACGAAAGCCTCGGTCTAGATTTAAAAGCATAATATTATGAACCTTGTTATGTGAGCTGACTAGGCGGTAAGTCATTAGATTGATACCCAATATCTAGGTAAACGTACCTAATGTTGAAAAAAAATCAACCCACACTTGAAACGCTTAGGTAACATTACACCTAATAGGCCTAGTAAGTAACTAGGTTAAAAGTAACTCACTAGCAACTCATTATTTATGTACGGCGTAAGCAACTAAAGCTAACAACTTTTGTTTCTGGTAGGTACCTATGTATGGTACCTACTTATCCTATCCACCGAGTGCTACGACGTAGACGGAGATATAACAAAATGAAGATCTACGAGCTACAAGCTACGGTGTAGGCGTAGGCCTACCTACGAACTTATGAATTTCGTAAATGGTCTGAGTAACGGTATTGCTTTGAACGTTTTCAAAGTATTAGGTATGTAGGTACGAGTATTATCGACAATAAAATTTAATCAATGTAAACTGTACAGATGTACATATAGAGAACAATCCCGAAATTGTGGTTCAGCTGTTTGATACCAACACAATACATGTGACTTTGTTCGTATACGATGCTATGCTATCAAACTGTATTTTCTAATAAAGTCAAACCACATCACCACAGCAGTCGTGTAATTTTTTTTTGTATTTTGTGAGAATCGAACCCCCATAGCCTACAACGCAGGGTATAACCTGTTATAACGAGTATATAAAACTCGATTGTCTAAAATGTCTGTACAGTTGGACGGAAGTACCCACCCGTGTACCAGCGACCAATGTGGCGGAGGAGTCGGCCGGAACATTGCCGAAGCGTTGTGGCGGTTGCAAGGCGGCCGGGTGCGCTTGCTGACGGCGGTAGGAGACGACGCTGACGGACAATACATATCTGATATCGCACCGGGATTACTGCTAGATGGTAAGTACATTTGCTTAGATAAAGCGTAAGAGCAGGAAAGGCGAGATCAGTGTGGTAGAGTCGGCCGGAACATTGCTGAAGCGTTTTGACGGTTGCAAGGAAGCCGGGTGCGTTTACTGACGGCGGTAGGCGAGGTTGCTGACGGACAACACCTCGCTGATGCCGCATTCACTGCTGCTAGAAGTGTGCCACGTAGGAGTTGGTCAAAATGCAGATGACATAATAATATTATGCCACCTATCAAATCACGAAATACTAACTTCTGTAGAAATTAGAGGCAAGCGCCAAAAGACGTTCCAATGACAACGCCCAAAAGATCAAGATATGTGTACATTGTGTACATTACAGTCGTGAACCTACCTGCTTCATTTAATTTTCTAACGATATCACTGAATTACAGGATGCGTTATCAAAAATGCACGCACAGCGACATACGCGGCTGTATTAGACTCTAAAGGGGAATGCGTGCTGGGTCTCGGCGACATGGCTCTGCACAATCACATCACTGTCGACCTAGTAAGTACCTACTATTCTTAGAGAATCAGATGCAAGACAGCCGTACCTTTTCTGAAACAATGCTCTAAGATACCTACTCAAGCAGGATTTTTTTAATGGCTCCATCTCATGCTTCTTATAAATGTTTAGTTCGCAATGAATCATCTAAGAGGGAAGTCTACCCTCTTGCCCCAGACTACTCTCTTGGGTAGCCTCAGGTTCTTGATATAAGTAGGTAGGTAAAGACAACCTACCAAAAAGGATAATTATCTTTTCTAACAGGTAAACAAACACATGCAGGTGTTAGAAGAAGCGCCACTGGTAGTAATTGACGGTAACCTACCCGAGGCAACGATGGAGCACGTCCTCAAAGTGTGCCATCGTATACAGAAGCCCAGTAAGTGTCATGTCATCGTCTTGCTAAACACCTTACCGATACCGAATGATATAGATCGATTCTTATCGGCAACAATGCGAATGTCTACAATTAGGAGACACTCATACTATTTATAGTCAGTCTACTTACATAATTTGTAAATTATAAGACTATAAATACTAAGAATCGCTTGTGGTGTAACTTGCTTAGTGAATCTTCACCGATGTCACTATCTAGATGGGTGACCGTTAGTGGCATTTACATCTGAATGCTTCCGTGTTTCGGGAAGGCATGCGACGTAGGCCTAAAGGCAAGGCAGGACTCAGTCTTTTTTTTACAACTAAATGATGGAACAAGCCATGGAACAAGGAACAATAGTTATAACTTAACATCAGGTGGGCCATAGCCCACCTGATGTTAAGTTATAACTGCCTATAACGGAAATACAAAACGAATGAACTAGGTACATACGTGATATCAAGAATTAATTATGGGGATGGGTTCATAGGGTTACACTGCAGTCTCAATATAATGAATCCTCGCAGTCAAATATTACATCAATTTTATCAACGCAAAAAGGAAGATGAATAAATGAAAACGTAATTATTTACTAAAAATAAGATTTAATTTGTTTTAATTCAGTACAGTGCTTACGTGTTTTAAATGGCTATGCATAATTTGGACGGAATACGTGAACTAAAATAAGTAAACTTAAACTAACCATAAAATAATTTCTAAGTAACTTAAATCGAGTGTCATTATGATAACTATAAAAATAATAATCAAAACTACCTATGTACCCATGACGAAATCAGGGACGATATCGGAATATATACGTAGATTTAGTAGGTACAAAAAAAAAGTTAATTGAGTACCACATACCTTTTAAAATTCATTATAGGTTTAGAGTGTTGATATCGGAAAAATAGTTGTTAGCCGTATTTTACTCAATATTTGATATAATTTTTTTTTATTGTTTATAAAAATACTAAAATTTTGTTAATCGGCAACTCATTCATAATCACATTTAGATTAGCGTAAGGTACGATTATGAGTTTAAATAAAATTACATAATTGTAGGGTTATATTTAAACATGTAAATGCAAAATACATACCTATGTTTCGTGAGAACCTCATATTGCAAAATAAACAATATACAATGCAACAAATAGCATCATTGACTTCCAATGGGAAAAAAAATGATTTCACAAACACCTTATATCCTATAGTCATACACTAACTTCTCTGATTCGGTCCATGACAACACCAAACTATAAATAGTTACATGATTTCAATTTGTTTGCAAGTCACTAAGCACCTAAGCTTGGTCAAAAATTGTCTATTCTAAATATTTATTTATAAGATTCGAGATTTTAAGAATGAAATTTCATCGCGAAACGGTATGTTGAACTACTCTAGGTACGATTTGTATTCCATTACAAATTGAAGCTCAAATTTAGTCACGGATATTTTTGTAAAAGAGCTTAGATACCTTACATATTTAGTGAATGGCTCATAGATTGACAGCTTCGTTTAGTATCACTCACTACATAATAATGAACCAATTTTCAATTAAAAGGCTCAAACAACTAAGATTCAATTTCCTTTTCGGTAATACTAATAATAATGATCATAGATCATGTTTAATGAGATTTCTTATATTGAATGTCGATTCCTTTACCATTTATCCTCATAGTACATTACTTGCTAGACTATCCAATCTAAATCTGCATGCCTGAGTACCTAATTCATTTTAGAACTTCCCGAAGTATGTGAACATGATGAAAATGTGGTGTACAGTTTTAGACTGGATCATCTCCACTTGCATACATTTACATTTACCATCCTACCATCCATGACGTTGTTGGTGCAACTGGTCACGGAACTGCTGTAAGGCATGCTCCGGCTGGCTGTGTTGCATCTGAGCCACCAGATTCTTAGCCTCAGACCGTAACTCATACAGCTTGCATGCATCCAGGTAAAGAAGAATCGCTGCCAAACCTAAAATGAATGATTTTTAATGTAGCTGGGATCAGAAATTATCAATATGGTCTGCAGTAGTTTAGTAAAATAGCTGACAGTTTATTCTTGTTAGATCTCTAAGAAAAGTAGTAGGGTTACCAAGTAGACTCAGAAGAATTGTTGGATTTTAGTTTAAAGTTTACTAAATCACTAGCCGTCGCCGGCGGCGTTGCTCGCGTTCTAGACCCTTTAGGGTGCGACTTTTCAAAATTCGTTTCTTAGTGCACCCTTACACTATATAAAGATACTACCCTCCAAATTTCATACCTCTAGGACTTATAGTTTAGGCTATACGTTGATTCTCAGTCAGCTTCAACAGAGTTTTATATATATTGATTGATGATTGATGTTATGTATGCTAAAGCGCGAAAGACATAGAACAAATGCGCGGGTCGGGTGAAACCGATACAAACTCAAGTACCCGACCCGCACATTCTGATTCTGGTTGAAATGTTGAATATTAAAAAGAGAAACTAAAGACACTTACCAAATAAGATAAATGCTATAACAGCAAAGGCATAGGACCATGATAGCACATTGAATGAGGGATACAGAAGCCAGTCGCGACGGTAGCAATTGCCGCCGAAAATTGCAACAGCCAGGAATAGGAATACACCTGGAAAATTGTTAAATTGTTTAGTAATTTGAATTTTACATCCCAAATTGTAAAATTCATACTGCATTTTTTTAGAAAATGTTATTTTTTTAGCATCCACAAAAGGTAATGCACTCAACTAAACATTAACTAAATCTAGGAATGCCAAAATATACTTGAATTAGACTAGACATTTATACCTCATCATTTCGGACTGTTGTACCAAAAGATACAACCACATATAATGCTAACATGCATCAGTATAGGTGTGAGATCATTTTATTAGTTTTTTCAAAAATATCAGAATATTTAGCTGCATCCATTCAATATGAAAATTCAAGGTTAATTATTTTAAAAGCAAATTAGCAAGTAATCAATCTATCTACTTACTAGCAGTGGCCACCATTCCAAATGAGAAAGATACAAAGATCCACTCATACCGCAATACAAGTCTTAATGGCCAGCGCACAACCACACATGCCAGCAACACTTGAGAAGTAAATGACAGAATCAATGCCAATGTCACAAACGACTGCACAGCCATCAACCATCCTGGTAGTAACCATTCTCTGATCATATAGTACTCCTGAAAGGTACAAGACTTCTATGTATCCAATGTAATTGGTTTTACAGCCTTATTAAAAATATAGCCAGTATTAGTATAAGTTTATTTTTATATCACCCTTGTTTCTTGGAATCTGCCCGTACAGGCATTTAGCTAGAGCTTGGTCAGTTCGCTTCAGTGCATAAATGGCATGGATGGCAAACACCCAGTAGTGTATCCATATTTATAATTGTCTCGTAGCATATTAAACTATATGAGGTCCTGGGCGGGCTCTGCCTAAGTATAAGTTAAAGCTCATAGTATTTATACAACTGTTTTGTAGCTTGCCTGCTTCACCAACTTGCCTATTTCTTAGTAAGAAGAAAACAACAGGCGTATAAGAAATTGGAATAAACAGATTCTTTAAGGGCATTCTGAATAACTTCTACAGGTTAAACTAAAAACATAGAACACTTACATTGCTGAAAATATAGTGGCATCCATCAAACAACTTATCAAACTGATATGCTGGGAAACGGAAACGATCAAAACAGTACTCCCAGAGACCCATGCGCTTGAATGAGGAAAACATCTCTGGATATGACTCAATCCAATAGGGGCCGGCAAATGACAATAGTAGGAACAAACCAGCCAAGTATGTAATGCTGGCGCCTATCAATGTCGCATCTGGAATAAAGGTTGGAGTAATAAAAAAATCTTGTACATTTTAATCCTTGGTTATACCCTTAGCCGAAGTTTTTGAAATTAAAAAAAAAGTATTTTAGAACAGGAAGTTAAAGTCGAAGAAGGCTACTGGCATATAGTACTAGGTAGATAAAATAGGTACGAAAATGAAACTAAATAATAGAAAAATATCTCTGTGGAGCTAGGGCGTGCCCATTATAGTGTGCATTTGTATTCGTTTGTATACTCACTTGAAGCCTTTGGATATTCATTATTGGCTGCGACCATGGTGCTATTATTTGTTATTCCTGTACTATACTTTGACAAATGATTTAATTTCATTCAGTTAAAACAAGTAAAAACCGCAAAAATTCAATCAAACGGAAAAGAAAGCCAAAGCCAACCAAAATACAGCAAACTGACTGCTAAGTAACATGACACTTCATGACAGTTACTTTGACAATCTGACTTCTCTTACAAGTGAGTGAGCCCGATTCTGTCGTGCATCTTCATAGCTAAAATGATAGCTGTCTTTGTCGTTTCAGTTCACGAGAAAGGGATGGCATTAATTTTAATGCTGTTTTCTTATTTTATATGCCTCTGACTGATCCAACCAAGGCAGCAGATAGCAGATGATCGATCACAGACACTAGACAGACTACTAGCGCATGAGGTATTTAGATGTTGATGCTGCTAGTGGCTTAGAATTCGTACACGTACCGGTGCGGTATATCAGGTATATGTACTCAAAGATGGTAGGTCAATATTTTAGGACATTTTAATATACAGGGTGGTCTAAATAGCGACCTCAGACATTACAATCAATTTACCTAGTTCCTTTTTAATAAAAATAGACACATTAGGCACAAAAGTACCGATAATTCCTAGTAGGTACCGGACCCAGTGTAGGTACCTACAGTAGAGGGCTAAAATTACCCGTACCTACTGAGAACAGTACCGATACTGCATGACCTAGTTATTGCGTAGACTAGGTAGGTCCTACGGCGATTTCCACCCAATATTTGTTTTGCTTTTGCCATTAAATAAGTCAAAACATGTTCTCAATGTTTTCTTTCTGAACTGTTACAATTTTGCTAAGATATTTATAATCTATCTACGACAGACAGCCTATCTAAAAGTAGATCCTACTAAAAGCCGGCCGTGGCAATAAACGGGCTCAGAAAATGAAAGGTTCATATTGTAAAATAAAAACTACATTTAAATCTTAATTAACTACAATTTATTAAAAAAAAATAAGTAGGTAGATAAGTATAATCTAAGGACGGCAGTACGAGATTCTCTGTTGTTTGTAAACGTATATAGATACCTACCTAACATTATACTAAAAATATATTAGTGTTAATAATAATGTAGGTATATCTACTTTCATAATTATAAAGCACTTGGACGGCGAATATAATACAAAGTAATATTTAGTAGGCACATTTTGTATACATACCTACCTAAGCGACCACATACCTATAAGTATTGATCTTAGTGCATGTTTTATTATTGTTGCGCTGAAAGTATTTTTTATATTACCAAAAAACGTTATTTACTACGCTATCGATTGTAACTAGGTACTTACAAATTGTGCCCGACTTATTTTAATAATGCATACAAAATGAAACATTCAATAGTACCTATCCCAAACGCTGTGGTTGTGGGACAGAACACATGTCGCTCGCTCGATACAGACACGCCTTATCTCATTTTTCAAGTATGTAGGTATGCGTTCCTTATTTTAATCTTTTAATATCCGCTCATAGGTATTACATGCTCTGAGATTCTCAGTTCGTTACTATATCCGACATTACATGACACTATCCAATGACATGAGAGCTTCGCAATTTCATCTGCATGGACAGCATGGAATAAATTAGACACTTGTAACACGTGCCTAGTATTACAGGAACCGGACACTTGATACTTTTAGATTATTATAGGTATTTCCATTACAAAACTCAAAAATTAAAGTTAAGTAATAAGTTTTGATAAGTGGTGGTAATATTTAGGCATATGTTAAAGTGATAATAATTCTATGATGTAAGGTACATGCTTAGAAGTAATTCTTAGAGCTTAATTTTTAACAGTACTATAAGGCACAAATGGGTAAAAGTATTATACGTTAAGTATAGAATTGATTAGATAATACAAAGAAGACTCAACAATGTAGGTAAGCAAAATAAATAAAGCTTACTTCGTTGTTTTATTTATGAGACAAGTAAAGCTGGTTACAAACATAAACATTATACTGTGCTGTGATGTTTTTAAAACTTAATTAAATTATAATAATGTTATTTGGTTATAACAACAATGGATCGACACTTATTCTTCTTAATATTTACGGAAGATATAGCATCGTAGAATCAGCATCAAAAATTAACTAGTTTATTCAGTCAAAACAAGATTTCCCTCAGGAATCATTGATTGTTTTAAATGTTACGAATTAGTATCATCGTGATACGAAATCCACTTGTATCCTATTTTCATCACAATAATAAAACGCCACATTTTTATTTTTAACATTATGAATCATTATTTCTTGTGATGCTGACTATACTTTATTCGGATGGAAAAGGTATTTTTGCGGTAACCTATCACAAGTACAAAACTTACTACACGTACCGAATTTTATTATATCGGAAACGTTTAGGAGGTTCATCTTCCAGATGTTTTTTGAAAATGATTCTTTGGAAAGCGAACACGCGAAATTTTTAAAAGATGGGAGACGTGTTTACGGTCAAATAAAAAATGGTAAATTAATAAAAGGTCGCTTTCGAGATAATAAAATTCGGGATATACCTATATTTTCGAACTTTGAATAGGTACTGTAACTATTTTTATATTTTTATAAAGTTAATACTTAGGTACAATGCACAAACATAAAATTATGAATACAAAAAGAACACCATTTACGCAAACTACTACTAAATACTTAATCATAAAAAAGTAATTATGATAATGTTATTTTTTTATAATTACTTATCTTTATTTTTATATCATGTTCTTCGATCATTAGCATTAAAACTAACCTATGCCATATGCTCAGATATTTACAAAAAACATAAAAACTGTCCAACGACATAGAATCTAGGCAAAGTGTAGAAAAGTTATGTTACGCTTTCGACTCATATTCCATTTCGAAACGAGCTTGAGATTCCTTAAGTTTGTTGCGTTTTTTGTGTTGAATGTTGGTCTCAGTCAAGAAAAGAGCTGACGCCACGAGGCAAGCTACAGAGCCGACCACTCCTAGGCCGAAGGACCAACCTTGAAGTAATAAATAAACTAACATTAACCAAGACTTCTCTTTATACACTTTTGAGAAAGATTTGTGATATATAAACTTTTAAGTGTTTGAAACAGAACTTCGCCGGCAAACGAAAAAATATTAATTTTATTCTCGGCTAACAATTTCCAATTTCTGGCCAAAACCAGACTCGCACTCGGCCATCAAATCTATTACAAACATTGTATTAGGTAGGTACTTACCTAAGTAATTATTTGGATGATCTGGCATCCACCCATCTGTGTTTCCCAAGCAAGCGAACACTATGACAGCTATAACTCCACATATCCCTGTAAAGATAATGCTTGTTTATATTATAAAAAGACCGATAGATGAAATATAATAACATTACTTATGAAACAACTTATAGTATACTTTACCTGAACCCAACATAATGAACCCAATGCTTTTGATCAATGTTCCATATCGATTTTGATCTGGCCCACAGCAAAGGAAGAAAATAAGTACTAATATCGTCGATATCAAAACACCAAGAAGGCACAGCGTGAAGAAGAATTGAGTCGCTATCATAAATCCTGAAATAACGAATAATAATTTATTAAATACAATAAAGTACCGAATTAGGATTTTGATTTAAAATGATATTATTACTAATTTGTACTCTGATCTTTTAAAGCCATGCTATGCTACTCACCAGGTAAAAGATATCCGCGTATTTTATCGTATCCAGTCGTAAAGGGATCGTATACCCATCGACATCCCACAAAGAAGCGTCTTTGATATTGGTCCAATGGGTCAGGTAGAGATCGGAAGCAATGGCTCCATAGTCCTAATCTGAAAGTTTCCACATATTTTTAAGTAAGTAAAGTTATTTTATGTGTCCTTGCTAACAGGAATGTGCTTCAGTGAACTAACAATGCTTTGTTGTAAGGCAAGATACAAACACACATAATTTATCAATCGGAATAGTATGTTTTTACGAGTACCTACCTGTCTAATCTAGCTCCTCTTATTCTTGAGTCGCTGACCAACCAGCTAGGCGTGCCGAATGCCAATGCCACAGTAACAAGGGCAATGACAAATACGCCAATCCCGCAATTACCGGCTAAGCTTCTATTCTTCATTGTCTCTGAAAATGTTATTAGGACAGCATAATATTTTTGCTAATTCAAAAGGATTTTTTTCAATAAGATATAGTAAATCACACCAATAACTTTTTTTGTCCTTATCCAGCATAATTTAGCCTGAAAATAATTAGTAAAAATACTTTAAGCATTTTTCTTTAAAACGCGTTAGAAGTAAGTAGGTAGATTTGTTCCATCCTGCTACCTCTGAACGTACAAACTTCTCGCGTGATAGAAAATGTTGTCCCTGTCAAGCGTTTTTACACTAAGGTCTACCTAATTGGTTCAAAAATATGTTAAAATGCTATTAACGTTGTTAACAACAAAACGGTACCTACTTAGTCCAAAGATTACACACAGTGAAACTTTAAAAGGGTTTGATATTTAACACAGCTAACACTATGATACCACAAGGTTGTATACTTGAGATGAATAGCCAAAGAGTAGCCATGTGAAATGTTTCGCAACAAACAAAACCGTAGCTGTTGTGTGCGTAAGCACATTTACGCAAACACAATGCCAAGAAGTTCACATGCATCAAAGTACAGGTAAGTATGTGTTAAATCCGTGGGAAATTAGTTTAGACATTGAATATTATTTGGAAGCTATAATATGTGGTTGTATACATACAGGAGTTCGTTTAACCCCCCCATTGAGGATAAAAGTTAAAAGTCACAGGGGCTCGATTAAAAAAATTGCATTTAATTTTTTTTATGTGGGGTAAAGTACCCTAATCTTGGCACCCCCACCAATTGTTGGCACTTCTCTGATTTATCCTATTTACTAAGAAAAAGCCAGACCTCACGATGTTGGTATATAAACAACAACTTTACATAATAAACATCGTGAGGTCTGGCTTTTTCTTAGTATTTAGGATAAATCAGAGAAGTGCCAACAATTGGTGGGGGTGCAAAGATTAGGGTAGTTTACCCTATCTTTCATGTTTTTGTAAGTAGGTATTTGTTTGTTAGCGTTTGGTAGCAATTTTGCTGAAAAATTAAATTAAAAGAAAAATAAACGTTGGTAATTAGGTAGGTAGGTACCTACATACCACTACAGCCGTTTAGATTTTCACGGCGGTCGAGAGAATTCACCCTGTATATTAATTACATGTCTATATTTTGACCATCGGGCCTAAGATGCGCACCGCGAGATATTTGTCATGTCGTTCTGTCAAAATGTAAGCATTTTGTACTAGTTTGGGAACTATTGCATTATCTGTGGTAATGTTGTCTAGAAACTGCGCCTTTGAATTTTCAACTTTTGACATTTCTGCATGACTAATAGCTCGTCCTCAGAGAGATACGACGACTAAGAAGTGTCAAAAGTGTACATTATGGCGCGTTTAGGTACCACAGATAATGCAATAGTTCCTAAACTGGTACAAAATGCTTACATTTTGACAGAACGACATGACAAATATCTCGCGGTGCGCATCTTAGGCCCGCATGAGTGTAAGTAATCAGTGACCTAGGTCCGTATTCCGTAGCCTTACTCAAGCACTGATCCGTACTCAAGTCTAGATTTTTGTATGAAAATCTCTACTCAAATCTATGCTTGAGTAACGATTTCTGTCTCGGAATACGGGCCTAAATCATAAAAGTGTATTCTTAGAATTTCTGACGCTTATTATTATAAATATACCTACTAAATGTTGTCTAGTTTTGTTGGGAAACTGTGATTGTCCCAAATTTTTGAGAGCCTTACCATGACCCGCTCCATGAAATAATAATACCTATGCAGTTGTTATAAGAACTATAAATAGGTACCAACCTAGAGGTACATATACCTACCTACCTATCTCTACTAGAGGTAGGTAGGTAGAGGTAGGTAACCTATACCTGATTTTCATACAAAAATCTAAGGGTCAAGCAGTGACAACTAGGTAGGTAGAAACTTAACGTACCTAGGTAGATATGATCTGTGCATAGGATCTAATCTACTAAACAACGGTAGGTACCTACCTACTCTTCTTGGCATAGTAAATGTAGTGGCACTTATAAACAATTAACTGACTCAGCTTTGTATGGTACCTACCTAAGCTTAATTAGAGTAGGTGCATTCAAGGCTAGAGTCACTGCCGGGTACCTACTAATATTCTGTTCTGTCGGACAGTATTTAGTAGCAAAAACAAATATTAAATTACCGCTTCCTCCTAGCTTCCAGACATCTACCATTTATTCACTTCATTAGGTACAGTAGGTAATCTTTCTAATAGTAGGCTTATGTGATTATAATATAGTTCAGATGCAAGGTCAAAACTTGGGTCTGATCAACAATGACCAAAAACCTTTTTATTGAAATAATTAGAGATGGATGGTTGTGCAAACCAAGAGTGTCACACTATGTAGCTTTGCCCCGCCTGCCCTAAAATTAACTCCAGCTACAGCTATACTTTTGAGTAACTTTACCTTATCATCTAGGTGTGTTTCTCCACATTGTTAATGTTTGTACCATTGGGTGCCATGCATGCTTGTAGCCTACTTATAAATCTGATATGGTAAGTGGAAGGCTGGTCCAAAAATTATTTCAATGTTTTATGTAGTAGGTGCAACTTTTTGTTTAGAATTTAGGACTCAAGACAAACAGAGGTGTTGTGTTTAAACATTTGAGCTAGGTAGGTATTAGTTATAATTTGTATCAACTTACCAAAGAAAATTGTATTACCACAGTAGTATTATCCAGTAAAAGCAGACTTTTCAAGAAACTAAAATGATCATTAGTAATTTCACTTTTGTTTTTGTGTGAGTTTTTCGTGTAATTCGCACTTAGTGAATTCCTGATTTCTTTTGGAATTTAAATTTGTTCGAACGAATCCTTTAGCGCACATAACACAACAAAACAACAAACCGAATGTAGATACGCAGGCGTAGGCATTTTTTGTGAACGAACACACCCTGTAGTGTTGCCATCATGACAGACAAGACCAGCGCCGGCGAAAGTCGCAAAAAAATGAAACGAGCGTGACGACCATAGAAAAAAACTAAGTTCCCCTCAACCACAACCCCCCTGGCTGTGGGGAATTTACAATTTAATTTTCTACCCGAAAATGTACGTAATAGCGCGATCACACTATGCCAAAGTGGGCAGGGACTTGGGCAGGAAAGTGGCAGGAAAGTGGTGTGAACACCACAGGTGAACACGAACATGCTGCTGTCCCGTCTCCCTGCTCAAGTTCATGCCCTAGCTCCTTAGTGAGAATAAAGGCGATGTTGCTGTGGCAATCATTCCGGGAATTAATCGCGGCATCCATGCCGGCAGCGGCATGTGCATAGTGTGATCGCGCTATAATGTTCGCCGATTTTTTGTTCCGGGAACATAAGTAGGGTAAACTACCGTAATCTTGGCACCCCCACCAATTGTTGGCACTTCTCTGATTTATCCTATTTATTAAGAAAAAGCTAGACCTCACGATGTTGTTATATAAACAACAACTTAACATAATAATAAACATCGTGAGGTCTGGCTTTTTCTTAGTAAATAGGATAAATCAGAGAAGTGCCAACAATTGGTGGGGGTGCCAAGATTACGGTAGTTTACCCTACATGGTATATTTTAAGTTACGTACCCCCCGGATATTAGTAAATTATTGTTTTTTAAACTAAACGCTTTTATTCTTATCTATACCTGCCACAGAATATTGTACAAGTACCTACCTATTACCTACCTATATTCGTTCACAAGCCACTTACCTATTTATTTTTCAGTTTTCTTCGAGCCAACGGATAGAAGAAAGGCAGCTAAACCTCTTAAATACAAACATAATGTGTCATTTAGTTCTCCAAACCTAAAAGAATTAAGAGCTATGGCCAATGCTCTTAGTCCTTATGTTTCTGTTGAAAAAACAGATGATTTGAATGAAGTATTCAAGCTGGCCAAGATTGTCTCAACAGCAGTTTCCTATATTATTGTTACACTAGGAGATACTGGCATTGTTACTATCAAAACCTCAAGTAGAGATCATTCTCGTTCTATTGTAGCAAAATTATATGCTGTAAAAACTATAGAAAATGTAGAGAATGTGTCTGGAGCCGGTGACTGCTTCACCAGTGGTTTTATAAATGGCATGCTTTCCCACTTAAAGGAATCACATAATGTGCACATTGGTTTACAGTGTGCAAAATCTGCCTTACTATGTAAATCCACAGTGCCCTTTGATCTGAGTAAAGACAAGATTCCTATCAGTGAAGTAAAGTATGTGACATTTAAAATAGACTGATTATTTTTTTGTATGTACTGAATACATATTATGTAGGTACCTAATATTTAAGTCGGACACATAATCTTTTAAGCAAAAAAGTACAATAATTCAATTAAACCAGAGTTTTTAATTATAAGGCACATTTTAAAGCAGTAAAATTGTATAAAAGTTGATTAAATGTAAATCTTAAATAGATTGTTGTCAAAAAACACATAAGTACCTACTTAATAAATCTTAACGGTGAGATTCATTCACAATACATTATTTTATTACAAAATAATTATACATTGTAAGTCTTTAAAGGATGGATTAGTGGTTTTATTACAAACTAACACTTGGTAATCAATAAAATAAAGATGATTATACATTTCTTAAATATCAGTATGACCACCTGAGTATCCGACTTTCCTCTCATGCATTGAATAAGATGAGGGGTCACGGCTCTGCATTTCATGAAGCCTTTTATACTTGTGCACCCTGGCTTCCACCAGGAAGAGAATTCCTGCAGGGAAAAGGAGGATTACTCCAACAACACCAAGAGCATAGGCCCAGCCTAGATCATTATGTTCCCAATTAGGCATCCAGTCACGCCCATCACCTCTGGCTCCAAATGTTATGACCGAAATGAGACCAGAAATACCTGAAAATATAACATCTCATTACTGTTAGCTGCGTGAATGTATAAGTAGGTAGGTTCATACTTTTTTATGAAAGTTTAATTAAATATAAACACAGTAGGTACCTCCAATTATCAAAACAGTGCCTAAAGTCACCAACAAAGTAAGGTATTTGTCATCATCTCTGTCTTTCTTCAAGTAAACAAATGACAAAAATATTGATGCTAAAACACAGCACATGGATATTGTGAAGAAAAATTGGGTCGCCACGAAGAATCCAGGTAGTAGGACGTCGTGAATAATATAATACTCTTCTTCAAATATCCACCAGCAGCCAGTGAAAACTGTGTCATACCAGTGATGAATTTCTTCGAATTTATTGAAACAAACCTCCCATAATCCTGCAAACAAAACATTTATTCCTTTAGCGCTATAAACATAGGTACGTACCTGCTTAGTTATTTACCAGTTTCATCAGACACACCTATTCTAACAAACTTTGGCTCTCTCAGTTTACCATCCGTTACTAGCCAGTATGGACTCACAAATGCAATAATAGTAAACAATGAAGCAAATGTGACGAACCCAAGAGCAAACAGGCCTGTTTTAGATTTTGCCATTGGTACTTCTAAGTCAAAAAAGCAGCTTCGAAAATAAAGATAGAAATCCTAGATTGTTATGTACGAAATAAATTAGACAACGGCGCGCCGCCGCCGCAGTATAGATGGGCAGGGCAGCAGCAGCACTGTTTACAATGTTGCCGACTTCTAATAAATCAAAGTCGCTAGATTCTATAACAAAATTCGCTAGAGTCTGTATAATGAAAGTATTTTAAACATCATCTTCATTTCAACATTTGGCTGGAATAAAAAAATGTACATTTTATAAATAGTATAATATCAAAGTATCAAGATATTCCATGTACCCCAATAATTTACGGGCTGCCAAACTAATGTATATTTTTTAAATTTGCCGTTCCGAGATTTTTCAAAGCTTAGTAACAAACAATCTCTGTATCTCTGTAGCAGCGTATGGGCCTAAAACTGTCTTGATTGGTACAACAAAAGTCACTAGTTGCGAAAAAAATTCATAAAGGAAAAATTTGCCATTTCTAGCGACTAAGTTGCAAAATTTGCAACACTACCAACTTGACACTGACTGCCTGACAGGCGGTCAATGTCAAATGTCATTGTCGTGTCAAGCAGTGTTCATTACCTAGATACGTCGATTACGTCGTCGTCACCATGTAGGCATCGGCACATTAATCTTCTTCCTTCTTCTTCCAATGTCGTCGTCGGCACAAACAAAACAAACAAGAACAAAGAGCAAGAAAAGAAACTGAGTGATTATGGGGCTACGTTAAACTTTGCTGTGAAAGTCAATGACTGTACTGTAACTACTAGTGTAGCGTGCATCTATTTGTTTTGTTATTTTCTTTTGATACTGTATCTAGTAACTATAATGAACTTTCAAAGATATAGTTTCAGACGGTATTGTCGCTGGCGACCTCAATGTACAAACCAATCCTCTAATTTGAGCCTACATGAAAACACATTGCATAATTTGTGCAAATATCTAAATATTTGTGAAAATGTTGCTAAACACTTGATGATCAAACATCCAGTTCTTTATAAGCTAGAAGAATATCACCTAAAAAAAATTATACAAACAGCACATGAACTTGGATTTTCAAAAGAAACTCTAATTGAAGAACCTCAGCTATTTGGAATTTTACCGGTTACATTGAAATACAGATTTCAAGTTTTTACAGAATGTGGCATCAAAAATGTGTCTCCAGCCTTATTGAAATCTTATTTACCAATAGTAAAGCAGAAACGCATAAGTGAATTGAAGAAATCTGGACTAATACCAACAAGTGTGAATATAGAAAACAGACTAGCTAAATATATGACACAGTGGCCTACATCACTAACTAGCTCTATTTGGGAGGATGTAAATGAATTAAGTCTCTTCACAATTCGACTTAAAATCATACAGCGCTACTTGGAATTAATATTGGAACTTACTCATGAAGAGTTTTACAGGAGTATAGAAACATACCCTACAGTGAAACACCGTCCACTTGAAGTCATCAATGAGAGTCTCACAATACTACAGTCACAAATAATGATACCTACACATAAAATTAAAACAAATATGTACCTAGTTCATGCAGACCCAGAAAATCTTAAAAATATAATATATAAATTTCAATGCATTGGTGGAATAGATATAAAAGAGGTGATCAGAATGCATCCAAAAATTGCGATGAGAAATTATGAAACACTGGTTGAAATTAGAAAGATTCTAAAGAAATACAATATAAGTGATGAAGCGCAAAGAAGATGTTTTGACATTTACACTCTAAGTAGCAATACTGTGGAAGAGAGATTGGAAAAAGCTAAGGGTATACCCGAATTCAACACATTCGATCAGCATCCACGATTTCTAAAAATGATCCACTACAATAACACAGCCATCAGACGATTGCACAAATTGTATAGCACTAACAAAAAATGCCTCAGCTTGAACATACTTTCAGGCAGCTCTGCTCATTATGAAACATTTGAAAAGGCTCCTGGAGATCGACTTGGAAAGGGCAAAGATTTACTATTTTGTATATCACAAGCATTGGGAAAGAAATATAAATGTAATGATATACGTAATGTAATAAAAAGGCATCCATTCTGGATAAACATACCACTGGTGCAAGTTAAGTATGTACATAAAAAACTATCCAATGAGTTTACTCCACAAGACATATACGAAAACTGTCCTATATTACTATATCCATGGAGCAAAATAAGGGAAATTCTTTGTATGTTTAAAAGTGGTGAAAAGCAAGGACACACCCTACATGAAAACATTGACATTAATAAATTGAATGATTCTCAAAAGCTTAGCTTAGTGCTATATACACTGGAAAAGAAACATTATTTTACTGGAAATGGAGTATGGGTTGAAGAAAATAAAAACATGAACTTAGTGTACCTAAATAAAATATAGCTTGTCACCGCTTTTATACCTACTAGGTACTACGAGTGGAGCCAAGGGTTGAGGGGGGACAAATCTTGTCAACCCAGGCCCACTAGGTGGTATGGTGTAGAGTGATGGATCGCGGTTGGCTATAGTACCTACCTACCTACTTACTTACCATTAGAAAATCAGGAGTATTGGTAGTTTAGGTAGGTAAACCTACCATTTTCTACAATAAAAAAGTGAAATGTGCAACATACTTATTATTTAGTTTGATTTATTAATGCATGGGTAGGTATTCTGTGGTAAAGGGTGTAAAGGTTCCAAAAATGATGTCCAAAGTTTTAAGTTTAAATAAATTAAATTATGTTAATTATTTATATCTGCACACTTTTTATCTGCGCCTATCTTGAAAGTGGCAGTAAGTTCAGGGTGGTTCATGTTAGGCATAGGTAATGTTATATAGGTACCTACCTACCAAGGGTTCAGGGCTTACTAGGGCTATGGGTTTTGGCTTATTCAGTTAAAACGTGTCTTAGGTAACCTATAGATAGATAGAAAATACTTTATTGCACACCTTAGACTAGGGATTACAAGAAAATGAAATGATTAACAAACTTAAATTAATAATGTAATGGGCAGTCTTATCGCGATCGGCGATCTCTACCAGAGAACCTTGGACCTATACATAGCAGTATAGTAGGTAGGTAGGTGCCTTAACTAGCGGTTGTTTTACCTAGGAGAGTGCTCCACGTTCTATATTTTTTGGGTAGGTTAGGCCCTCTTTTTGGCTTCGGCGTAGTCGGTGAAAATAGCTAGATCTAGCTGTAAAGTAGCTAAGATGGCATCACTGGTTGTGCATAGACGATTTTTTTTTCTGTGCCGTTGAGTGAGAATTTTAGAAGAGAAGAGCCAGTCTATGTCTATCTATGGTTAATCACTCTGTGTTTTCTAGCCATTTTTTTTTGTCTATGACCGCCAGTCCGTAAAAAAATGGCGACTCTGCTGCCTCGGTCCCTTGCTCTTGCGGAAAATTTAATTGTAAAAAATGGAAACAAGGTGCGTAGACTTGCTTCTACCATTTTATATCATAGGGAAATCTATTTAATATTTTTGAGCACAATTTTTTCACGATGTATTTCGAGAACAGTCCAGTTCTAGCTTGACTACCTAATTATTCACTTTACGTTTGTACCTACGTACAATAGAAATTTATGTAGGCATCATTTATTGTACATACATTTCTTCTTTCATAGCTACGACCGAGCTAACAAAAATAATGAACCTTGATTGCAAACTTCAAAATTATTTATAGACTGACCTTGTCGTTTTTCAGCTCTGTGTGACCTTACGTCATCAACACTGTAAATTCAGATATTTTTTTTTGCACTAATAGAAATAGTTACCTCTACCTACATACGCATCTCATTGTAAATTAGAGCTATAGGCAAAAATTCTGCTATTGGGTTTCACACTGATTTCATCTAACAATCTTTGTTTTTTGTTGTAGCTTTTGGCAGCTGTAGCAACCCATAACATACCAAACAAACAGCAAGTCCGAAACCTAAATGTCCATGAATATGTCAGCTACACCCTGTTACGTGATGCAGGTATCCCCGTGCCTAAATTCAATGTGGCCAAGACCAAGGAAGAAGTGGTCAAGTTTGCTACAGACCTCAATTCCAAAGACATAGTACTCAAAGCCCAAGTAAGTGAACTAAATACTATATAGGTACACCTTTTTTCCCATATAGGTAAACACTGCAGGGTTATTACTCCACTGTTTGAAAACATATATACCTATCCAAAGTAAAGAATTTTCCCATCTTTTTAAACCCTGGCTCAAATGAAATATTTTAAAAATAATATTTAAAAGTTATGAGCCTCGAAAGATTTATTTTTCAACCCAATTAGACTTAATAACACAAGGAGTATTAAATCTCAAAAATGAAATCTGAAGCAAGGTAGCTACCCTGCAAGTAATTTTATTCAAGAATTCATATAACTTTATATTTAATAAATACATTCAGAATTTTCTCAGAATACTTAGTGGCTATTAGCGCTGGTATCTGTACAGAAGTCTTTTATTTGTACCTACTTCATTCATACTGCTCAATATTTAAGTCTAGACTACATTCAGAGAAATAGGCTGTCACCTCCAAATTATTGTCTCAACTAAAATTAAATTTTATTTGTTTCAAACACTTAATTTTCATTTTAGGTGCTTGCTGGAGGTAGAGGCAAGGGAACATTCAAATCAGGCCTCAAAGGTGGTGTCCGAATGGTTGAGACGTAAGTTTCCTCTGCAGAGCATATTCTAAGCCTAAAAAAGTACAGCTATTTGTGTAGTCCTACTAATATTATAAACGCGAAAGTTGGTATGGATGGATGGATGGATGGATGTTTGTTACTCTTTCACGTAAAAACGCGAACGAAGTCGCGGGCGGCTCCTAATAAATAATAATGTACACAACTTCAGGCCAGAAATTGCTGGTGACATCGCGAGCAAGATGTTGAAACAACTTCTGGTGACGAAACAGACTGGAGCTGCTGGCCGCATCTGCAACATGGTCATGGTTACTGAGCGCAAATTCCCTCGCCGCGAGTTCTATATGGCCATCATGATGGAGCGTAGTTTCAATGTAATGTAGAAAGTGTTTTTTTATTAAATATTGATACACTTCAGGACAATTTTTTGAAAATTTGTTTTGAATTGCAGGGTCCAGTGATCATTGCTTCCTCGCAAGGAGGTGTTAACATTGAGGATGTGGCTGCTGAAAGCCCTGAAGCCATCACATATGAACCCATTGATATCATGAAAGGCATGTCGGATGAGCAGATTTGCCGTGTTGTGCAGAAGGTTAATACTTTATAAAACTATTATGCCCTACTAAATAACACACAAATTGGTGTTTTATTTAACTAACTGTGCTAAATAATCTTTTAGATTGGCCTGCAAGAACAATCCAAGGATGTAGTTGATATGATAAAAAAAATGTACGACCTATTCTTGAAGAAAGATGCCCTACTGATTGAAATTAATCCATATGCCGAAGATGCACGCACAGGCAAATGTAAGTATAATCATATAGCATTGATTAATCATAACTAGCAATTATTGTACTTTGTACTTGTGAGTTCATGTCTGTATATCATGTGTCGTTATTGAGATAAAATGTTCTCTCAATTTAAATAGTTAAAATGGTTATTACTGACTTCCTGAATATTCTGCTCATACTGTTTTTGTTTTGTAGTTTTCTGCCTGGATGCCAAGTTCAGGTTTGATGACAATGCTGAGTTCAGACAGAAAGAACTTTTCGCATACAGAGACACAACTCAAGAAGATCCCAAGGAAATTGAGGCAGCTAAATACAACTTGAACTACATAGCTCTGGACGGTAATAATACCTGTCTATTATAAAGTGCTTCTTTAAATGTAATTGGTAATGTAAACACATATTTGAATATTCAATACATCCATATTATCTCTTGATTCAATGTGCTGACTAGTAATTGATAATGACCTCTAGGAAACATTGGATGCATGGTAAATGGAGCTGGACTGGCCATGGCCACTATGGACATCATCAAGCTTTATGGCGGAGACCCTGCTAACTTCCTCGACGTTGGTGGCGGTGCCACTGCTCAAGCTGTCTCGGTAAGATAATATCTTTTCTATAGCACAATAGTGTCATTGGTGAAGTGGGCCAAGATTGATTGAGATGACAATATTCGAAATTTGTTTCGATTTTACACAAAGCTAGTCAGAATGATAACATAGATGTTATAATTAAAATTCGCATAGTCGTGACATGTTTACGTATTTTATTACAGGAAGCTTTCAAGATCATTTTATCTGACCCGAAAGTGTCTGCTATCATGGTGAACATCTTCGGCGGTATCATGAGGTGTGACGTCATCGCTGAGGGTATCATCAATGCGGCCAAGACCCTCAACATTCAGATACCCGTCATTGTCCGTCTTCAGGTTAGTAATAGACTGGTAATGATCAGCCAAACAAACTTTAATTTATTTATATACCTTGATAAAGTGTCCAGTCCTCTATGCAAACAGTAAAATTGTTGATTTGTTGTGATGATGTAGGTAAACATTGATAGGTATATCTCATCTTTATCTCATCTTTGATTGCATAATGTATGATCATGCTGTCGCTAAACAGCAAAATACGTCACTTGATTCCTACGTTTAATGTTAATATACAGGGCACGAAAGTGTCAGAGGCGAGAAAATTGGTCGCGGAATCGGTTCTCCGAATTGTTCCTAGGGATGACTTGATACCTACGTTTTAATGTTAATTCACAGGGCACGAAAGTGACAGAGGCGAGAAAATTGGTCGCGGAATCGGGTCTCCGAATTGTTCCTAGGGATGACCTCGACGAGGCCGCGGCACTCGTCGTACAACTCTCTGAGATCGTCGCTCTCGCCAAGAAGGCCGGTGTTGAGGTTCAGTTCGACATCCCTAAACCTTTCCTCGAAAAGTAGAAACAGTATTTCTTCTCATTATTCACTAATATTAAGTCATTGTTACCTTCAGTAATTGATCATGATAGCCTCTTGAATGGATGTCCTTTCGAATTTATATGCACATGTTAGTCATCCACATCTGTAATGCACCCTTATCTTCAATGTAATCTGCTTCATAGTGTAATAGTATAGCACTATACTAATTTAGATAGGTATGTTGTTATTCACTATTCAATTTATAAGAACGCTGTGAACTTTAATGTGATTTTTGAGTTCATACAATCGCCGATCTATGCGATTTTTGTGAAATATCTATCCCCATATTTCTTAGAATACTCAAGAAATGTGCAAGAGAAGAATGTTTGTTATTGCGGGTTGAATTGTATGTACATCAATTTACGTAGGTAGATTTAGGTTTAACATCATGTTACTATTTATTGAATACCATTTTAGAATAAGTGACCACAGTAATTGTTGATTATGCTAATAAGTTCAAATATTTTAGAAGAAATAATATTGTGACGCTGCATTCCATGGTTCCTAAGACGTTAGTGATGCATGGAAATGCAGCTAATTTTTTGAAGTATTGTTATTGTCGTTTAAGTACTGCTTACATATTAACTGCTATTTTTATGTGTTTATTTTATATAAATCTTCATGGGTGCCTTTCGGGGCTCCCTGTATACGTGTATCAATGCAATAAATCAAAGTATTCTGTAAAATATGTAATTCATAACACGTTTCTTTGTAAATAGCTAACTGTATGTTTATGTATTTTGATATAATGTAGATTATTTCATTTACAAGTACAACAACGTAAGTACCTATGTTAATACATGAACTATGATTGTGTTATTGAGTAACTATTTATATATTGGCTTCTTCAAAAGAATTATGCCCTATTAAATTATGTTAGATCTGCTCTGTGGTTTTTTTCTAATTTAAAGTAGTTTAACTGCATTTATAGTTCAGTTCCATCAGGTTAGATAGCTAGGTATCAGTTTGTCGCAATGCGAAACAATTACATAAAGCAACAGATAGTAACGTAAGTAGTTTTTCATGATAGATTGTTCATGGTTGAAACGTAGATTCTCGCTACCTATATTTATCACCAGTACAGTGCAATGGTTTTTAACCTCCAATGTGTGCTCGAAGTCGTATTTTCGAGGGCCGTGTTTTTTCAAATCGTTGCGTTCTATTTTTTTTGTCTAGGTCGCCATGTCTTACAAGAAATCTGGTGGCGGCGGAGGTGGCAAGGGCCCATGTCCTGGCAAATACAGAAGAAGGAGATAACGTAACAGCAATTACCGCTTAATATTTTAGATACGTTTAAAAAATTATGAATGTAAAGTTTCTAACCTTTTGGTACCTTATATTTTGGCTATAATTTTTTTACGTGATACCTGACCATAAATAGTGATACCACTAAGTTATTGTGTTAAAGTAAAATTCATATTGTGATAAATCATTTTAATAAAACTGTACATGATTATATATTTTTGTTTTAGTTAAACTTAATGGACATGGTTGACTCTGGATAATGAAAATAACGTAACTAAAGCATTAAAACGACCTTATATATGTATTATAACTAAATTGTTCAAATCAATAATTGCACTGAGATAGCATGAGTAACGTGACAAGACGAGAAATAAGTATTATTATCTTATGTAATAAGTCGGTTTTTGCACTATACGACTTCCTTGCTAGGTGTAGAAATGCCTAACGCTTCTTCATACCCAATTTTTGTCTCGTGTTTATCTGAAACGGAAAATTAAACAAAAATCACATATACAGGGTCAGTTAGCTGGTTTTGATTAGAATTGTCTACTAAAAAAACTTGTCAGATGAGCAAGGAGCTTATTCCTCTGATGAACAATGGAGGTTCAAAGTTGACTACCATCTGAACATGCAAATGGCTGCATTTATAGCTCAGAAAGCTCATTGAAATCGGAGCAGAGTTACTACGAGATTGCTAAGAGACCATGGGTAAGTACACTCGGCTTCAAACTTATTATAGCGCTCTTATTTGGTAATAAAACTTACCATTTTTAGTCGCCTTTTTCTTTTTTAAATCCTTATCATCTGTCTTTTTCTTAGATTTCTTATGTTTATCAGTCTTTGTGACCTTCGTTTCTTCTGCAGTTTCGTCAATAGCCTTGCTTGACTTGGAACGTTTCTTGCCATTCGATTTAGAATCTACTAACAGAGTATCATCATTATCTTTAACTAATTCTGGTAATATTAAGTCAACTTCTTTGTTTTGTTTAGATTTCTTTTCCTTCTTTTTCTTCTTGGGTTTATCGTCTGTCGATTTGGCTGAGGATTTCTTTTTGGAAATCTTAGGCGTTTCAAGTAAGACTGCATCGGGCGACGGATATTGGCTGATCCTCGTGGCAAGAATCTCTTCTTCCCGGAGAGGTCTGAAACAATGTGAACACAGTGCTGGTTGAAATGATTAAAATATGTTACCTATAACTTATAACATATTTTAACCATTTCAACCATTATAACAGCAAGAAGTATGAAATCCGTCATCTTTGGCTATGCGAAACAGTTATTTTAATTTTTTCGTATGAGGAAAAGCAACGGAACAAGCCACAGAACAGGCCGGCCCACCAGCAGGCCTAATTTAATTCATTCAGAAAGTAATTTCCTTCGAAAGTCCCCGATCGGTCCGAAAAGGCTTCTAATAAATCAGAACAGCCCTATGGTGATGTTCACTTATAGCTGCACAACAAGGAGGAACACTTACTGGTCTAAGTCTAAATCGAGAGCTCGGTGAGGGTCGTCAGGTAACTGCGGCGGTTCTTCGTCAGACGCGGCCGCGCCTTCGGGCAGCTCTCCTCCTTCCGCTACTATCGGCCGCGATGACGCCTCATCTGTACACCAATTGAAAAAAATATTACGAACTGAGCATCTAACCGCAGAACCTGAACAGAGAATATCTAACGTAGCTTTAGATATCTTTTTTGTTATTTTTTATTTATAAGTTTGCTTTGTAACCTACCTTTATACATAAGTCCTCTGTTATGTGATGAGAAAAAATAAACAAGTTTTCTTTCTTTCTTTCTTTCTAAACAAACTAACGTACCCGGGGTTTGTGTTTTATTTCGTCAGCATTCGAAAATAGATGACTTTTTTATACGAACTCGAAATTGATAAACGATAGAATGCAACAATAAAACGTGTCAATTCCAAACATGTCATTCGAAGCAGATTGAGTTATGATAGCGATATTTCTTTGTAACGGCACAAAGAAATATTGTTTTGCCAAAATGTTTTCACAACTTGGCAGCTAAGCCAAATCATTGCGAATAAAATTCCACGTTACATTATAAATGTTATGATCAACATAATTATTTCTATGCCAAAGAAATCAAAGATTTTACTGCAGTCAAAGTGAATTAATGACAGTAGAATTGCCCAGGCCAGATTTGAAGAGATTCTTATTAAAATAGATTTTATCAATTTGACAACCTTACGTACTAATGTAAGACGATACTGCAGACTCAGCGTGGTCACTGTGTCCAGACTATCAATGGTATAAGACCTCACCTTCGCTATCAGATTCCGAAGAAAACTTTTCCTTTTTGCTCTTCCGCTTCTTCATCGGCCGTTTTTCCTTCTTTTTCTTGCTTGAGCTTTCCCGAGTCAGTAAGTACTTGTCAGATCTCTTGGCTGTAAATAAAGTGTCGAGTTAGATGCAACCCCCGCACGATAACTTGCTATTCTGTGTTTTATTCTGACGTTTTCTTATATGCTCTGGTAAAGTCACGCTACGTGTAACAGAATATGTAAGAGCAAGATCGGTAGTTAAATTTATAAAAAGTAACATACCATGCACTTGTAGTGGTATTTCAAGCGCGATTTCAGCGATAGGAATATCCTCTTGTTGGTAGCTGCGGGGCGAGTCATCTTTGAGATAGTGTGGGTTATTCGCCTGCTCTTGCTTTCTTGCTTCTCGTAGCTAAAAGTAAAACATTTACCATGCCTTGACTGTTATTTCAGTGTTAATATTGCGTGAATGCTGGACCCTGCTGAGGTCTAGTCTGAAAATCAGCGCTGCTTCCTTACCTCCGTTCGGTAGTGGCATTACGCTGAGACTAGACATATTTGACAGCACTTTCACAGAGAAAAACTCTTCTTTTTGTCCCTACCTACTTTTTCATTATGTTTGTTCTTGTTACCTGTTAATTGCTTACTTTTCTATGTTGTCTTTCTTTTTCCTGTGTTAGGTTAGTCAAATAAACAAATTCTTATTCTTAAATTACTGTATAAATATTGGGTTGATGACTGTCTGTGTGAAAAATATGTAGGCGACGTTTGATGATAGTGTAAGGGTGGGTTTTGTAGATGAAGGTAGGTGAGGTGAGGTTACCATATCCAGTTCTTCGGGCGTGAACTGCGCGGTGGGGCGTGGGTCGTGGTGCGGCGCGAACACGGCACCCTCGCCCTCCTCCTCAGAACTAGAACTCTCAGAGGACCAGCTGTCACGTGACAACCATTGCTCTAGGTTCAAACTGTAACAAAACATTCTATGAAAATATTGTTCATACCATTCCCCTTATAAAAAGGTTATTTTATTCACTAACTTTTACTCACTGTTTTGGTGATTGAATTTAGAACACACTAATATATTTGACCTCTATCTAATTAGGTATTGTTTTTGCGCAAGGAGGTTGTATAGCATTGGCTATACAACCTCCAATCTTTCTTTTTCTCGTAGTCATGGTATAAAGTATAGTATGCAACTCTTGAATAAAACGGACCGAGGGCCATGAACCACTCACGTCATTCAGGATTCTAGCACTTGAATCACTCGCTACGCTCCTGATTCTATCAGTCGTTAGAATCCTTCACTTGCTCGTGAATTTATGGCCCTCGCTTTAAATCCGTCTTTTATTCACTAGTTGCATAATATACAAAACAAAAACATACATTACATTCGAAAAGATGGTCGGCCATTGACGTTCTCTTGGAAAAGCTACACGGTATTTTTCTTTGCTCTTGCGAGCCAATAAATTGTGGCAACTTGTTCCGGCGGCGTTTGATTTATCAGATAGAGTCTACTCTACTCTATTCTTTGACGTTTCAGTTTTTGAGAAAGGAATGGCAACAATTTTAGTTATGTCAAAGTAGGTTAGGTTAGTTTAGGAATATGAAAGAACATTATCGTGAAAGTTAATGTTGGATACTCACTCTGCCGGCATAGGTACTTTCTTCTGAGCTTTAGGCGCGACGGGTTTCAGTTCACCGTCGAACATGTCTGCTAGTTCATTGATAAGACCGCCGCTGAAGCCCGCACAACCAGAACCATCCATATCATCGTGGTTGGTTTCATCCAGGCCATTACTGAAATAATTTTCATTTTAAACAGGGTTCATCATTATTTATTTGGTTTGTTTATTATTATTTATTGTTTATAAATTTATTCACTTTCTTAATAATAATGTTTTTTTTGCAGTAAGTACAAAAAACTTATTTATTATTGTGATTTATCGGTATCATCACACTGCATGCAAAAGCCTCCCCTTTTTTCCACACTTTTCAACCGTTTGGCCACAATGAGCCTAGCCAGTGATTTACTTTTATGGCTATCGTGATTTTCTCGTCATTGGTTTATTCCCATATTAAGCGGTATGATTACGGTTCGTACGGGTGTTTGCGAGTAGATTTTTTAGTACCTTTACTAATCTTCCCTAGCATTACACTGGGTTTAAAATCTTGTACTGTAAGTTTACCTTTCGTGTGCGACAAGTGGCATGTCAGATGGTTCATCTAACAGCTCATCGTCGCTATTGAGTCGTCGTAGTGCTATGGACAGCAAGGCAGAGCCGTTGTGTGCTCTTTCCTGGACCTCCATATCTTCGCTGCAAAGAAGTGGCTTCAAACCGACTATGGTGTTGCGGAGAATCTGAAAATCGAAAACATAATTGACAATATTGGTAGGTAAGCTTGGTGTTATAGGTATGTATAAAAACTTGAAAGAGGAGTTACAGTATCAACAAATTCGAGCTTTGATCTTATCCTATGGAATAATTGCTTTTGAATAATTTACAAAAACAACACTCTTGTTCCACCTCTCATATTGTTCATTTGGTTTAACTAAATCCCACTTTAACTTAACACAATCGTCACTACCGAATTTGGAGTAGAGGGACTATAGCATAAAAACATTACAATCACAATCGGATGGTGAACTATTATAAGCGTGTGTTGTGTAAAACTGCCGGAAGGACTAGTGGCTGTACAATTTATACAGAGCTATTCACATTATCCCGGATCCGGCATTTTTGCCGGTCCGGCGTAGTGGGAACCCGGCCTATGTGTAATGTGTTGTGTATACTGACGACAGTAGCGCCGACGATGTCTCGCTTGTGTTCCTGCGCCTGCAGTAGCTTCACGGTGAGCTTGAGTGCGGCGTGCACGCACACGGCTCTAGCGCGCATGTGTGCGCCGCCCACTGCCGCGCAAACCAGGAGTGACGGTATCACTTCGCTCATTACTGCATCATCGCTGTGAAACACAAATGCCATCGTAACATATTTGTCAAAGAAAACAAAGATCGCATATTTCAGCTAGTGCTGGTATTACATGGTAACGATGAATCAAATAAATTGAAACCATGCATTAAAAAATATCTTAACACATCACATCTGCGCAATTTTAACCAAATTAAATCAATTTTGCTGAACGTTGTAAACGTCAGTAATTCTAAGGGTCGATTCACACATATCAGTGAAGTCACAGTTCCGGCACAGCTTTTATACATTGAGAGCACTGTGTCGTCACTGACCACGACTGAAGTGACGACACAGTGCTCTCAATGTATGAAAGCTGTACCGGAACTGTGTCGGAACTGTGACTTCACTGATATGTGTGAATCGACCCTAATTAGGTAATCACAGCCAGGGAAGTGACATAAAGTAGCGATAATGCTGACTTTTTGACGTGTAGCAAGCATCAAAATGCTGACACACTGACGTTTATAACTAAAAAACCAAGTCATCAGCCCAACATAATCTTTTAAAGATATAGCTAGATACTTTGCTTATAAATATACTTACGTGCAGTATTCAGCGAGTACAAATGCAGCGGCGTATAGCACCTCGCGTGAAGCTGGGCCGGGCGGTGACGCTGCGGCCTTAGTACATAACGCGGCGCATTCTCGCGCACAGAATGACCTCACCTCGGCTACGCGAGCGCCTACCTCCGTCAGCTGACTGGCTATTATAGCCCCTGGAAGGCAACGACACATTACAATAAAGGTATCTGAAAACCAGTTCTAATAAACATCACTGAGATAAAAAAAAACTGTCGAAAACAGACAAACAGTTAAGCTCCGTAAAACTCAAGTTCAAGAAAAGGCGAGCAACGTACGCAACATGCCCACCAACTCATTTAACTTTATCATTATGTTTGGTATAAGTAGAGTCAAACTGACTATCCATATGATTAAGATTGAGCTGATAATGACATTCCCCTTTATTCATATTCAACTGACATTTTAGCGCGGCTTTAAAAAATACTCTATCATTATCACTTGCAGGCGAACGAACATATATGTCGACAGATTTAGCAATAATTTTAGTTTGCTCAGCTTTAGAAGAACAATATGTATATATCCCTTAAAATAAAAGCGAATTGAGCTTCTTTGTATAGGCAGGTTTAATATTTTTCTTACCATGTTTAGCACTGGTCTCCATCTCAGTCAACTCAGCGAGCACTGTAACGTACCACTCAAAGTCAACCACATGTTGGTAGTTGTTCTGAGAGCATATCTCTATCATTCGAGTCAGTAGCTCATCACGGTATAACGTGCCTTCCGCTCTTTCCATGTGGACCATTAGTTTCTTTACTATTTCCATTAAGTTCTTTTTGGATACCTGAAGTCAATATAGGAATATTTTCATGTTTTTTTTATTAGAGTATGTAGTTAATGGAACAATAACCTACTTGATGATAAACAGTAATGTCTACCTATAACAATGCATTGCATCACAGAGCAAGATAAGTTTTTAGAAATCAAGATTTGATCTTACTTGGGCAACGAATAAAGAATGTTAAAAACCATCTAATCTATAGCTAAACACGCCATGATACACGCAACCATTTTACGTAAGTAAATAAGTAATATGAGATTCGCATACATACCATTCCATACAGTAAGCCTAATGCTCTCAATCGGATGGATTCATCTTTATCGTCTAAACAGGCAAGGACCAAGTCTTTATGAGCTTGTACCGACTTCGGGTGGGATTTGAGTATTCGAGACATAGCTAGTAGGCCCAGATACTTAACTGAAATATAATACCGAATGCCGTGGTTATTAGAAAGAATAGCGTAATATCTTGTCACTTGTTCGCATAATAGATGCTTTAAAATCGACAATTTAAGTTTAAATTATGTTACTCATAACATTAACCTTTTGTCTAAAAGTAAATTTCGTAAGTTAACACAACTAGAACTTTGCTACCGTTTGGTAGCGATATTGCTGACATTTTGACGTGCAGCAACGACTTTGCTGACAATCTGACGTTACCACATTCATGATTGTCTTTAATAAGTATACTAGCTGTGCCCGTTTCTATACACACAAATGATCCATGCTTAACGCATATTACCGATATTATTTACTGTCTTTCTGACGTGTAGCAAGCTATAGTAGGTGCCAAATAACACTGCAATACAGGTCATTCGCCCACCTTCACCACGATGTCGCAAAATTCAATGTATGTATGGTAAACAAACAGTACTACGAGATTCGAGCGATTACCGTCTTAGCGACAGGTTTGTATGGAAAGCGACAGAATTAGCCATTCATCAATTGAATTTTGCGACATCGTGGTGAAGGTGGGTGAATGACCTGTATTGCGGTGTTATTTGGCACCTACTATAGCAACGACATTGCTGACGATCTAACGTGAAAGACAATACTCACGGTTCTGATCGCTGTCTTCAATAAGAATTCTTAGTTTCTGCACGCAAAGCTGAACCGACGCAGCGTGTCCCGGCATTCCACTGCTTATACTAATCAGTACAGCGATCACTGTGTTGATGCATTCGTACAATAGCGACATTGCAGACGTGCTGACGAAAAAAAATGTGTGTCAGTCTTCGATAGCGTAGAGTCGAACTAGAATTTGTCGCAGTAGGAAGAAGTATGATGCCAGCAGGACAAATTAGTTACCTATCTCTTTAGTTGTGTCGAACTACATAGTTGACAGGCGTGATAGTTTAGTCGGTAATAGATCTGCCTCTCTGTCTGGGTTTTACTACATAATGTATTATAAGTAGGTACCTATGTATTTACAAAAAAATGTGTATACGTTTAAGTATTCCATCAGCAATATAGTTCCCATAATGTTATGATGAGATGTGGCTACTATTACTGAAATACGTCTTCCTTCTGCGGCAAAAGTTGTAGATAATTACTAAATTCTACATTCTAAAATGTACTTGTTACTACAGTTACAGCATAAAATACTGCTTCTACAGTCTGTCGGACTCTATCAGACTCCTCTTTACAATCACAGTTTTACTCAGTATTTAACTATTATTTGAAACAGTACCTGTTATGAAGATTGATTGGTTGCTTGCAAGCATTTTGTGACAAACTTTATTTAAGTTCGCATTAGGAATAGCGTTTTTTTTTTCTAGTGCAATATTTTTGGCAGATGTGCTAAGGTGGAAAGCATTTATTTTAAAGAAAATATAAAAAGCTTTATAGCATTTTACTTGTTTTAAATCATAGTAGGACTAAGAATGTATTTTTACTGGAAATAAATTTATAGATTCTGGTAATAGATTACAGATGAAGGTCCCACCTTGACAGTCAATTTAAAGTAATTGACTCACCTATGTATTAAGTTAGTTAATGGTTCTATCAGTTTCTTGCCAAGCCGAGGCTCTAATGGGGTTAAGGCACCAAACTGCAACAAACACAATGACACTACTTAACTCTAGCATAAGTGGGAGCCACTAATAACAAATTTCTTTGATTTGATATGGAAAAACGGCCAACAACTAACTGATGGAATAACTATCCAAATCACTTCCACTAGATATTTTTCGGAATTTTTGTCAGCAGCAAAAATAATACAGAAATGTGAAATTGGTGTGCCAGTTTGTGTGGTGTGTGTATTCATTCATTGTCAATGTTTGGAATACTCTGGTATATAAATCAAAAATATGCAAAATCATGTGATTATCTGAAACATTGTTTTTACAATGCTTTGGTTTTTTATTACTTAGTCTAAATAAGTGTCTCAGTTTAAGATATTATAAAGCTTGAATAAAGCTATACACTTACAGAATTAAACTTTCTCAAATATAACAATATAATTTCCTAAATACCACAGTATTTCAAGTCAGAAGTATGCTCAAATAAGTACAATAGTATATATTTTACACTGATATTTGATGGTGAAGGTGTGGTGAATGGAACTAGCAATATTGTCAAGTTTTCAGTATCTAAGAAGTACCTGCAAATAAGGTCTATGAGGCTTTGAGTAATTTTTCTTCCGATGTCTGGTTCATAATGTGTCATTAAACCAAACTGCAGAGAATTTGCAAATGTCAAATAACAGATCTGTTATTTTAAAACAATATGTACAAATATTAGGTAAATTTAAGAAGTTTATTGTGTCAATAAATATTTAAACTTACAAATCGCTAGCCTGTACATATAAATTTGTTATCAATATGAATAATATCAGAATCAAGGTCATTGCTAAAAATATATTTTACATAACAAGAACTTACCAGTTTGATGATTTTAATCAGCATCCAGTTATTGGTAGATGTAGTCATCAATTTGAAGAAAACTGGGGCCAGTGAGAGGTAATTCTTGGGGTTTTTTCTTGCCAATTCACACACTACATTGACTGCTGCTGATTGAACTCCTGCAATATTTTAATGCAAGGGTTCTATGTTAATTCACAATAAAACCCAATAATCAAAGAGCAAAATGCAATGAAATGATTTCTAATTATTTTTAGATAGATAAAGTATTACCTACTGTTTTGGTAGGTATAAAAAAGTTTGTTTACCTGGATCAGGGTCCTCTAACTTTTCTTTAAGTTTGGGAAATGCTGGTCTAAGTGCTTCAGGATACCTCAAGAATACTTTATACATCATTAACACAGCTTTCATCCGCAAATAAGGTTTAGTGGAGCTCATCTACATTCATACAAAATATATTAGCATAAAAATTGGATTTGGGTCAATATGAATAAATATTAGTTTTATACTGACCAATGTCATTATATCGTTGGCTAAATCTCTTGCTAAATCGTGTGAAATGAAGCAGCTGAGTCCACTTAGAGCTAGTCCTGCCTCATACTGGTTTTGGGCATTGAGATCTTTCCGGATCATGTTTGTGGTAAGCATCAGAAGCTCGGACTCCGCATGGAATGACTGGCTGGCAGCTAAGTACCCAATGCGCTTGTATGTGAACTTGTTTGAGCTCATCACCTCTATTATGTTGAATATAGCCCATGATATATCATAACCTAGCATTTGGAGCTGTAGAAAAGTTTATAAAAATATAGATTAACAATAAATAGTGGCAGCAATTAATTTTACATTTATTTACAATTGTAAAATAGATAAGCCCATTAATTATTTTAACTTATTTTTTTTAATTATTTTCAGAAAGTGTTAGGTGTGACTTTAATAAAAGGTTTGACATTAATAAAACAGGTGTATCTGCACTCACATAGGTCAATTTTGCTACTGCATTTGATTTTACAGCAATATTATCCTGCCGTAATTCAACTTTTATCTCTTCCATACATTGTGCTATGTATTTAGCCTGGAATATAACAAAATGGTAGATATAAAATGGTACAGGTGTCAAATCTCAGTTGGTGTTGCTTTGACTTTAGTGCTGTGGGTTGTGGGTTCAATCCCCACTAAAAACAATGATTTGTGCATTGTAAACATAGATATTTGTTCTGTGTCTGAGTGTATCTAAGTATTCTATCAGAAATTCAGTTGCCATAGTAAAAGCTTTGCTTAGTTTGGGACTAGAGGGCGTTGTGTGAAATATCCATGAATATTTATTTATTTTCTAATATATAATATATGTCACTAATTATATAGGTAGCTAATATACTTATGTTTACACAGGTTGCCAATATACATAACTAACATCGGACATACTTTCACAGCAAAAAATATGCTACTAGAAACATGGGATGCCTTGTTGGCCAAACTTGAACTGACTGCTATTGTGTTAATTATTATTGATGAAATAGATTGTAGATAAGTTTTAGATATTAGATTTATTCTAGTTGGCTCTCTAAAGTGATGGTTATAGATCGTTTTACCTCATTATCTTTGTTGTTTCTGATCCCACGAACTAAATCCGTCAGGTTTTTATCAAACATCCGTTCAAAGTTTCCTTTTACTTTTTTCAAAGCCATAATGATGCACTTTTATTTTTCACCATTAATTTTAGTCTGAATTGGTTCTGAATTCTAATAAAACCAAAGAAACATGACAACAAAACTAAAAACTGAAAAAGTCATGAAAAATCACTGACTTGAGCTACCTACCTACTTGTCCGTCGAGTGAATTTGACATCACATGATGATGAAGTTTGACGTAAAATTAACATGACATTTGTTTGATGATGTTGTATTTTTTAGGGTTACCAGTGAACTTTGGGGTACTTTGAGGACATAGGTATTGGTGCTGTGGTGCTGTGTTTATGAATGGCTAAGGATTTTGAACTTAATTGTATCTGATACATATTATTAATCTTTCTAGCGCTATGTTAACCTTATACCACGTTCAAACTATGCCCATGCCGCTGCCGCTGCTGGCATTATTGCCGCGGACATAAGGACATAGCAAGATCACCTTTATTCTCACTAGGCAGCTAGGGCATGAAGTTGGGCCGGTAGCCGGGACAGAGGCATTATCGTATTCACACTATGCTCGTGCCCACTTCCCTGCCCAATTTCCTGCCGACTGCGGCTTAGTGTGAACGCAACAAAAATGAAGCCGTTATGGAGGAGTTTTTTTTTTGCATAACGTAAGACTAGGCGGTATGGTTCTAAACTATAGCCTGCTCCGAGGAGCAAAAAAAAAAGGAGTTTTTTTTTTTAATTTTGTTCTAGCACTGGAGGCTTGTTCTTTAGCTAAGTCTTTTTTAGTTTGGAGAGGGATCGCAGAACATTGCTAGTCCGAGGGAATATACTGGTCTATCAAAAATGTTAAAGTCAAAAAGTTGACACTTGACTTGACTTAACACCATAGAAAAAGAATAACAAACAAACCAACAAAAACACATGTCTTCGTTTGACTAGGTGGTATGGTTTTAAAACTATAGCCTGCTCCGACCGAGGAGCGAAGAAAAAAAAACCAACAAAAACAAAACAATCGATTGCGGTGGATAATTTGTATTTACATATTTTATATTTCTTTTCATCGTTCACTGAACCTTTCAGGCTAAGCTAATAAGAATGATTATTTTTCTAAGTGAATTGCAAAAGGAGCATCTAAATTTGTTACATCAATACCCTACACAAGGTTTAACAGCATAATTGAAATAAAATGACAAGTACTTACTGAATATATTATCATGTTTTACGTGTTCGTTACAGTTCTCATCGATTTCTGCAAGTTAGCATTGGACTACCTGTCCAATGGTATCAATGATAAGAAGTACAATGTTGCTGCAGGTGCGTACTTACCAAAATTATTGCATGAGCTTATGGTTATGCTAAGGATTTCTAGGCCGGGGTCTCAGTCAGATCGGATAAGCAATTTGTATACTTACAGTTAGACCAACAATGGTCAGAAAATTTACAAGCTTAGTAAGTTGAAAAAAGACCGGAGTTAGAAGTTTCCATCAGGTGAGCTTCTCTAAGACTTCTCAATACTATGGTAACTGTATGGTTACCATAGTATTGTGAAGATAATTGAGTATCCTGGGGGCTTCCGAACAACTTTATTAATTTTGGTTGGATTATGTGTACACAATATGTGTACGGATTATGTGTACGGAGCATCTATCGATCGTGTTGATGAAGCCCGTAATCTCGCTTTATGGATAGCTCATTGCACTTCGAAAAGCACGTGATGCAAACTGTTCGTAGCTGTTTCTATAGATTATCTGTACCTTACCGGATGCGTGAATACCTAAGCACTGACATAAGGATTCAGTTATGCGACTCACTGGTTTTGTCAAAACTCAGTTACGCGGACAATGTCTTCGGAGAGTGTTTGTTAGCACGCTCAAAAAGGCTTATCCAGCGCATTTAAAATGCCTGTGTACGCTTTTGCTTCCCCGTTCCGCCCCGATCACATATATCTCCATACATTAACAATATTAACATTATAAATATGTCATCTCGGCGAATATGTCATCTCGGCGATTTCTTCATTTAGCCACCTTGCCCTTTGGGGTCATTAAAAACAACAGCCACCTTATTTATACTCAAAGCTTAATTTCTCCGACCGCCTTCAGCGTCATTCTATGTTATTGCTTTGCCCTCAGCACAAAACGGCTGCTTTTCGTGGCAGTTTTCGCTATGCTGCCACGAAATGTTGGAATAATTTGCCTCCACATTTAAAAAACTTAAAAACCATTCACTCCTTTAGAAAATCACTCAAAAATATATTGTTAGAATCACAAAAAGCACCAGTAAGCAGCCATTCTGTGCCCAGTTTTCATTTTACTTTAGCGTAGTTAATATTTTACTTTCTGTGACTATATTTTATAAAACTTTTATGTAACCTACCAACCTATTTTAGAGTTTTATGTAGAATATTCTATTAAATGTGTGATCGCAGTACCAGTACCTACCGCACGTACGCAACTGGCGCCACTGAAAACCAGCGCCCAGGCAGGGTACTAACATATCCTGCCCTGGCACTATGCTGAGTGGTGGCCATTTTTTTTATTTTTAATTATAGTTCTAAGATTTAATTTTGTAATACCTCTGTAAAATAACAAAATAAAAACATTCTATTCTATTCTATATACAATAAGTTAAAGTTCTTTATTGCATTAATATTGTGGGTACATAAGATGTTAAAAAAGTATAATAGCTTCTAATATGAACCCTGATAGGGCAAGACAATATTTACCGCTAGGTGGCAAGTATTTATATACTATATGGTATACTATACTACCACTTTTCAAGACAAGTGATATGCTAGCCTGACCTTATTTCTTGAATTAAGCCTTTCTACATCTGTTATGAACATTGAATGTCATTTATCTTGATCTGATAGTAACCATCCCGATGACCTGTGAAAATAAAAACATAAAAAAACAGGTTTACTGATTTGAATACCTACCTACCTACTTACTCAATGTTAAAGTGATAGGTATTGTTTGCTTCCAGTCATAATGTTATTGGTTTGTGAATGGATACATTACAACAGGAGAATCCACTCCATGAATGTTAACTGTGCCTTAGTGGCAACTAATGTGTTCAGGGAAATGTATAAAGAGACATTCATTGGATACCACTTGCTAGCCTGAAGCATAATTGTTAATGTGATCGTTCATAAATGTAGAAATAGAAAATATCTTTTTTGTTATTCTTACAAAATACACATTACAAAATTAATCTTAGAATAACAAAAATAACCACCACTTAGCATGGTGCCAGGGCAGGATATGTTACCACCCTGCCCAGGCACTGGTTTTCCGTGGCGCTAAATATCACAGTTTTTATCAATTTTATTACCAAATTTAAATATCTTTGTGGCTTCGTTTTGCTGACATCTGCAGTAATGGCAAGTTACTTTTGACAAATACCTACCTACTTGTTAGCTGATGTACTGATTGCTAGTTATACTGGTGTTAGTTGCCATCTCATTGTTTGTAGAGCAATATTTGCATTCTTATCTAAGTATTTATTTAGACTTTAATAATTATTTTAGAAATTGTAGGCTCTGAATATTGGTTTTAGTAATCTGATTGCATAATTATGTAAGTTTTGTCAGAGTACCTGGTGATTTTAGAACCTAATGCCTACCGCCCGAAGAGCTTTGTATAACTGGCTCGGTCGTAATATACCTACCAAAAGGCAAAGGTAAGCAAGCAAGCCACTGATATGTTCATCTGAGCGTTTCTAGGCTCCGGTCGCGGCCATAAAGTCGCTATGGCGGTGCTATGGCCTGGAAACTCCAGTCACTAGAGTTGGACATTAGCCGAGTAGGTACCTAGTTAGTAGTTAGGTAGTTTAAGTACCTAACTACTAACATTTTGATTCGGCAATGATCATGGCACACTACAGCTGTAAACAATTTACAAGAAATCCCACTTTATGATATATTTAGCCATGTATATACATGAGAAATGACAGTATGGGTGAGGTGCCTACCCACGTTTTGTAAATAGAGACGTTAGACCTTAAAAAAACAATAGATTACAATAAAGTCCAGCTATTTTGATTGCAGAAAAACTGAGCATAACCATGAACGATGTACGAAACTTGATACACGCATTGATTTATTTGATAGTAGAAGGAAGCAAATACAACGTAAGTTTGATGAATTATATTATTTATTAGTAATTAAAACACATTAATTAGGTAATACATAATACTTAATGTAAAAATCCAACACCTAAAGATATCGATAATTTCCAGCTATCTGAATCAGATTTTAAATCTTCTCTTGCCATTGCCGGTTTCTCTGATGAAAAGCAAGATGTACTGGTACGACTACACGCGGCTAAGAAACCAGAGTTGTCGGAAGCATTACACTTGCTGCAACAAAAAGACCCCACATATCAAGACTTTATTTGGAGATTTGAAATACAGGTACCTACTTGCTCAGACTACGATTAAAGTCTAAAATATAGTAGGAACCACAGATGAACTGTGCAAACAACATAAATGCTTTTTAATTACAGGTGGCGTCGCGAAATTATACAGAGCGAATAAAACCTATGATAACAATGAATTTTGTAATGATGACTCCTAAAAACTTTGGGCAATTAAACAGTGACGATAAAGTTTCCACGCGTGATCAAACAAACGATGCAAGGTTGTCACAAGTCTGTGTAAACTCTCCAATACAGGATGCCAAAGCAGCCAGTCATTGCCAGAATATGATCCATCATGTAATGCTGCAGTGTGATCTGCCAAACTTATTACGTTTAACAAATAAATTAGAGGAAGCGCTAAAAGAGTCTAAAAGCCAGCATGTTAGGAAAGTGCAAAGAACTTTATAGAATAGATACATAGCATATTATAATGTTGCAGAATGTGATTAAATTTAGTGTGATCATATTGTTAATAAGAATAAATGATATCAGCTCAAATACTGCTTTACCTGTATTCTTAAAGCCTGCATAGTGCATAAAGCGTTTCGAAAGTTATGCTCTAACAAAACATATTTACACCGACGATTTGCCCAAGTTGACATTAAAATCAGCTTTGCTCACTCGATCATTTTAAAGGAATGACTGAAAATGACAATTACCACTGGTCATGTGCAATATAAAATGAAGCCAAATGTTCTTTTTAAATGTATATGTACCTAGTTATCTTGTTCAGGGATATCATATCTGTACTGTAGATGGCAATACATACAGTGCTTGTATGAATCGCTAAACTGGGTAAGTTTAACGATATCGTGCAATGTATGTTAATGATAAGTTTTGAATCAATTTTAATCTGAGTCAGTACCTACTTACTCGAAGTATAAATTCCTACAGTACCTACCTACAAATTAATACTGCGTTGATGATTGTCAAACCTAACAGTAACTGATAGGTTTGACAATCATTAACAATTCTTTTCAATTCTTACGTACCTACAATAATTGTAATGTTGATATCCATAAAAAATAATGTCCACCTAATTTTCTATTTGAGCACCTAACAAATGCAAATATCACATCAAAACCAGACTTTATTATTTTGTTGTAAAGATGTGCAGTTGCAATATACACTTACTAATACCCTTACACTTACCTACCATAATAAACTGTCTAAGAACACGCAGTACCTATAAGTAACTATTTTAGTGAAAAATTGTGGACAGCCATCGAAATAGGTACCTATACCTACTTATTTAAAATTATCCTTGGTTTTATTTTTAAGATACGAGTAGGTAGGTACAATATTATCAGTAGCTCTAAAGCACCCTTCACATACAATTTTTCATTGAATACCTAAAGGTATACCTACCTCAACTCAATGAAGTACTGGATATGTGCTTTCGTGTGATGTAAATATCAATGAAGCGTTTAATAATTATGACATGTGTTCTTTTACACATCTTAATAGGTAGGTACGTGCATAAGTGTGTTTTTATGTACTTATCTGTTGCGGGACATGCAAAGTATCATCATAACTTACGAGCTTTGCCGGCGTATAGTCCGTACAAAATAAAAATACCTACAACATTCAGTCATTTCAGTCACCTTGTTCGGTCGCTCGTCAACTCGCTCGATTCGACAACCCATATCGTCAACTCAGTATAGTCGGCGACGCCCGCTGGGACTAATCGCCTGCGGAACCGCTTGCCGCTATTCTTTTATCTATCTACTTATCTATCTGTGATGTGTACAAACAAAACTAAACATTAATATATAACCCGTCTCAAAATTATATACTTTCCCATATAAATATGAATTTAGTGCCTTAAAAAAACAGTTCATAATTGTGAACGTTCCGAGAATAACGTGCTGTGATTCCCGTTGTATACCGTGATGTCTGTATGACTACTAACAATAAGAGATTCTTGAATATTATGCAATATCCAAGTACCTAATATTTTAGGAACTCAGCGAGTGGTTAATCAAATAAACAGTTATACCTAATGAACTATAAATAGGTATTAGCTTCCTGTTTATATTGTACCAAAGTTACTGAAAATTATATTTTATGAGTGTTTAAAACAGCATAAATTGTGAAGTGGAAGTTATTAGGTTAAATAACTCCTAGCATCAATTCCAGCGATCAAACAACAAACGCTTACGTGGTTGTTAGATCACACTTCCAAAAATCCGGTTTTGGTCCAAGAGCATCATTTAAAACGTAGTGAAAATGGAATCAAAAGTGATACTGAAAGAAAAAAATCCCTATGAAAGTGCAAATTTTTTGTCTAAAATATTCATAACGTAAGTACCTACTTACTTACATTTTTTATATATTTATTTAAGGCTTTTTCAAGGGTTATTCGCGAATAAGAATAAGTATAACATTTAGGCAGGTAGGTATATTAATGATATCTCCACAGTCAAGCTTGAATTAAGCTTTGCAAATTAGTGGTGTAAATGTTGGGGGGAATCACCTCCCCTCCGGATAACAAACTAGTTTTGCGACACCCAGTATTTTACCTAACTACCATTTTTGGGTACGTAATAGGTGCTAGCTAGGTGGTAGTACCTATACATGACATACATACATAGGTACACCTAGCAATCGACACAATAATTGAACAGCAAAAAATTTTTTTGACTTGAAATAAGCTTATAGGTACCTACTACCTAATAGGCAATTGATTTACAAAACTAGAATAACCGATTTCAATTTGACTAGGTACCCTCCAGATTCATCATCAGAAGATTCATTGTTTCATTGGGATTGATTTAGTGACCGTAAACGCTAGTGAAATAACTTAACCTATGTTTACTTGGGTGTACCTAGGTAGTACCTACCTACCTAATAAGTTCTGTGCTTTGCTTGGCTGACTAAAATGTAAATTCATAGGTAGGCACTTACAGACACATAGGTAGGTACTCGTAATCGTAGACTATTAACATTTTACGATTCAGTGATAAGAAGAACTTTGTAAATACAAGGATAAAAATGTTTGCATGCCGATTTAAAACCTACATTTTGCTAACATTACAAAATATTCTAGCTATATAGGTAGGTATTTACATACGTACTGCCAGCCTGAATAATGCTTGAGGACAGCCAGTTAACTTCAATTATAATGTGGTCTTATACCAATTGGAAATAATTACTAAGACGCCACTTCACTTCAATGAAGTATAGGTACCTACCTAGGTAGGTACCTAGTTTACGACGTTAAAAATGTAACGCCAGACTGGTTTATCCCTTCATATTACTTTCAAGACATACTTACCTACCTCTATTTAGGTACCTACCTACCTATATGATAAATCATTCATCCTATACTTATGAACATTCTTGAAGAACAAAAGTAAATATCTAACTAACGAGCATAGGTAGAGGTAGGTAGTGTAGGTGTAGGTACCTACCTACTTAGTTCTTGTATGTAATTGCTTAGACTAGACATGGAGATTCTTAACATGGGCCTTTTTATATAATAAGTCATCGCAGATTGTACTGTGACCTCATTACCAACAGATCGAGTTTTACCTTATTCCGAAGAGGGTACAAACAAGGACTGACTATCGAAGATTTATGGCAAGCTCGTGAGAGTGACCACTCTGGACGTCTCGGCGACCGTTTGGAGGAAGCGTGGGAGAATGAATTAGCAACAGCAAAAAGAAAGGGCTGCAAGCCGAGCTTTTCCAAAGCGTTGATAAGTTCCTTCTGGGTGGAATATTTGATTTGCGGACTGATGTGTGGCTTATTATTCATCGTAATATGGTTCGTATGTCTGGTTGTCAGTAAGATACAATGAATCATCAATGAATAATTACTTAGGTACTTTCATAAAATGTAAATAATAATGTTTTTGTTTTCAGGCCCTTGATCCCGTTTTCATTAGGTCTATTTATACAATATTTTTCTGGATCAAAAACCACAGAAGAATACAAATATGCCCACGTGTACAATTTCGCCATGAACTTTTTAAGTGTATGTTCGGCATTAATGCTGAATCATTTACAGCTCAGCCAAGGTCGGGTGGGCATGAGAGTAAGAATAGCTAGCTGTTCGATAATGTATAGAAAGGTAATTACATTTTTATTAAGTACCTAAGTTATACGATATCATTTAGCCCGAGTGAAGATATTTACCCGGTCAAAATGCTAAATTATACATTGGTTCAAGACCAACAAGACGATAGAGTCTCTGGTCGTCTTATACTTTTGCTCATATTACTCTATTGCATATTACGGTAAACCCTTTTCAGTATAGAGGTAAATTACAATTACAATGTAAATTTCAAATGACTTCTTATTTTTAGATTTTAAAACTGGATCGCAATGGTATGAGTAAAACAGAGCCAGGCCAAGTGATAAATCTGATGTCCAACGATGTAAACCGTTTTGATATGGTTACTTTATTCCTGAACTACATTTGGGTGATGCCGATTGTGGTGCCAGTGGTATCATACTTGGTGTGGCAACACATAGCTTGGGCTACTCTCGCCGCTCTGACTGTTATTTTTCTGCAAACTGTTTTGGTTCAAGGTAAATTCAATTTAAAGGCATTTAAAAGAATGTAAATGAGAAACCATCCATACAATTTCGTGTTTGAGTACTTACCTACTAGGTATGTTGTATTTTTGAAACAGGATGGTTATATGTACTTACATATACCTCTACTAACGTCTCAAGTATGTTGTTTGCTTAAAATAAAATTGGTCAAAATAAATGTAAATATCGCATGCGATTACAATCACGCAGTAGGTGAAGGGAAACATCGAAAAGTAGCCAGTTCGGCCATGAGCGAAGACGCGCATTCTATAGTATGTAATAATAATACAAAAAAACAAATACATAAATTGTTGTTTTTTTCAGCTTATTTGAGTAACCGGCAAGGAGTTCTCCGTGGAAAAATCGCAAAACGCACCGACGAAAGAGTAAAAGTAATGAGTGAACTCGTAAATGGCGTCCAAGTCATCAAAATGTACGCCTGGGAACGGCCTTTCGAGAAACTGGTCGCTAAACTGCGGAAGTACGTAACATAATATCAGAAGCGTTTATACAGACTATTGATGAAAGTGTCGTCTAACTAGCAACTGTTTTTGTTTGTCAAAATGTTTGAGCGATTGATAATTTGATTTGTATTGTAAAATATAACGGTACGTCGACGACGGCGCAGCAGCGGAGCTACCGCATTTTGTGGTGAATCGCAGTTTATATTATGGCCCTAATATTTGACTATAGGAACTTCATGATTCGAAGACGATAGTCTGAATTACTTTACGTAAATAAAACATTTTCATAAATAGTTATGTATACCTACGTATTGCTTCTTAATGCTTCAAACTTCATTGTTCCAGCCACTTTTTTCTGCTCCTCTTTCTCTTATCACATCCCCTTTTTCAGAATGGAAGTAAACTTCATAATGCGAACATCAATGATCAAAGGTTTCTCGACAGCTCTCAGTGTATTCACCGAGAGATTTATCCTTTACTCAGCCGTGGTAGCTTTTGTTGTATTGGGAGGCGAAATCCGAGCTGAAATCACTTTCTCCTTAGTGCAATACTTCAACCTTTTGCAATTGGCAGCCAATATTTTCTTCCCGATGGCTCTGGCTTTTCTGGCTGAGACCAAGGTCTCGGTTAAACGGATTGAGGTGAGTTGATTCATTAGGTCGTGGGATACCTTTTTCGGATTGCATTAATTCTCTGTTTGTTTTGATCAGCTGGAATGAGAATGATTATTTGCTGATATAGCCAAAAGGTTAGGTTAGCTCAATTACAGTTATCGATTTCGTAAATATAGCGGATTCTGACTAGCCTTGAAAACTTGTAACCATTACGTAAACGGGCACAGCGATAGCGTGTAAACATTATGCCTAAGATTAGGAGAGTCCACATTGTGTGGTTTTGAATGCAATGGTTAATATTAATTTGCACAATTTCAATAATAGGCAATCTAGTTCCGCAATATTGCAATTTGAAGATATTCACACAGGTTTTCTGTGCCTAATAAAGTAAACTAGGTAGAATATTTGGTTTTCCAATTCCATATTCTTTTCTTAGCGTTGTGCTTGCCTATTTTCAAACATGCTCGTATATTGTTTTAGGAATTCCTATTGCTAGAGGAACTGACGCCAGTAAATGCGATCGAATACATCAATACTAAAAGTATATCAAACGGATCTGAAAAAACTGAGAAAGAAATACCGAAGCCTACAGGACTAGTATTGTCTGGGGTCAGTGCCAGTTGGCTAGAGGATCCTATCGTGCCCACTCTGCGGAATATCAGCATTACAGTGAAGCCTGGAGACTTTGTTGGCATAGCAGGGCTTGTAGGAGCAGGAAAGGTAAAAATCAAATTACTATTAGTACCTAAGTACCTACCTTCTTTAAGACTCGCAAGTACATTTACTTGCGAGTCTAAAACAAGGTAACTGTCATTACAGTAAGAGCAAAAAAAAATCCTAGTCATCTATAAAAACTTGAATATCGTGGAACAATGAGTGCTAGCTAAGTAATATAAATATTGTGTTTGATAGACAGTTTAATACTCTTTACTAAATAAACGTAAAAAAGTTGATCCTTTTTATACATAGGTATACTCATGTGGTTCTACAATATGGCAAATTATAAATTCATACTTAAGTACGGTACTTTGCGATAGGAGATAACCTATAAAGATAGATGTAACAACACTGACAATCTACTACATGTTAGGTAACTGAGACTGTCACTTATGAATGATGAGATTTATAAGTGACAGTCTCATAGATGACGATGATAATAGTGTTTTGTGTGTATAATCCTATTCGACTTCCTACTATATAGTATTACTAGCTGATACCCGCGACTTCGTAGGCGTGCAAAACTATCCACCAAAATATCTGTCAACCAACATAATGATAAACCTCGTGTCAAAGGCTGCTTTTGGTTTAGGGAGGTGAAGCTGTATCTAAGAATCCACGTTTTTAATTTCAATAAAATATAGCCTATGTTTCAATCCGGAAAAGGGGCTTCTGAATGGTATAAGTTTAATTAAAATTGGTCCAGTAGTTTAAGCGTTATACGCGAACAAACATACAGACAAACAGACAAACTCGATTTTCGGAATCAGAATCGTTTATTTAGTAGATCTGCATATTTAGTTTATCCATATCGTTAATTTTAGTTTTTGGCTTTTTTACAGTTTTATAATAATATAGATAAACGCGAAAGTTTCTAAGAATGTATGGATGATTGTTACTCTTTCACGCAAAAACTACTGATCCGATTTGGATGAAACTTGATCGACTTGCTTTTTATCCCGGAAAATCAATGGGATCCAACGGAACGCGAATAAAGTCGCAGATGTAAGCTAGTTAGATAATAAAGAAAAGAGCTTTTTTTCCTTTACCATAATCTGTATCTGAATGTGATCTGCAGGGCTATTCCGACTCATTCGGAAAGCTTTAGCGGATCGAGTAGTATCGGACCCATTAACTTAACAACCCTTTGAACGATTTTCCTCATAATCTTACCAGTAAAACTTAAGAACACTATCCGTAGACCTACCAAATTCTATAAAGATGGGATAAGCGATTCGAAAGTTATGCTCTAACAAACATACAACGCCGATTCGTCCAATAGAACACTAAGATCTTCGCTCGCTTCTCCCGCTCGATTAAATACTTTCAAATGCCTACAATTTTATTTTCCTTTTCATTGACAGTCCAGTCTACTGCAAGTTATACTCGGGGAGCTACCACCAACGCAGGGAAAGATATCGTTGGGAAGCTCTCGTATCTCATACGCAAGTCAAGAACCATGGCTGTTTGTCGCGACTATCAGGCAGAACATTCTCTTTGGCCTGCCGTATGACAAGATGCGATACAAGAAGGTGAGGTTCACTTAACAAACACCCTTTGTTGTGCGTGATATAAAGCGATAAACTACTGTATTGATTGATGGTTTTATCTGTAATGTGTGTTCATGATAGCGTTTCGTGTGAAGTCGTATGGTCTTATTCATATTGGTTTAAATGTACGCTAGCTTCTTCTATTTATGGCCTCTGTCCGTCATTTCGACAGACTATTTTGCCAGTGTCAAGTGAAATATTTGAAATAATATTAGTCAAGTCATTCGTCAGTCGGCTGTCGTTTGTTTTGAAGGGAAAATGGTGGATTTTCCCATGCCAAACTCGAAAAACGGCTGCTAAATCTGTTGTCATCTCTTTTCGTTGTCGTGGAAGTGACAAATGTCAGACCATTTCTTGATGCCGCGCTAAAATGTCAAGATATGAATAAAGGTGTTATCTGTAGATTAGAAATAGCAACCATCCGCGCCGAATGCAAGTATGAACTTGAAAAGAAATAGATGATCGATCGTGATAACTTGGAACACATAATATATTCCACTCATTGGTCCTACCTACGTGTAGACATTTAATAATAACAAATAAATATATATTCATGAACATTTTTACACCACATCCTTTAGTCCCAAACTAAGCAAATCTTATAGTATATACCTACTATGGAAACAAGATTACTGATAGAAGTTATGTAGGTACATGTTTTTTAAATGGACATGTACATACTTTATAATACACATACCTATACCCTTTTCGCGGAGACAAACTAATAGAGCGCGCGCTCTCTTGCACTATTGTATGAAAATGAAAGGGATAGAGCGCGCGCTCTCTTGCACTATTGTATGAAAATGAAAGGGATAGAGCGCGCGCTCTCTTGCACTATTGTATGAAAATGAAAAGGATAGAGCGCGCGCTTTTTTGCACTAATTGAATGAAAATGAACAGGATAGAGCCTTGATAGAGCGCACGCTCTCTTGCACTATTGTATGAAAATGAACAGGACGGGATGATTTCCCTATTAGCTTGTCTCCGCGAACAGAGTATAGTAACAGTAACACCCATCCATGCGATGAACAAACATGTTTGTTTGCCACACACAAATGTTTGTTCCGAGTGGAGATCGAACATTAAATTATAGCAAAGTAGCACACTGCTGGAAAAGATGTTTTGTAGTTTTATGCTCATTTTAAATGAATACCACGTTTTCTCGCGCAAACAGGAGTAGGCGCAGCGGTAATTAGTTTTGCACCTAATACCGCGTTCTCACTATGCCCATGCCGCCGCCGCCTCCGCCGGCATTATTGCCGCGGACTTATTGCCACAGCAACGCCTTTATTCTCAGTAGAGAGCAAGGGCATGAACTTGGGCCGGGAGCCGGGACAGAGGCATTATCGTGTTCACACTATGCTTGTGCCCACTTCCCTGCCCAAGTCCCTGCCGACTGCGGCATAGTGTGAACGCAACATAAGGTACATAGGACATTGACAGGCGTCATGGCTCAGTCGGTAGTAGCTCTGCCTTCCGTGCTGTGGGTCGTGTGTTCGATCCCCACCGAGAACAAACATTTGTGTGTTGCAAACATAGATGTTTGTTCTGTGTCTGGGTGTTTCTATGTATTATAAGTATGTATTTACAAAAAAAAATGTATGTATGTATTCTATCAGCCATCTAGTTTCCATCGTACAAGCTTTGCTTAGTTTGGGACTAGAAGGCGTTGTGTTAAGTGTCCGTGAATATTTATTTATTTTATTTATTTTACAGAAAATACAACACGCGGCAGTACGCGGCGTTCAGTCAATTTTCGTCGTCTATTTGAGTAAAATAAGTTTTAGCATCGTAATTTTTGACCTACTTAAATCATTGTAATAAATGACGCAAAGTTATTTCTATTTTCTTTAGTAGTCTTTTCTTTGGTAGTAATTTACAGTTGCCATGAACGCGACTTACTATTAAGAATTCATTAGACTAACGGGAAACCGTAATTTGATCGATGGTAGTGTTTAGTGAAGCTCGTATTGAACCAATTTCATTATCGTTAGTCTCAACAGAATCTTTTATTTCTTAAAAGCAATAAATTTGGTTTCGTTTAGGCAGACGCGTATGAAAACATTTAAAACACTCTTAAATCATACTTGTGGTACTTACTTATGTTCCTACACGTGCTGTCACGTTTCTGAATTTGGTCTGAGTGTGCCGAGAGTTGAAGATATTTTTCGAAAATCTAACGATTTATGTACTACTCAAACACTGATCGACTATTCCGGAGTCGAGTCAAGCATAGGTTTTGTATGAAAACCTGTACTCATATCTATGCTTGAGTAATGATTTCTTTATCAGCATACGGGTCTAAATGACGCATTTAATATTTTGGACACTTTGTCATGCTTGGGAAGTTGGGATGCACTTATCGTGAAACGAATTCGTATGCGGCGCAGTGCTTGAGTGCAGTGCGGTCTGGATATTAGTAAAAACTGTCGGTAAATCTTGAATTTCTGCGAGTTTTTATTTTGATTCGGCTTGATTACTGTTTCCTACGTTCAGACTGAGTGTGTGTGCAGATATTTGAGATTATTATTGACGTAAGAGTTGAACCGTGGTTATATTTTGATAAATGTTTGACAGACCGTGAAGGCTTGCGCTCTGCTGCGTGACTTCGAGCTGCTTCCGGCGGGGGACTCCACGATGGTCGGAGAGAGGGGCATCAGCCTGAGCGGGGGACAACGAGCGCGCATCGGTCTTGCACGAGCCTGCTATAGACAAGTAAGTTACATTTTCTCAAACATGCTTGGAAATTAAAGCATTATTTTGACAACCTTCTTCGAAATAAATCGAAAATGCAGTACTGGCCAAACACATGCGAGCAGCGGCCGGCAATAAATCTATGAAAATCCATTGCCGGCGTATTTAGCGGCCATATAAATTACATACAAAACTCATTACTGTCGTGTTATTTAAAAATGGAACGATCTTTTACTCCATAACATGACAACCAAGGAGGTAACTTATCAAAGGTTTTATTCAAATTTCGAACAGGCTTTCAAATAGAAAGCTGATTATTGAAAAAAAAAACAAATGAACACTGTACCTTCGTTGTTCGTTATTGGTTTTGAAAAGTAGGTATTTTCAACTAAAAAGTTTTGCCTAGGTACTTAGTTTTAATTTCTTCGCATTATTTGAGAAAAGTACTATACAGGCCTTGGCCACAACTAGGCAATGATGGACTCACGTATATGTGCCTCGTCGTCGACTCGGCCCACATTTACACGTTCTTCCTTCATTGCCTCTGTTGCGGGCCGCTGCAGTAATGTACTAAAAATCGTTGAGTAAAATATTTGTAATACCAGTACTTAGGTCTATGAGACTAAAATTACCCGATAACTGAAAAATCATCTTTATCCTTTTATTGTCTAACTATTGTGTCCCGCGGCGTTGCTCGCGTACTTAATAGACCCTTTAGAGTGTGACTTTTCAAAATTCTTTTCTTAATGCACCCCAACACTATATAAGGATACTACCCTCCAAATTTAATACCTCTAGGACTTATAGTTTAGGCTGTGCGTTGATTCTAAGTCAGCTTCAAAAGAGTTATATATTGATGATGATAATATCGTATTGTCTATTTCTCTATTTCATTCCTACAGGCGGATATTTATCTGTTGGACGACCCACTATCGGCTGTGGACACCCACGTCGGAAAACATCTTATCTCAGAATGTGTGAACGGCTTCCTCAGACACTTCACAAGAATCCTCGTGACCCATCAACTTCACCACTTGAAGACAGCAGACAGCGTCGTAATATTGCGCAATGTAAGTGCATACTGATTATCTAACGGAACCTTCGTGATTTTTTGTGATAAAGATCATAAACTGATATCTATTCAGTATGATTCGTTTAATATTTTAAGATTTGAAAAAATATTTTTAGCGGTTGTACTTCCATTTTTTTTCGATCGGATTAAAATGCTTTTGTAATCGTCTAACGATTGCTGACAGCGTTACCGGACTATAAATAATATATACTTCCAGATTTGTCCCATAAAAATTTATATCAAAATAACTGGAAAAATATGTCGTAAACCGGATGAAGCCGGAAGGTACCTAGTCAAATTTTAAAACGTTTCCCTAGTTTTTAAACTTAGTAACAATCAGCGCAAAGTGAAAACCGACAGATTGATCCCAGAACCAAGTGTTCGGTCGTCATTCGCCAGTGTTTTTATAACTTCCCAAAAGATCTATTCATATCTTTTGGGATGTTCGTTTGGCAAAATCTTCGTTCGCTTTGCTGTGTGTACATACCTACATAGTACACGCGAGAGCAATGATTCCGGGTCACTTAAAGAATGTTAAAAATCTCGGAAACTAAAAATGATAGGTTAATGCAATAAATTGTATTTAATAGACAATGTAATACTCCTTAAATGAAGGTATTAAAACTTCTTAGTTATTGTAAAGTTATATCTTAAAAAAATCAAATTTGAAAAAGGGCCACTTTCGAAGATGGAACTACGAAATTACAGCATTTGGTTTTGCTTTTGTTTGTAATCTGTCATTTATGTGGGTATATAAACCATGTTGATAGTGCTCTATATTCATTATTCAAGCTGAAATTATGTCGCTTACGCCTGAAGAATGCACCAGAATACTTACAATGCTGGAAACCGGCCGGAGTCAGCGCGATACAGCCAGGACTGTCGGTGTGTCGCTGTCAACAGTACAAAGAGTTCTCCGACGTTACGAAGAAACTGGTTCTAACCTACGCAGACCAGGAACGGGCAGAACCAGGTGTACCACAGCACGAGAAGACCGATACTTGGTGAACACCATGCTTCGAAATCGCTTTCTCACAGGAACTGAACTCACAAATCAGTTTCGACGCCTCGGAGGAAGTAACCCAAGTGCATGGACAGTAAGACGTCGGCTTGCTGAATCTAACTTAAAACCCCTTAGACCTGCAAACGGCCCTAAACTGGAGCGTGGGCATCGTATTTCAAGACTAAGATATGCCCAGAGCCACGTAAATTGGAGTATTGAAGATTGGTCAAAAGTTATGTTCTCCGACGAATCAAAATTTATGCTCTACAAGCACGATGGAAGACACAGAGTGTATCGAAGACCAGGGGAAAGATTCAAGCAAGCATGCATCGAAGAAAAAGTAGCCTACGGTGGTGGGTCTGTACTTGTGTGGGCCGGAATTTCTTCTGAAAGTCGCACAGAGCTGGTGATCATAGAAAACGGCTCTTTAACTAGCGTAAGATATGTGGAAGAAATCCTCAATGATCATGTTGGTCCATTTATGGTCAATTTAGGTGAGGATGCTATATTTATGCATGACAATGCCCGACCTCATACAGGTAGGATTGTGAATGACTACCTTCAAGAGATGAACATTACTCGTATGGAGTGGCCAGCGCGCAGCCCGGATATCAACCCGATCGAGCATGCTTGGGACGAGCTAGGCAGATGCGTAAAACAACGAAACCCTCCCCCAATCACGCTTCGTGAGCTCAAAATTGCTCTCACAGAGGAATGGGAGAATATTCCCCAAAATCGTATAAGGAACTTGGTGTACAGCATGCCAAACCGCGTAAACGCAGTAATGGAAGCACGAGGAGGCAATACGAAGTATTAAAATTCAAGTCAAATCGTAATAAAGTTCAAAAATTTCATGTTTCCTATTTTTGTTTTAAGGAGAGATCAGCAGTTTTTTTCTTTATGTAATTTTGTGTTAATAAAATGTATGGTGACTCATATTTTTTTACTTTCATTTAAGGAGTATTACATTGTCTATTAAATACAATTTATTGCATTAACCTATCATTTTTAGTTTCCGAGATTTTTAACATTCTTTAAGTGACCCGGAATCATTGCTCTCGAGTGTATATCAGATAATCTGTTATAATCATGGGTAATCCGATTATACTTGTAGCAATTGCACTAATACGACTAATTGGAGCATTGATTTTTATTACCTACATGTGGACTGATACTAAAACCACAGAATATTATGTACTACGCACCTTATCACGCACTAGTTAGTGAAATTCTCGCGACTTTTTCTGTAACTATCCGCTAAAACAAATTTTTTACTAGGTTTTTTCTAAGGGTGGTGGGTCGATGTGTCATTCACCAAAGCTTACGTTGTATATAGACTCGTATTAATTTTAAGTTGGCAGCTAACCTTAGGTTAGCTAATATAAAAGATACTGGTGTCTATTCTGTTGTTGCATTTTTCTAAGCTAACAGCTCTAAACTTAGAGAAAGTAATGGCAACATTTTTAGCGCTGTCAAAATTGCGTTAAAAAAAATAAGTTGCAGTTTAAAAAATGATACAACAGAATTGCTAGCACTGCCTGTAATTTGTCTTACTAAAAATAAAACAAATCATGATCATCATTTTATTTACAATTATTAGTAGAGAAGTGATTTATGATTGAAAATTGATTGGTAAAAAACAAAGAAGAATAATTTAATGTGGTTTGCATTTTCAATGCGAAATAATTTAGGGACTTGTTGATTCACACAAATGAGATTATTTTGGTTCGCGTTACGCTTGGACGAATACAACCACTAATAAAAATACAACACATTATGAAAAAGATTTTTTTACATGGAAAGCCATGTCTTATTCTCGGGGTGTACGCTACTCATAATAACACCCTCGAACTATTATTCGTCCTCGCCCGCATTCCGCTTCTTTCTAGTTTTGTTCCTACGCCAAAATATCTCGGGTGTAATGAGTATACTACGCTACGCTTCTTATCTACATGACGTCATATACTATATAATAGCTCAATGTTACACATGAATCGGCATTTTGTTATGTTAGATGTTATCAACCATCATCGTGACAATCAACCATACCGTTATCGGTCTTGGGTTTCAAACATAAATCAATTTATATCAAAGATACGAGTACATTCTTGTCTGTGATTCCTTTTTGCTATTCATGATTAGGTACGAATATCATCTCCCAATGAGTTCGCATTACTTATTACAACATTTACAACGTAGGTGTTTCGTGTTATTTTAGCATATTGTATAGGTACAATACAATGGTCACGTCACACTGGCGTTGCAAATGTGAATTACTGACAAAAACCACTTACCAGTTTTGGAGAGGTCTATTATATCAAAAATCTATTATTAGAGTAATATAAAATCAAGTTCCATTTAATTATTATTTTATAAGTACACACAACGAGTTAGATCAAGTCATAAAAAAGGACCTACGCAACTAAGTATCCAAACTTATCTTTACAATAGGTAATTATTTTTTATGTTTGCATAAATAAGACAGTAGGTAATGTAATGTTTGCACAAGTAGTAAGTAAATAATATTCTTGTTCTGAAGTAGATATTTCAGCACAGTACCTAACTATGTAGATTATTTATATATATTTAGTTTAGTAAAAATTATAGTTTAGTAGGGGCAGTTCCCGCATTTTATGAGAAAAGTATGGCAACAATTTTAGTGCTGTCAAATTAGGAAAATGAAACAACAGAATCGGGGACAGTGGTGTGGTATCGATTCTCTTGTTGCATTTTTATAAACTAACCTACCTAATTTGACAGTAATAAGTGCCAAAACCGCGGCAAGTCGCGCGACTTCCGTCTATCGTGTTGTCCAAAAAGTACAGGTTTTTTTAATACACCTTTTATTACAGGGTGAAATTGAAACGATTGGCAACTTTGAGGAGGTATCAAAATCGCCATTATTTGCCGAACTAGAAGAAGAGGAGCACACAGAAGAGCCAATGAAACAACCCACACACCCGCGGCAACGTGCCATGTCTGTCATGGTAAGTGAACACCTACCACAAATCTATCAAAATAATTACATTTCTAATCAGCTACCTACATACTATTAAAAATATACACATACGCTATTACAAACATTAGAGCAGGTTTATTTCTCAAAAATAAATCTGCTCTAATGTTTTTGTGCACCGGTTTGACGGGGTTGACCTATCTACCTATACCTACTTGCAACGAAACTCGTCTATGTTTGCTTACATTAGTGGATTTAGCTACATACCAAAGTTTTTAGCTGCATTCATAAGTTTTGAAACAAAATTCTAAACTACCTTAGCAAGAAGTAGGGTAAACTACCCTAATCTTGGCACCCCCACCAATTGTTGGCACTTCTCTCATTTATCCTATTTACTAAGAAAAAGCCAGACCACACTACTTCTAATTCTGAGTTAATTAAAGACGACGTCTAAGAGACGTTTTAATAAGTAGGACCGGCTCATTCTCATACCATGAATAAATATTAAGATGTCCCATCACCCTGGCTTGGTGCAAGAACCTACAGTAACGGAATACTGCGGTCAGATTTAAAAAGGTACTAAAATGAAAGCAAACCGGTTTTTTTACAATACCTACCGGAGTGAAATGGAGAGTTTTATTGAGGTCACTTACAATGGCTAATTAAACTACACTTCAAATTAAAACCTTGAATTTATGTCTACGACACAGATTTGTATACACAAATCACACAATATAATATCTTACCTGCTGGAAATTGCTGCCACTGATTTTTTTTTGCATTATCTCAATTTATTTATCACAATGTACCTACCTATTAGGTAACTGGATGGTAGATATAGTTTGGTTCAAAGACGCTTTGGCTTTGAGAAAAATAAGTGAAATTCTACAATAATATTGTGTTTCGATATCCAACCTGTAACCTGCAGCTTTATCGCTACGTGAAATGGTAATATAGGTACCATTTTTTTACAATATTTGTGACATCTACAATGTTTTTAACTTGATGAGTTAAAACCAGCCGCTAGTAACAATCCCTTGTTTCAGTTTTAAATGATTTGAGTAATGCTAACTTTGTAAAATTGCATTGGGCGATATTCCTAAACAAAATGTAGCTCATATTGGTTTCTGTTTGATCTGAAACTGGAATTACACTGCGAAAACAAAGTTTAATTTACACCTTGGCCAATTTGCTTACATTCATTTCAATCTCTCGTAAATTCATAATGAAAGTACTACAAAATAAAGTGGCGCCGCGCCGCGAGCGATCACTATCGTTTCAGATGTCAATGAACTTTTCGTCAGATATTTTTAAAGTCCATGATTGTACGCATCATAAGATTCACATCTGCTAAGTTTGAAAAAGACAGGGGATAAAAAAACTGACATTTAAAAAAAAAAAATTACTATCGGTACTACCCACCTAGTATAGTATTATATCTGTGCTATCTGTCAGTTGCATGAACCATTTTGATTTCTCTAGTGTATGTTAAAGAATCTCTAACATTTGTTTTTATTTACAGTCATTTACAAGTACCACTAGTACTACATGCGGTTCTGAATATGGATTAGACGTTGACGACGAACAAGAAGAATCTGAGATGATGGGATCAGGTACAATACTACACTTCTCATTCCACCATTTCATAATATTATAGACTAGCGACCCGCCCCGGCTTCGCACGGGTGCAATGCAGTGATGATGATGATGTATTATACATATAAACCTGCCTCTTGAATCACACTATCTATTAAAAAAAAACTGCGTCAAAATCCGTTGTGTAGTTTTAAAGATCTAAGCATACATACATACATACAGACAGACGCGGGAAGCGACTTTGTTTAATACTATGTAGTGATGCTGAAGTTAAATGTTTTCGAACCCATTTGAATGGAAAATACTTGGACCCATTATTAATTACCTCCTTATTTGGTAGCTTCCGACAATATTTCACGTTATTGCTAGGTACATAAGTTTAAAGTAGACATTTTAGATCACGAACAATGTCTATTTCAATCCAACCTTTATCCAAATCGGTATTATAGGTGGTGGATGTAATTACGTGTTACATACATGTAAACTTTCGCATTTATAATTAAAAGTAGGATGTGAAGTTCGTGTGTTTTTATAAATACGTGAGAACTTCATTTGTCCTGTCTTCGTTTAATTGTCGTGAATACAAAATACTTAAAATTTATTAAAGTTTTATGCATATTGCCTATTGTCCTTGTCAAAAAGCGCCCGGAAATTTTCATTCTACTTACACATTACTTCTATACAAAACTGTAAAAAAGCCAAAAACTAAAATTAAATATATGGATAAACTAAAAATCCAGATCTACTAAATAAACGATTCTGATTCCTAAAATCGAGTTTGTCTGTTTGTTTGTTCGCGGATCACGCCTTAACTACTGAACCAATTTCAATGAAACTTATACCATTCGGAAGCCCTTTTTCCGGATTGAAACATAGGCTATATTTTTATTGAAATCAAATACGTGGGTTCTTAGTTACAGCTTGAACTTTCTAAACCAAAAGCTGCCCATTGCTATGAGGTTCATCGTATGCTGGTTGACAGATATTTTGGTGGAAAGTTTCGCACGCGTACGAAGTTCGCGGGTATCAGCTAGTACAATTATATATATTTTATTATTTTTCTAAAATCTATCTGTATTACCCTTACCACAATTTTTGTGTTCTACGTTCAACTGATAAAACCCCTAGCACGCTATCTTTTTCTACTATAATATACCGTGTTAAAGAATAATCGTAAGTGGTTATAATGCAACGACCCCACTTTGGCTAATCAAAGTATGGAAAAAAAATACCTTAAACCATTTAAAGGGCCGTGTTGCTCATTACACAGGAAAGCGTAGTATAAGAAGGAGTACATTACTAGCTACGATTAAAGCTATCTGCGGTAATACAGAGTACGAACGTGTTAAATAAACCCTATATAATTTAGAGTTGTTACAATTTATCATTTACTGCTATAGAATGGGGTGTTGGCAGCTCTATACATTTCCAAGTATTTGTACTGGATGGTGCTACCTCCTTTAAAGCCAGTATTTATAACTTATACGGCAGCGTCAGAACTTTATTTAGACTAGTTTTATTATTTATTGTACACTAGCAGCGCCTCGCGGTTTCACCCGCGTAATTCCCGTTCCCGTGGGAATTCCGGGATAAAATATAGCCTATGTTCATCAGGGATAATGTAGGATTCTAATGGTAAAAGAATTTTTTTAATCGGTCCAATAGTTTCGGAGCCTATTCAATTCATACAAACAAACAAACAAACAAAAAATCAAACCTTTCCTCTTTATAATATTTGTATAGACAAAAACAACACATAAACAGAAAACAGAAATAGATAACATGTACAAAGGCAAGCTTAACCGTAAAAAGAGTTTTCTTACAGCAAACTTTTGAGGCTAGAGAGAGGTGACTATAGTGATAGGTACATATATAAAGTTATAACCGAATAAACTAAACTATGTTACCTAAAATACATATTCTAATCATAGAATACATTATCAATATATATAAAACTCTTTTGAAGCTGACTGATAATCAACGCACAGTAAACCATAAGACCTAGAGGTATGAAATTTGGAAGGTACCTAGTATCCTTATGTAGTGTAGGGGTGCACTAAGAAATAAATTTTGAAAAGTCACACCCTAAAGGGACAGAACGCGAGCAACGCCGCGGGCGACGGCTAGTACTTACATATAAGTACTAAAAACAATACATAAAGAAGATACATACTTACTACATAATAATAATACATACGTCATACAAACAAGTTTACAGAGATAGATATATAGTGCTCTTTAACTTTATATTATGTGATGTTTTGTTAATAGGTCGTATATCAATGGGAGTGTACGCGCAATACTTCCGCGCTGGCGGCGGTTGGGCCTTGCTGATGCTGACTGTACTTTCAATCTTGGCCGCGCAAATCGTCACTTCGATGAGCGATCTCTGGCTCACTCACTGGTAAAAAAAAATACTTAATGAAATATTTTCACTGCTAAATAAAAGGATCTAATGTAAAATGGGCTCATTCCAATTTTCCCCTGACTAAATCCCATGCGTGGGGGATTTCTGGAACTTTTGTCCAAAAATCCCCTTATAATCACGGCGACTGCCGCCAGGGGAAAATTTGTACACATTCAAACCGAAATTTTACTGTTATACTGATTTTGAAGACATAAAAAACAAATGAATACTAGGACAGTATTTTTTTTTTGATCTATTAAAAATAACAATGATCCTTTGTACACATTCAAACCGAAATTTTACTGTTATACTGATTTTGAAGACCTAAAAAACAAACGAATACTAGTAGGACAGTATTTTTTTTTTTTGCTCTATCGATCTTATATGTAATTTTTTTTTTCAAAAATAAGGTTTTTGATACGGGTGTCACTAAAGTATAATAATTTTTTTTCTCAGGATGAACAAAGTAGAATCGATTTATACTGTGGAACCATCCAACAGTGCTGAAAACTTTGCAAGCTTGGACTTCACCAACGGAACGGATACAGAAGTTGTGGATACACTTAATACAACCAAACCCAACCATACAATCATTGGCACGATGCTACAAACTGCGAAAACACTTCAAAATATGACCAACGGAACCACTATAGACGCAACTCAAGTCAACAATAACTATTATATATATATTTGGACCATCGGAATCCTGGCCTGTATTATTCTTACAACAGAAAGGTGACCTTGTTTTGCATTACAATAAGTCATTTGCATAGTCGGAGTCAGAGACGTGGAATTGTTTATATAGGTAAAACATGTAAGATAGATTAGGTGAAACATTGAAAAAAATGTTAATACAACCTAACAATTTACCTACCGTATTATTCTACATTCAATTCGGCAAATTTTTTACCGAACACTAATTTCAAGTTCCAATTCATTTATTTCTCAGATGTCTAAATCTATTATTTGTTAGTTCACGGTACATGTCAAATGGGTGTACCTATATGTTGTTAATTTGTGGACTATTATTGAAAGCACGGCTCTAATAAAAACCACAGACAGTACAGAAGATAATAGCCCAGTATTGTTTCAGATCAATTTTATTCCTCTGGGTTTGTATGCGCAGCTCTATAAAGCTTCACAACCAAATGTTTGGTAACATTATGGCAGCGACGATGCGTTTCTTTGACACCAACCCATCGGGACGTATCCTGAATAGATTCTCTAAGGACATGGGTGTGGTGGACGAAACTCTGCCTAGGATGTACTTGGATAGTATTCAGGTAATGACACCAAATAACGCTTGTTTCTTATACCTGGTTTACACTTTGTTAAGTATCAAGCGCGAGTGACAAGTGCAAGTGTTAAGCGATAAGTAAAATCAGCGTGTAAACGCTTACCTGTTAAGTGATGAGTGCAGGTAGCAAGTGCAAGTGCGAAGTAAAGTGATTAGAAGGCGTGTCTATGAACTTGGTGCGCTTATACGTTACGGGCAATTTTTTGAGCAATAATTGCTCGGCAACACGAATGGATCAATCTGGAGTAATAAATAGCAGAATCAACTAAACACTGTAAACATTCTGAATACACTTAAAACTTGTCACCAAAAAACACGTTGACTAACCGCTTAGCACTTCGCACTTGTTCTTAACAAAGTGTAAATCAGCTATTACATTACAGAAGGCAGAAATCACGTTTTTTGTACTTGTAACTATCCTGTCACACATAATATCTTGCTTTATTCTGTGTCTGGGTGTTACTATGTGTTACCTATAAGTACCTATGTATTTACAAAGAAAATGTATATAAGTATTCTATAAGTTCCTATAGTACATGCTTTGCTTAGTTTGAGACTAGAGAGCGTTGTGTGATATGTCCAAAAGTATTTATATATTATTCTCCCTCATAAGTTTTTCATACATACATAGTATTCATACTCATATAATTTGGGATAGTTATGGACTGTTTTATAAAACATGGTAGATTTCACTAATATTGTAAAAAATGGATCAAAGTCAAATATCTTATTCAATAAATTACAAGGATCATTTAGAATTGTCTTATAAAGAGATGGTGGTGATTCTAGGTACTAGTTCCCTAGAAAAATGGTAAAGTTAATGTTGCTATTTATTCATTACCATAATTCCGTTTAATAATCTCATTCTATGTAGGTATTGCATATTTAACTTTGGTCAAGATCATAATCATATCGGTGTATGTACAATATGAAAATAATAAAGAAAAAGAACTTGAAGTATCCCTTATCTAAATGACCAATTCTAGTACATACCGCTTTTAAACCACTGATAATAATAATTAATCAGTTAAACTTTAGATAAAATTATCGTAAAATAAATTGCAAATCATCGTTTGAGACTTATTTTTAGCTAAAAATAATGTGTAGGTAGGCGCGTTTATAATACAATACTACACTATGCATTTGACCTGAAAAATTATTAGGATTTTTTTATGCAATACCTGAGTCAAAACGTAACTAATAATGATGAAAGCCGTTCAAATGAACTAACAAACATTAGGATTGAATCGACAATATTTTTCACAGGTTTTCATGGTTATGATCGGTATCTTAGTGATGATTGCAATCGTCAATCCGTACATGGTTCTAACTACGGCTGTTTGCGGCATCTTCATGTATTTCTGGACTGTTATGTATCTCAACACTGCTCAGACTATCAAAAGGTACCTACAACAATAATGTATTTGTAGTAAAGGGTGGCGCTCTAGTAATAAACCTATTTAGTTCTGCTACAATTTTTTTTTAATTAGAATACTATGATTACTTTTATTTTATATGTTAAATTTCGTCCCACTTGGATTTGAAGATGATGTCTCCTAAACGAGACCATCCAGAGTCAATCTCTCCAGAGTTGAATTTTGAGCCGTATTTCTGACTTTTAAATTATAAGAATGCTCCAATTGTAATGTTGTTTTTAAACGCTTTGCGTCTACATTTATTATGCGGACAGCCAAAGAGCGAACTCGTTGCCGGCGCCTATGTTCCCGAATGACTATAATTTGGAAGTTTTCAAGACAAGAGTGAATAGGTATCTTCTAGGTAACCATGCTACATCGTCGACCACATCATTGCTTAACATCAGGTGAGATTGTGGTCAAACGGTTGCCTATATTCTAGTTATTTTCTTTATTCAGAGTTGAAGGCGTGTCTCGGAGTCCGGTGTTCTCCCACGTGTCTGCAAGTATGGCGGGCCTTACCACTATAAGAGCGAGCGGCGCGCAACAAATGTTGATAAGACAGTTTGATGACAAACAAGACGTTCATACTGCAGCTTGGTAAATATAACCTTCACGCAATAAATGATAGCTAAGTAACAACAAGAGTTATTTTCTCATATGAAGAAAGTAAACGTAAACAAGGGCCGAACTCTTTAGGCTCTTTGCACATTATAAGATACAAGCAACCGCCCGCGACTTCGTTCGCGTCCCGTTGGATCCCGTTGATTTTTCGGGATAAAAAGTAGCCTATGTGTTAATCCAAGTCACGGACAATATATATTCCAAGTTTTATCCAAATCGGATCAGTAGTTTTTACGTGAAAGAGTAACAAACATCCATCCTCACAAACTTACGCGTTTATAATATTAGTAGGATGTTTGTTTTATTGTGATTTTGTATGTTTTTGCGTAAAATAAATAATTTCTATTCTATTTTACGTTTGTTACAGGTATTTGACTCTCATCTCAAACACAGCGTTCTCGATATGGTTGTGCATGATTTCAGCCAGCTATGTGATAGTGGTGGCATACTCGTTTCTACTTCGTGACAATGGTAAGTTTTAATCCCCGATTTCTGTACACTGGACTGAAGAATTTTATTATGCGGACAGCGAAAGAGTGGAACTCATTGCCGGCGTCTGTGTTCCCGAATGACTATAATTTGGAAGTTTTCAAGAGTAGGTAGAGTGAATAGGTATCTTCTAGATAACCGTGCTACATCGTCGACCACATCATTGCTTAACATCAGGTGAGATTGTGGTCAAACGGTTGCCTATATTGTATATAAAAAAAAGAATCCAATGCTGGATATAGGCTCCCTTATTATAGGTTATAGGTTTATCGATTTGGATATTTTCACCAAATATGCAGCATATGGTTTGATCTGCAATCTGGATGTTAATTAGATGTTGCTGCAGGCAATCTCAGACAAGGCAGATAAAACTCTTCGGTCCATGTTGTTGACGTCTTGAGTTAAAGCCCCGTATTAATGGTAAACATTTGTTTAGCAAACAAAGTAGAATCAACATGTTGCGAGTTGCTGTCAGCATGTTGCTGGCAACACTGCGTATCGGCATGTTGACAAGCTCTCGCCCGACGAGCGTAAACATGAAATGTTGACGTGTTTGAACGTGTTTGCAACAGTTTATAAACATGGCAGTAGTGTGGAGCAATGATAAAATAATGCAAGGCAACATTTAAACGAAGATTGGCGTGTGGATAACTTATATTGATTTAAACAAAGTTTCCAGCAACATTCTTGCCGTTCATCAACAATGTTGCTAAATCTTTGCTAAACAAATGTTTACCATGAATACGGGGCTTTAGTCCAAATGCGCTCGGATTGCGTGTTTACACGATACGATTAGCGTTCGACGGTTCGAGTAGACAGCGTAGTCCACTCGGTCCGAGCACACTCTGAACCTGTCAACGCGGTTTCATGTATGAATTTATTGACGTAGGACCAAGTACGTGTCTTATGTACATTCATCAGTGTAAGTACTTTTGTTTTAGTTATTAAATGAAAGCTTTATCCACAGGCAAAACAAGATCTGGAGACGTTGGCCTAGCTATAAGTCAAGGTCTTATTTTAGTAAACATGGTTCAATACGGCATAAAACAGGCTACGGAGGTGATATCACAAATGACGAGCGTAGAACGAGTGACGCAATATACGTCACTTCCGTTGGAGGAAACGGAAGGGCCATCTCCGCCTTCTGATTGGCCGAAACGCGCCCGCCTTGTATTCAAAGATTTGTACCTGCGGTATGAAAAGGACGCTGCGCCAGTGCTCAAGAATCTGAATATTGTTATTGAAAGTGGATGGAAGGTAAACATTGCTTGTATTTGGTCGGTAAACGTAACCATTTACCGTTTTAACTTATGAGAGATACAATTGTTATGTAAAATAAGTATGTACCTATTAAAGGTTAAAAATACGCGAGTAGGTTAGGTACGAGTGTCAGAAGGACATAATGCCCCCAAACCTGCACAATCATAAACAACACTACTTAACACACATAATTTAGTAAGTTTAGTAAATATAAGTACCCATAAAGGTATTTGTCTCAGACAGATAATTGTTATCTGATCCAAGTAATCAGCGGAGTGGGGTACTGGTGTCCTGTGGCACAGGTTTATCAAACCTATTTCAGGCACCAGTCTCTCACAAAACAGGTTCACTTAAAATCAATAGCATGTCCTTACCTACTGTCTCCTAATACGTACCTACTTAAGTTTACCTATCTGCCTCTGTTTGTTCTACCTTGTTTTGTAGAGAGAAAATAAACGATTTATTTTAAAAAAAATGCTGGCTATGAGGCTTTAAATACTAATAAACACAAAAAGGAAAAAAACAATACAGTATGTACCTACATAACTATTTTAAATAAGATTGATATTAGATAAATGACAATACAATATAGGTTCTTTTGGGTATCGTTAACCCCCCTGCGTGTTTGTTTATAAATAGTACAGGTAGATATGTGTTTAGTTTTCACAGTCGGTACATATAGTTTGTCTGCTTGAAACATTGAAAAGGTTTATACTGAGGCCGATTACATGAACAATAGTTTATAATCGAGTCATTATTATTCTCATAATTAGGTAAACTTTAGATAATATACCATTGTGTTAAGTCTACTTCTTATTGTTAGGCACCATTAGTATGTATGTACAAAAGGATTTACAATATTTCTATTTCCATTGTGCAATAACAGTACCTATGTGCCTACCTAGATATAATATTTATTCTAACCAAGGCATTATTTTGTAAGATAGTGTGGTATGTACGTATGGCTTTTACAGCGCAATATTCTATTGTTTTGTTTAAAAACTTGAGAGGTGTCAATCCACACCCGGATGGAATGAAGTTCCTTGAGGTGTTGTTTTCTTATAATATTTTCTATAAGAACCTTAACGAACCCTAAAAACAAACACTTCCAACAATACCTACATTCATTTGTTTCGGTTAAGAACGTACATGCACACGATATTAAAAAAAACTTCCTGCCGCAATTTATTCGAATGACGTTGTCAAAGTTTGAAAAAAGTGTCGCGACAACTTTTGGTCTTATTATTTTTTTCCGTCTAGCCCCCTTTCGCAACGCGCAATAAGGAACTTCGTCCCGACAAGCAGCTTATTTATAAAATAAGCTGCTAAAATATTGAACTCTCTTCTTCATAGTCAAAATAATGAGAAACAAAATCACATTCGAAGAAAATTTCAGTAATCAATATGAATACCATTGCGCCTTGTCTGTTTTGATAGTTTTCGATTTATTGAACAAGCATTTGTTCTGGCTGATTAAATTACTTTTACATCTCTCATATTCGGTAAGTAGGTCCTTATTACCCCCAAATGGAGCTTGTAGGTGACCCATTAGCGCTCTAGGGTAATAATGTAGCTAGAAAAGTCCTAGGGCGGTAAGTAATTAAAAAAAAAACACTTCACTCTTTCAAAAAGTTCGCGTACGTCTAACCATCATACTGGCAATAGACATCATGCATTCAGCCCAATGACAAAAGAGGTCGCTTCGCTATTCAGCCTTGTCTTCGTATGAGTATAATAGTCATCAATTTTAAATATCAAACGGCGAAGCTCAATTTCGTTCTTGAAAAAAAAAATTAATTAATTAAAAAAAAGATGAAAAAAGGCGGGAATAGAAAACTTTTACTTTAAATATTGTTTGTTATTGGGATTTTTTTATAATTAGGAAACAAACATGAGTTCTGCAAGTGATGAAGATATAAGCTGCACTCCCGATTCAATGAAAATGGAAGCTGAAGCAGCAATTAACAATATTTTATTCTTGTAATGCCGGTTTTTTTCTACTTACCTCACAATCGAGATGAAAAGCAGAGTAGTTAGCTCGGGTGTAAGTATCGATTGCACCCTCGAAATATCTCGGACTGCGATTGATGCCTTACAGCCATTGGCTACTAATCTACTATAACAGCTTATTGAAGTTATATAACGATTTTAAGTAAGTGTTTATTTTAAAGGTTGGTGTAGTCGGTCGTACTGGAGCTGGGAAATCATCTCTTATATCAGCACTGTTCCGGCTGGCGCCCATCGAAGGCAACGTATACATAGATGACGTCGAGACTGGCTCTATTGCTTTAAAGGTTTGTTCTTTGCATTCTATTGACTTTTGCTATTAATAGGTTTTATATACTTTGTCAGCTGGTACAGTTAGCATCAGAAGTTGATCACGATTTTATAATTTTTAATATTTATATCGGTACTACCTATTCTAACGATGTATTTTCATAATTATTCATAAGTTTGTAATAATTCATTCATAGATTCAGTTCGTATACTACTTCCACGCCTTCAAGGCCTGTGTCCAATAGAAGGGCTTCTTCAGACTGATATTATGATTTTGCCAAAAAAATATTGACAATTTACTTCTACCACAGATCATAAGTATAAATACTATACCAGTAGGTACGTCTACTTAATAAATTATTTTATTTTTAGGAGCTTCGTTCGAAGATCTCAATCATTCCACAAGAGCCAGTGCTGTTCTCCGCCAGTTTGCGATACAACATGGATCCCTTCGACAAATACTCAGACTCCGAAATATGGGACGCTTTGGAACAGGTACCTAACATGCCACCATGCTGGTTTCACAGTTACAGTTTCGGTTTTTTTGATAGCGGTAACTTTTATCATCATGGACTTTTAAGTTTTACGTTTGTGGCAGTTAACTATCAAACTCACTCTGATAAAATATAAAAACAAATTGATTACATTCGATTTTATATGAAAAGAAACATTGCCCTTGTTGCTGATTCGATGACTTGTTATCAGGTGGAGTTGAAACACAGTGTGACGGCACTATCCTCATCCGTGGCGTCTGGAGGGTCAAACTACAGCGCGGGCCAGCGTCAGCTGCTATGTCTGGCGCGCGCGGCGCTCGCTCGGAACAAACTCCTAGTACTAGATGAGGCCACTGCCAATGTTGACCCTAAGTAAATACAATTCTAATAGTAACAAAGTACAAGCACATACCTAATATCTTATGTACAGTCAGCAACAACAGTCAATTAACAATTTAAAAATTATTCTATTTATGCCATTCCCCCTCTAAAAAGCTTATTTTATTCACTGAAAACAGTGAATAAAAAGCACTGTTTTACTCACTGTTTTGGTGTTTGAATTTAGAACACACTAATATGTTTGACCTCCATCTAATTATTGTTTTTGCGCAACGAGGTTGTTTAGCATTGGCTATACAACCTCCAATCTTTCTTTTTCTCGTAGTCACGGTATAGTATGCAGCTCTTGAATAAAACGGATTTATACCGAGGGCCATGAACAACTCACGTCGTTCAGGATTCTAACACTTGAATCATCATCTATCATCATGAATCACTCCCTACGGTCGTGATTTAGTCGTTAGAATCCTTCACTTGCTCGTGATTCATTTATGGCCCTTGCTTTAAATCCGTCTTTTATTCACTAGTTGCATAATATACTATTAAAAAGAAAGATACTCGAAAACTCGCAAAAGATAGTTGGTAAATTTTTCCAGTCTTAAATTTGTTTAATCGACTTATGGAGAAAGCGTAATATTGGCGTTCCCGATGTTAGCAGTACAATTCTGCAGGCTGTTATAATGATGATAGTGAAATTGTAACTTAGAATGGTTTTATCTCCACAGCCCGAAACTAACTTATCGTTTATATTTCAGTACGGATGCATTGATCCAGAAATCAATTCGTAAATATTTCGCTGACTGCACGGTGCTCACGGTAGCGCACCGACTGCATACAGTTGCCGACTCCGATAGAGTTATTGTAAGTACCTTACCGAACCTGAACTGTGACAATCGCAAACGTATCGTATCGCTAGCGTATCCGAGATACACTGCGCGGTGACACTACAATGGTTGGCACTAGAACTGGCATTGATGCGCAATATAACTCGAATACTTTAACGCGGCGACTGTCAGATTTGTTGGTGATACTGCGGATTTTTTTTTAGCTTTTAGCCGATGTTCACGATGTTTTCCTTCACTGTTTAAGAGCACTGGCATTGCGCACATCAATTTTCCAATATAAATCCATTTGTATGATTTGAACCCACTACCTGAGGATTGGAAGCGATGGCGGCTTTCATCAGTGATCAATATTTATCACTAGATTCCGCCGGCGACTTCGTTAGCGTCCCGTTGATTTTCCGGGATAAAAAGTAGCCTATGTGTTAATCCAGGTCACGGACTATATATATTCCAAGTTTCATCCAAATCGGATTAGTAGTTTTTACGTGAAACAAACATGATTAACAAACATCCATCCATACTCGCAAACTTTCGCGTTTATAATATTAGTAGGATGAAGCTCACCAGTTGACACCAGACCAGTAACAAACTGAGTATAATTATATTTTTTGTTTCTACAGGTGATGGAAGCAGGCGAGATTATCGAAGCTGGTCACCCACACGAGTTGTTACAAAACGATCAAGGCCACTTCTCCAAAATGGTGCAACAGTTGGGTCCCGCTTCGGAGCAGAGCTTGCGAGATCTCGCAGCTAACGCATACGCGCAACACATTAAATTCGTAGACGCGGACGATAACACTCGACTTTGATATAGAAATATACAAAACCACTAGCTGTGTACGCACGCGGCTTGATGTAGGTACCTATACACGGTGTAACATAAATACCCTATAAGTCCGAAAGGGGGGTATTTTACAGGTCATGGCGAACAGTGTTTGTTCTACGACTTTTGAGATTTTGAAGTTTTTCATTCATGAAATGAGCTCGTAACTTTTACTTAAAATGTACCTACACACAGCTAGCGTGTCCGTGCGACACGGTAGAAGGGAACCTACGTATGCATATGCGTGTGTAAGGGTTTACGCAAATAGTAAACAAACACTTAGGGTTGTCGCAAATTTCTAAAATAATAAAGTTGTATTTTTGCATGAAAATAAAATTACGATTTATTGACCCTTTGCACATGTCCAAGCACTCAGGTGGTCGGTCTGATTACGCCCCCTTCGGGGTTATAGGGCAATTATGTTACACCTTGTATATATAGATGTAAATATGTCCGAATTTCTGAGAAGCTGGGATTCTTAGTTCAGTGTCAGGGATCGTGTGTTAGTATCTAATTTAATTATGATAAGTGCTATTAACCCCACTTATACTACGTATCTATTCCAGTTTTCTACTATACCATTTAAGGTTTTTTTTTTTGTAAATACGAGTATTTATATAATGTTGATTTTTGTTTATACTACTTAAAAATGTTACGTCCATCCATCCATAACTGGTGATTATTTTGTTTTATACCTAACTCTATACTTTAAAGGTGCTACTGTATATTGATTAGGTAGTAGCGATAGTACTTTAACCATGTACTTAGAGATGTTACTTATTCTACTTTTGGACCAAGTTTTAAGACGAAAGTTAGTCACAAAGTTACTTTAAGATTGTTTTAGTACTTAACTAATAGTATGTAAGAAAGAATTTGAGGAATCTGCTAGCTGATTCAAACGATCGTTTTTATGAAATATTACATCACTGATTTCTAATTAAAATTCTCGCATACACATTATTGTATAATACATAACAACTTAGATAAGTCCTGTTGCTTGCATTTAAATTATTTGTAATGATCTGAAAATAATATATACCCTAAAGTGTATTTTGTTAAGAAAAATACTTATTCCCATAAAATTACTTTTACAGAATACATCATGTGTGTAGGACTAGGTACTTATCAAATATACTTAAATATACAATGAAATAGTTTTTACAAGTGTAGTTTTTACATCTGAATATGTTTGAGAGCATCTATATTTTATAAAATAATTATTGTGAAATTTTTGCATTTGCCTTCATTGTTTGCGATATTTGTAAAACTGAAGAAATACAATATTTTTAATGTTTTCATATGTACTTTTATTACCTACACACTATTCATTATTATTTACAAAAAAATAAGCAACACAAAAGGCACATTGGTATGCATTGTGGATTATTCATAAGAGTAGACATAAATAAAATATAATCACATATGGCTATCAATTCTTCAAAACTGTTGGTCTACTCTTGACCACCAATGTTCCAACTTGGATTCTGATTTAACAGAAATCATGTCATTTTATACTGCAAAGGATAGTATTTCTATCAAAATCTGTGGATTCCGATTGCAACTGTGGTCAAGAGTAGCCCTACTGATGTTGGTTATTAGTAGGATTGTCCTCAACAAAACCATTTCTAGCGTCAAAATGAATCTTTAAAATATTGCCAGACCAAAGGTTTCAAACTAATTGCACTTTTCCATTTTTAACTAGATCGGCAATTGGTTTATATTGCAAGATGTGTTGAGTTCCTTCTGTAACATAAAAAAAAATATTTATCAGCTTATCAAAATAACAAAGTGAGTACACTCTGTACTTACAAGCAATTTCAGATACTATAATCACCACACAAAACATACTAAATACTTTCCTTCTAAGTCAATCTCTTCATCATCGCCAGTGAGATCCTCAAGAACAATTCCATTTACATTCTCATTCGCTTTTAAAAATACATGAGTTTGTATGTTAGGATATTCTGCCATTTTGCTCATTTCAAAAACTAGCATATTTACCGGCATTTTATCTAGTGCTACCGATTTCAAGTGACTTTCCATGTTGGATAAATAATCCAGAGCATACTTGTACTCCAAAGGAGTTAGATAGTTTGTACCAGTCTCTATTCTTTGTTTCTCCTCATTTACAATTGGTACGCAAAACTTTTCTATTTTACTTAGCCTAGTTTTAAGATAATTGCATATTATATATTTAATTCTATTCAATTCCATTCTATGAATAGAAGCCCTCAGGTCTGTTTTGGGCAGTTTGTTTATATTCCGTTCCATGTGTTGTATTTGTCCCAGCATGCATTCTACCATATCATTCTTATGAGGAAGTATTTCTGGAGCTAAACGTTCATTTTGCCAAGAACTTTGAAGTGTTTTCAATACTGTATCAGCTGTAATCTCTTCCTCTTCTTCACTGAATTCAATAACTTCATTTACATCCATTATGCCCCAGAATACGATACTGCCCCAGATTATTAAACTTCGATACCTTTTTATGTACTGTTATTTACTTTTAGCTGCGTTGCTCACTCCAACAAATAAGTGCTAGAGTTTATTACATGTAAACATTTGCGAAACTGTAACTAACGTAGGTAGGTAGTTACCTACTAAGATTTATGCGTTCTTTGGTACCTACGTTTATTTTTGGTTATGTAAATCAAAATCGTATGTTTTAGATATGTGTAACTACAAAATAATAGCAATCAAGTAAAAACAACTCTTCTCTAGTTCTCTTGATAGCGCGTAAAAACTCGTTATCGTTTTTTTTTATTATTTTGTTCTGGCACTGGAGGCTTGTCCTTTTGCCAAGTCTTTTTTGTTTTCACTTTTTGTTGTAACTCGTTATCATACCTAATAGTGTTACCACATTCAGTCGATTTCAGTCTGGCTAGTGATTGTACGTGACAGATTTGTATTAAATAATAATTATAATTTTCTCAAACATGCTTGGAAATTAGAGCATTACTTTGACAACCTTCTTCGAGATAAATCGAAAATGCAGTAGGTACTGGCCAAATACATGCGAGCAGCGGCCAGATAAAATTGTATGAAAATCCATTGCTGGCGTATTTAGCGGCCAAATAAATTACATACAAAACTCATATCTGTCATGTAATTAAAAAAAAACGATTTTTTAATCCATAGCATGGTAACCAAGGAGAGAACATAGAGTCATTTCCATGAAAGAAGTCCCGCAGACGCGTCGCTGTAGTCGACCTTAAGTATTATTTCTCGGGCAGCACTTTTAACAACTTAGGCATTGAAAACAAGACTTTGATCACAGAAACCAAATAAAAACGCACTAGCATCCAAACACATTAACAGCACCTGACAACTAATTTAAAATTTAGTTCCGGAAATTTCCGCGGGACTTTTTTCATGAAAAGGACTCTAGCAAAAGTTTTATTCAAATTTCAAACAGGCTTTCAAATAGAAAGCTGAATAATGAAAAAAAAAACAAATGAACACTGTAACTTCGTTGTTCGTTATTGGTTTTGAAAAGTAATTGTAACTAAAAAGTTTTGCCTAGGTAGGTACTTAGTTTTAATTTCCAGGCCTCATTGCCTAGGATATTGCCAGTGTCAGGCAGGCTTTGACAGCTCCTTTGTCTATGTTTGACATTTGGAATCAAGGTTTGAAACCTTCATCTTTTGAATTGACACTCAGAGTGAGCACAGATTGCACTTTCTCAGAATAGTATAATGTATTCTTTTTCTCTTTTTAAATCAAAATAGGATGGTTTGACAGTAACTTGAGGGGACCATTATATTAGCCTACCCCCATTAGGTACCTACTTACGTACGTCTAATAAGTAGGCTTATACCTACCACCGAGGGGCAAAAAATCCTCTCGCCCCTCGGAGGGAGAGATTTGAATAATGTACCTAGTAGGTACCTACCTACTTATGTGTGCAATGCCAATGCTCTCAAACGATGCCGGAAAACATCGTAAAGTAAACCCGCGGCTTGGGTTTCTTCACGATGTTTTCCTTCACTATTTGAGAGTAGGTACTGGCATTCAGCTAAGAAAATTTTGCAGCTCAGTCAGCTCCGCACGTCCATATTGACCTTGCCTTTCCTGTAGATAAGAAGCTTTCCACTTTTGCGCACCAAGACTTCCGCACTTACGCTATTCCACAGTGGACCTTGACATCTATCTAAGATGCAAAGGCCTGTTTATTAGGTAGTACCTACCTATACATACCTACGGTACCTATCTGTCGAATCTCTCCGTTGGATTTTTTGGCTTCGGCAACAAGAATGTCATGTGTTGGCTGTTTGGCGTGATCCCCTCTTATTGAATTTTCCCATACCCACCTTCCATGGGCTGAGCAGTGGTTGATAGTTGCACTAGCACATCTAGAGAATCTTTAGGTAGGTACCTACATAATGCTAGTTATGTACCTACCTAAGTATCTACCTACACCTACCCACCAACATCATCGTAGAGCTGTCTTGCTCGGCCTGAGCAGCATAATCCTGTTAGTGTAATGTCTCTACCTACTTTTCGTAGCCTCATAACGATATTACAAGAGTAGGTAGGTATAAGAAATGCAGGGGTAAATTCTAGTACCTTTCTCACAAACGTAAGCAAACGTAAATCAAACATCGACAGGCGTCATGGCTCAGTCGGTAGTAGCTCTGCCTTCTGTGCTGTGGGTCGTGGGTTCGATCCCCACCGAGAACAAAAATTTGTGTGTTGCTAACATAGATGTTTGTTCTGTGTCTGGGTGTTACTATGTATCATATGTATGTATTTACAAAAAAAAAAATGTATCTAAGTAATGTATCAGCAATCTAGTTCCCATAGTACAAGCTCTGCTTAGTTTGGGACTAGAAAGCGTTGTGTGTAATGTCCAAGAATATTTATTATTATTATTATTTATTAAAGATTTCGTGATAGGTACCTATAGGTAGGTAGGTACTTGCCTAATGTACCTACGTACGTCTAGTTCCTCTTGATGAGAACCGTCTTACGTTATCTTACCAGTTAGGTACCTAGAAGTTAATAGAATTTCACATTATATATTGAACACAAAAACATAACACTGCTATTACTAAAGGTACAAAGGCGAGCTTAACCATAAAGAGTTTTCTTCCAGCAAACCTTTGTGGCTAAGGAAAAGTTAAAATAAAAGTTAGCATTGTGTAAGACTGAAAAATACTTCCCCATAGAATTCCAGAAGTAACGATTTGAGCCGACATCCATCGACTTCCCGTGGTCTTCATCATAATGTCATCGGTCCATCGAATGCGCATGTTATACTAATGAAGTGTAAGTATTTCCATTGTAGTTATGTGGTTATGGACAAAAACTATCAAGCAACAAAATCAAAGTACACCATCTTAACCTAATTCTAGCTGGGAATCACTGGACACGACTTGCAAGGAACCGAAAAGAATGGCATGGCGTAATAAAGAGGAGGCAATGGCATATACTCAGCAGTGGGCGCAAACAGGCTGAAATGACGAATTATGTTCTTACTAACCAAAACAAGTGAACTTTGTCCACAGAAAGTTCTTACAATTTTTTTAAGCATGGTTATAAATTCGTATGTATTGAAGAATATTAAAACTGCCTCAAAAATAAAAGCCGGCCCTGTAAAAAATTATCCGACTAAAGTAGGTAATGTATTCACCTTCTTAGACACAAGTAGCTCCTATATCTAATTATGAATATTGATTTTGTTGCTCATGACGTTACTGGTAATCCTAACTTTTCTTATAAAAGCCGTGGGCACTTGAACAAACATCGAGTAGCCTCCACCTGGCGTCCCAACGCACCACGGGATTGGTTAAACACAGACTGGAGTAGTTCGTGCAACGATTTTCTTCAGTATTTTTGTAATAACCATCTCAACGACCCACATATCCTGGACTCTTAAGTAATTTCATTCTTCTTTCTTCAGTCTTTTCTAGAAATTGTGTTTTGTGAAGTTTATTCTCATGGTGTTTTATTGTCAGGTTAACTCCCTGAAGTGAAGATGACCATTGTAAGCATGGACTCTGGACCGGGAGTGGCAGCTCTCCAAGCTTGGAGCGGCCAAGTGGCAGCGTACGGCGCTTCCAACCAGACCGTCGTCGACAAAGTGCCCCCAGAGTTGCTACACATGATCGATCCCTACTGGTTTGTATATTGTGACATCAAAATAACTGTGCATAGGTACTATGTGCTATTAATTTATTTTGAATAACCACTACTATTGAAAACTAGCGACTAGTAAACTTGGATTTAAGTATTATAATTATTATCTCCAGGTACCAGTTCCCCCCTATGAATCCACTATGGCACGCTCTTCTCGGCTTTGTCATCGGTTGTCTTGGATTCGTATCTATCACAGGCAACGGAATGGTCGTCTACATCTTCATGTCTACTAAGGTCTGTTAATGTATGCCAACATCATCGGGTTAAGTTTTCTTTAATGTCACTTCAAACATAATTGTTTTATTCTGTTTTCAGAGTCTCAAAACTCCATCGAACCTGCTTGTTGTTAACCTAGCTTTCTCTGATTTCTTGATGATGTGCTGCATGGCTCCGCCTATGGTCATTAACTGCTATAACGAAACATGGGTATTCGGTACGTACATTCGTACGAGTAAAACATGTAGGTTCTTTTATATGATTGCAGAGAAGTGACTTTTTATAATTTCGATTCTGTTTCAGGTGCATTTGCTTGTGAGGTCTACGCATGCTGCGGGTCGCTATTTGGTTGCACCTCTATATGGACGATGACAATGATTGCTTTCGATCGTTACAACGTCATCGTAAAAGGTATCGCCGCTAAGCCCATGTCCATCAATGGAGCTCTTTTGCGAATTCTCGGCATCTGGGCTTTCTCACTAGCTTGGACCCTTGCGCCATTCTTCGGATGGAACAGGTAAAGAAACTCAAGTTCACTGAAAGGTCAAGTTTTGTCTTAAAAAAAATAATTTCAATTTTATGACCATTTTAAATGTTATTAGATATGTACCGGAGGGTAACATGACCGCTTGTGGTACCGATTACTTGAGCAAGGAATGGCTGAGCCGCAGCTACATCCTCATCTACTCCGTGTTTGTCTACTTCATGCCTCTTTTTCTCATCATCTACTCATACTTCTTCATTATTCAGGTAACACACAGTCCATTATTTTTCCAAGTTTTATTCTCTTTTTGAATTTTGCATAAGCTAACGTTTGTATAATGTTTTAGGCCGTCGCAGCTCACGAAAATGCAATGAGGGAACAGGCTAAGAAAATGAACGTAGCTTCTCTGCGATCATCTGAAGCTGCTAACACCAGTGCCGAATGCAAACTGGCCAAGGTCCACTTTAAAACATAATATAAGTATTTATAACTGAATGTATTTTGATCATAACAGAAGTCGCAAAATTTCACTACATTTACAGGTAGCTCTGATGACCATTTCTCTGTGGTTCATGGCGTGGACACCGTACCTGGTTATCAACTACACCGGGGTCTTCGAAAGCATGCCCATCAGCCCTCTTGCCACCATCTGGGGATCGCTCTTCGCGAAAGCTAATGCTGTTTACAACCCGATTGTATATGGTATCAGGTAATAACGTCACTTCATGTCTCATGATTTTCTGTAGATTAGTAGGTACTCAATATCTCTTCATCATTCTATAATATTATATCCTATTGCAGAAGACTTTTGGAACAGAGAATAATACAGTTGAATAACGGTAATTATGTTGTTTTCAGCCACCCTAAATATCAGCAAGCTTTGTACGCGAGGTTCCCGTCTCTGGCGTGCCAGTCTGCTCCCGACGAGAGCGCTTCGGTGGCTTCTGGAGCCACCGCCGTCTCAGAAGAGAAGCCAGCTGCTTAGGCAACTCTTTCCTATATCTCACTATTGAAATATTCAAGCTAACGACCGCGCCACTCACGGGACTCACGATTCTGCCGAGGCGATGTTCTTTATTATTTTTATACGCAAACATTTTACATTGTAAAAAGTATAACTCGAGCACAGAGCGTGAGCTAGTGCCAAAATATTCAGTCCACGTATTCGTGCAGAGCTGCGTATTTTGAGTTCACGTTTTGTGTAGAGTTGAACCTGCACACTTTTCTTATACCTTGCTTCTAAACATTGACCGGCGACGGAAAAAATACAAAAAAATTATAATTCAATGCGTCGTCAGGCCTCCCTTGCCCATGAGACTGCTCCCACTAGTTTTAGGATATGCGATAGATTCTAAACGACGAAACAGGCGCTCTGTATCTTAGATTAATAAAGATTAAAGCAATGTGGTAAACGGCCACAATACATGTTTCTTTTATTAATTTCCCACTATACCTATCTAGTACTTTCTATACTTTCTAGTAGGTACCACCTATTAGTACTAGAAAGTTGGTAGGTTATATATAATTATATAAAGAAGATGTTTCATTTGCTACCTTGGGTTTTGTAGTAGTACCTACTACTGACACGGAGGCCATTTAAATTATTGGTTGATCAAGCACTATTTTTCTAATATCGAATATGATTCAACTAGAATCTTCAGTATGTAGGTAGATAATATATATAATATTAGTACCTAGTTATAAAACTTTTCGTATATACAACTTGTTTGGTACCTATATAAAAACACGCCACACCACCTTTTTGCAGGTGACTGGTAGACAATGCTCTTAGCATTAAGTCCTCCTCTAGCACTACTTGTTAGTGTGAAATTTTTAAATAAATAAATAGAATCATATTCGATGTTCAGATTTCAGATTAGAGTAAAACCTCGTAAAAGCATAAAAACATTCTCAACACTTGACAGCACACCATTGCTCGCTGGTTGCCTAGCAACTGTCTAGCATATCTTTAGTAAATAAACCAAAGGCTACTTTGTTTGGGTGTTGTTTTGTGTTACTATTTTATTTATCCTCGAAACAGACAATAAAACCATTTTCTACAGGTTTTTATAATAATTAAATAATAACTTTGTGTTAGCCGCAAGTTGAGTATGCCTATGGCAAAACACTAACTTAATTTATCAGGATATTATGTGGTGTTCCTATTCAAGATGGCATACAAAACTTCATACGAGCTCCACCACCATTTCCCTAGACTTGCTGAAGAATCAGGATTTACTTTCAATACACATCGGCCACGGGTACACATTGACTGGAATAAAATAAGTAAGTGTGGAACAAAACAAACTCGGTCTTATAAAACAACAAAATTTCTTAAATGTTATTGTTTACCGTTTCAGAACTTATCGACCTAGATAACTTGATAAGAGAAAGGAAGTTTGTCGTCATCGAACAACATCTCAATGACGTAAGAAAGCATTCCAAATACCATACACACAAATCGTAACTTTCATTTGAAGATGGAACTAATGACAAGAACTTTTCAGATCCTCGATTGTGTTTTCGAGTCAGAGTTTGATGTACGCATCCTAGATGAAGGAGTGATGAAGATGTTTCGGTTAGCACAATTGGCAGTAGAATACCAGCAGTTTTGTAGACACTATCTCGACAGGAGCGTTTATGTCTTGCGGGAAGAAATAACTTCACTCGCACAGGTTCGTTTATCTTACAATTGTACCTCGATTACTTATCTGGTAAAACAATGCGAAATATTTTTGTTTTTCAGGAACTAGATTCTTCCAAGCAACAACTTCAACAGAAAGAAGAAGAACTTAAGAAACTTAGAAAAAGAACAAGACAATCATTTAAAACCCCGCTACCCTACGGCAATGATAACATAGCAGCTATGATTTTAAAAACATTATCTAACAAGGGCGATATATTTCCCTCTACTGCAAATGAAGCCGCACAATATAACAAATGCAACTATTGTGACAAGGCATTTTTGAATCAACTATATCTGCAGAGTCATATCAGCAGAAGACATGGAAATGTAACGGATACACCTCAAAAAGAAAAACAAGCAAATGAATCGTGCAACGAAAATTTTAAGATGAACGCAGAAATCATGGAACTTAAAACGAAGCTCAAAGACATGGAACAAATCATAATTAACGCCAATAATCAAAATAAATCAGTGGACAAAGAATCAGAAAAGAAATCAACTAACGTAGACGAAAATAAAAGGCTAGAACGTAATGTTAAAGACGCTGAAGTGTCGACTAATAATGAAGAATACCTTTTGGATAAGTTCGAGCAATGGAAAAAGGAAGAACACGAAAAATATGATAAAGAGATCAAACTCTTGCGAACCCAAATCTTGGAAACAATCAATGCAATCAAAGATAAACAAATACAACAGCCTGAGCCTAAAGATACAAATGTGATAGAACAGCTGCATAGCACGCTAGTACAGCAGGGTGCTGAACTACTAGCTCTCAAACAGGAATTGAGTAATTCTGTAAAATCATAGTTATTTTATGCACTATTGGTGGATTTACATATAGCTTTTTATTAACTTCATACTTTTTCAGAAAATCGAAGCAAATGTAAAAGAAGACAACTCAACTAACAAGGAAGCCGAGGCACAAATAGCTTTTTGGACTAAGCGTGCTGAAGTGCAATCTAAACAGTACGACGCTTTGCTTCAAAAACTAAACGATGTAGCGCAAGATGCCAAGGAGTCGAGAGTATTAGCTGAAACAGAAAGAGTAAAAGCAGCTCAATTACAAGCGTTACTACAGCAAAGTTTACAGCGCAGAGCATCTGAAACGGTACAAACTTCAACAGATGATCTAGTCGTGGTAAGGCAAACACATGAGTACTATATTTTAGACAAATTATAATTACTAATTATAATATGATAATAACAATTTTTTTCAGCGTCCTAAAAAACGAGATTCGAATACTTTGATAACCAAGCATGAAAAATCTAAGCAATTAATAAATCGACAAACGCTTGAAAATCTGCACAAAAAGGCCCAAGAACTCCTAAACATTGGCTCTATAAGTACCACATCATCAGAAGCATCAAGTTCGTCAGAAGAAAAAGCAAAGCCACCACCTAGGAAAAATAGGCTGATAGAAAATTCTCCGAACAAAGCAGTAGCAAAAGTGCAAAATAACATAGATCACGCAGTATCAGTTCATACAAAGTATAATGGTAAAATAGAAACAAACGCTAAAGATAACGTAAATTCCATCAACGTAAAAGAGGATGCTCCGCGAACGAAGTATGTAAAAGCGAGTAAAGTTTCTAAACCAAGAAATGACAAAATTAAATACTGCACCAAGGTAGTAAAGGACCCTGCAATCACCATTTCACCAAGGTAACAATATTTATTTAGAAAGAAAGTATTGTACTTACTAACTTACCAACATGCATTTACTTACAGCCCGATAAGAGTGGTGAGAGCAAAGTTGACAGAAGAAGTCAATAGTCGTTTGGCATGTTTTGGTGTGGACCCTTTAAAAAGCAGACTACCTCAAAGCATCTATCAGAAGCAAAGATTAGAACTGCAGCAATTAAATGAGATAAAATCGAAGGCAAGAGATTTTTACTAAGGTCATTTTGATCCAGCTGTACGCACAGTGACGTTATATCCAAGCTGCAGATCAGTAGAACTATGAAATGAACGTCAACCGTTGAAAATTAGTGGAATTATAGGGCCTGGATGGACACATCACTACGGCGCGGGGCCGCCACCACCAACAACTATCGGCTGTCATTTATTTTGAAAGCAATATGGTCAACTTTCCAACTACTGAGCCGGTGCGCCGTGAAATAAGACTGCCCCGCGCCGTGGTAAAGTGTCCAGGCTGTTAGTGGCGCAGAAAGATTTTTGTCTCTGTAGATTTTATCGGCTATTGCGTCACGTGCGAACATATTCATAAAAACTCGTAGACTTGATGCAAAAGATAAATTATTAGTTGCAGAGACGCGTGCTAAGAGAGAGGCTAACAAAGAGCTAAAAATTTTAGTGGATCAATATTTCATCAGAATGAGTAGTTTCTGATAAATTTTCTAATATTTTACTTAATTTCAGAAATGTCCATCTTATGAGAAAACTAGATATGGTATCTTAGCTTACTTGGACGCTAACACTGAAGAAGTAGGGAAAAAAATCAATGGAAATAATGAATATTATGTATCTCCTAATAAGGTGCACAAGCCTAATCGAAGCATATCGTCCGTGATATCCAACGTGAAGTCGAAAGCACTATCTCTAGTAAAGTCAAATGATAACAGCAAAGAGAAACTGAGATCTATCAATACAGACGTGACCAAAAGAGCTATGACTCTACTTAGAACTCCACCCGACTCAAGACATGAGAGTCCAATGAGTTCAGGTCGGAGTCCAAGCAAAAACAAAAGAGACAACACATCGAATAATACAAAATTAGATCGGAGAGATAAAATCAAACACAATCATGAAACCACACCAGAGCTCACAAATGGTAAAATCATAACGATCAAGAAAAATCTAGGGCAATTTAAAACTGTAGATAATAACGAAACTGACCACGATTCTAATGAAAGTGATCACGAATACCACAGTACGATCACAACTACGAAACCACAGCCAATCTCAAAGACTTCGAAATCTATAGAAAACCTTATCAAGTCACCAGCAAGGCGACCAGCTTCAGCTGATATAGACTCTATTCACGCAGTACGCAAATATACTATAGAGAATGGTGATCTGTTTGTGCGCACTCAATCTGCAACAAACTTGTCAGATATTGCCGCACAACCGAGCGGTATTGCCAGCAAGGCAACGATAATGAATGAAAACAGTAGTGATGATGTAGAGTCGCTTACAGACACACCGCGTAATAAGGTTCAGTCTGATGAGAACATTCAACGTATAAAACAAACAAAAGGTGTTTTGAAAAATGCATCCTCAACATCTTCTTTGAACAAGAAGAAAGTATTGTTTGATATGGATGCTATACAAATGAAATCTGTGAGCGCATCTCCATCGCAAAGCATCACAGAAAAAAGTGATGGCAACGAAAAATATGAATTGGGACTGGTGAACCTTGATGGTGAAGAGTGGGATATTTCTAGGTAACTTTGAGCTTTTTCTCGTTGGTTTTCACGAAAGGATAATTTACAAGTTTAGGGCCCGTATTTCGAGACAGAAATCGTTACTCAAGCATAGATTTGAGTAGAGATTTTCATACAAAAATCTATGCTTGAGTACGGATCAGTGCTTGAGTAAGGCTACGGAATACGGGCCTAAAAGCTTGAAAAACCAATTCGCGTTTATGTTTGGTCAATATGAGAATTCTGAATTGTTGATCATTATGCGTCAGAACCCTTCAATTTGATACAGCTTCATCGTCAGATGATGATGATGTTGATGGTAGTTCATTAGGATTGTTCTATTGATCGTAAACACTAAGTCACAGGAAAGAAAAATACGCAATTTGTCGTGTACTTGGACGATGACGTGTTTTTCCTTAACTGCCAAACTGCTGAACCAATTTCGCTAACAATTTTATGGGAACAATCTCGAAGCTTTCAGATTATAGGGTGGGAGTCTTGAAGCCTGGGCTAGAGTACGACAACCGGAACGTAAAAAAATATTATTGCAGAATCGGGTTCCTGGACCTTCAAAAAGCGTAAACTCCAAAAATCAACGGCCTCAAAGTTCATAACTCCTCTAAAGTGTTGACCTTTAACCGTAAATAACCTTTTATTATGAATGACCTTGACCTCTATATAATTATAATAATATATAAAAGGTCAAGATCAGCTTTCGGAGATATGACCTAACTAAAATATTCGCGTGCGAAGTGAGCGTGGCACTTGACAAAGGTCAAAAACCTAGGAGATTAGACCAAATTTGTCCAGGGTCACTGGAGGTCAATGACCTTTGGGATTTAGGGTCCCTAGAGGTCACTTACACCATTTCTGCAAAAAAATAAGTTCAAACAGCTACCTACTTCAATATAAGTTTTCTGAAAGTTAGCATTTCAAAATAGCTACTAATTATTTTTGGAAATTGTTCACAGCATTGAAAACGAACCCCTGAAGAATGATACGAAGATTCAAATAAACACTCGTGCCAGTCCAAAAATTGCCGAACTGAGAAAAACCATTGAATCGCAGCTAGCTCGAAGAAACGACACCCCTTCTACTGCCATTGTAGGAGGTGTAGACATTCTCGCAGGACCCAGAGTGGCGAGCGCCGGTGGCAGTAACACGAGCTTAGGCAGTTCAATACTAGACGAGTCTGAAACTATTCCACCAGTCAACCATAAAGCTTTCGTAAAGCCGAGGAAAGTAGCTGAGAAGGATGATAGTGAATTAGACATTTCAGAATTTAGCATAGATGGTATAACGGTTACAAACAAGAATGAATCCTTCTAAGTTCACAGTAAACTGGTTTAACTTTGGTGCCTGCATGACTACACTCGAGAGCATAGAAATCGCACATAGAGGCATTTTCCTACATTTTAATTTCGACCCTTATTTTTTTTTTAAATTAATGTGATGTTGCAAATATAACTTAAATTAAATTGAAGTACACACTGTTAGCTTCCTAAAAACACAAAATGTCTAGCCTTGACCTTCGAAATCATAACAGTGGCAACTAAACAATAGAATGGCCTAAATTAGCTCGTTTCAGGTAGCGCGGTTTGTGGGACTTTGAGCAGGTATAAAACGGTAAGGGATGATTGAAATGACATCATTTGCATACCAACTCCCAGTCAGAAAGGTCCTTTAACGAATACGTCATCTCTCTAAACAAGAAAATGGATACCACACCAGAAGCAGCGTCTCAAGTGGTTGCACTTATCGAAGCTGGACAGAACCAAAGTCAAGTGGCTCGTCAATTAAATTTGAGCAGATATGCTGTTGGACGTGTATACCAGCGATATCAGCAAACTGGTGGCTATACCAGGCGACCAGGAACAGGCCGAAAACGTGCGACAACACAGCGCGATGACCGTTTCCTTGTGAATACATCACTACGAAATCGCCGGTTGAATGCAGTTCAACTCGGACAGCAGCTCCAGGAAGTTAGAGAAGTGGAAGTTAGTCGGTGGACTGTTAGAAGAAGACTAGCCGAAAGAGGTCTGACAGCGCACAGACCAGCAACTGGCCCAAAATTGACCCCAGCGCACAGACAAGCACGCCTTCAGTTTGCTCGAAATCACGTTAATTGGACTATGGATCAATGGCAGGCAGTCCTCTTCTCCGACGAGTGCAGGATGTGCCTTCATGGTAACGACGGACGAGGTAGAGTCTACCGAAGATCCGGTGAGCGTTTTGCTCAATGTTGCATCTCCGAACGGGTCGCATACGGCGGTGGTTCGTGTATGTTCTGGGGAGGCATTTCTCTGGAAGCGAAAACCGAACTTGTCTTCATCACAGGGCCCGATACCGACCGTCGATCGGGTGGATTGACTTCCCAACGTTACGTCGAGGAGATCCTGGAAGAACATGTTGTGCCCTTTTCTGGATTTATCGGCGAAAACTTCGTTTTGATGCAGGATAACGCTAGACCACACACCGCTGCTATAGTACGCCAGTACTTGGAGGAGGTTGAAGTACTCGTTATGGCGTGGCCTGCTCGAAGCCCAGATCTCAATCCCATTGAGCACTTATGGGACGAACTAAAGAAACGAGTAAGATCCAGAAACGCAGCGCCTACGAGTCTCAGAGAGCTCCAAACCGCGATCAAGGAAGAATGGGACAGCATACCGCAAGATTTCGTCAAAAAATTGATTTCTTCAATGAAACACCGAATGGAAGCTGTTATTCAGGCTAGGGGAGGCAATACCTCGTATTAATAAATCGATGCATTCACAAATTTATTGTTTTTTTAACCTTTTATACCTGCTCAAAGTCCCACAAACCGCGCTACCTGAAACGAGCTAATTTAGGCCATTCTATTGTTTAGTTGCCACTGTTATGATTTCGAAGTTCAAGGCTAGACATTTTGTGTTTTTAGGAAGCTAACAGTGTGTACTTCAATTTAATTTAAGTTATATTTGCAACATCACATTAATTTAAAAAAAAAATAAGGGTCGAAATTAAAATGTAGGAAAATGCCTCTATGTGCGATTTCTATGCTCTCGAGTGTATTTTTTTATACTTATAAGAATAAAAATATATAAAATATTTGCTTATTCATTTCGTAAATTTAGGTAGGTACCAGTGTTTTGTAGACAGTTTCAGTTATTATTCAAATAATAAACCTCAGACAGGATTGGTCCTGGATAAAACATGTCGGCGCCTCGCGTCTATCATCGGTTTGTTCTTTTTCCCTTAGTAACCTACTGTACTACAGTCAACAATAAAAATCTAAAAACCCCGACCCTAAAATCTCCTTGATTCTCTTCATCATTACTGGTCATCACAGACCTTGGAGTATGGTTTAGCCACCACACCAACACCACCTACATCAACTCTGTGTTGACTCTGAACTATGTTAAGGGTCAATTTATACTAGCGCAGAGTCGAAGCGCATCGAAGCGTCAATCCGAAACTTAACATAGCAAAACATAGCAAATTCAGACGCGCGAAATCTCACGAATGCGCGTGAATTGGCGCGTCTTTTTTTTTATCTAGCAAGAAATATGTTCATTACGCTGTGGAGATAAGGGTGAATTTTCTAGGTAACGTTTCTTCGATGCGCTTCAACTCTGCGCTAGTATAAATTGACCCTAACTAAGTGTAATAATAAGTACCTATTGTTTTGCTATCATGTTACCGACTTACCGATTGATTGGTCAATTAAAAACAATGTTTTGGGTAAAGTGTATATTTAGAAAAAGAAAATATATGTTTCTTCTTCTCAAGTGACACATCGAGAAATTGCACTGACAAATAGAGAAATCTGTGAGAAAATGTGTGTGATGCAATTTAAAATAACATTATTAGAATAAATATGTAATGTATTATGAAAACCGGACTTATCACTAACCAATTGTCGACATTGGACCCGCCTTCCTTTATCTGAAGTGAGTCAAAAGAATTGAATCTCTCGTTTTATTTCCAGCGCGAGAAGATACCCAGGTCTGGCTAGGCAGCAAGTACCTGAAATGAAAATTCCACTATAGACAACATTATTTTGTAAAACTTTTAAGATAATTTAGTAAATCCTCAGAAAGAGCCTCTTGTGTAATCATAGTTGATCAGAGTAGGTAAGTTAAATTCATCACGTTTATCATAGGGTTTCAAAATATACATAATTTGAAATTGGCCATCATTAACATAATATATTTTAGATTTGTTTCATTCTTTTAACAAAATATACCATCATCATCATCTTAGTTAGACCAATACCAACCACTAGATTCTTTCGGCCCGATTTAGAACACGATTCAGTAAAGGCTTTCCCCCACCAGCCATCTCAACATAACCAGGTATCCGCCCAACTTCACTTGCGTTTTATCATAATGTATAACAACTGTAAATGCTTACAATTTATTTTGGAGCAGCTAGGCATTCCAAGTTTCAACGCAGTAACCACCACGCCTTGCAGTAACAGCATTTCAGCTTTCTATCTGTAATAATGATAACACATTTTATAATACAGCTATAACTTATTGATAAATTAAGATTATATTAAGTTTCCTTCAGAAAGAGCCTCTTGTGTAATCATGAGTGATCAGAGTAGGTAAGTGAAAATCATCATGATCATATACTTTTGTAAATTTTACAGATAAAGTAATAAATTAGTTACCAATTCTGGAAATAGTTGGAATTTTCTTCAGCGCCTGATGATCATTACGCCCGTAAGGCGGCTGCACAGGGTAGAAAAAGAATGGCACGCATTCTTTATCGAGGCCCTGGATCACCACTTGTTCCTATGGAACCAAAAACTAATTTTATCAAGTTCTTGAAAACATGTTTTATAATACTGTTTCGCTAATTATAAAGCTGTGTATTCCGTAGACTACTAATGTTAATCGCCCACATAACGAGTTTTCGCCTGGCATGTCCTGGGACATTTTTAAGGACATGTTAAGAAGCATCACAGCAGTTGTTTAATGGCGCTGCCTTCAGTGCTGTGAGGTGTGGGCTGTTAGATACAATCCCCATTGAGAACAAACATTTGCGTGTGGCAAAAACAAATGGTGGTTCTGCCGGGGTGGACTATCCTACTCATAGAAAACAAATACTCTTATCCTACTACTACTGTATAAGAATTTTTGTCTACACTGAAGAGAAGAGTGAATTGAATACACAGCTTTTTTAAACAAAATGGTACATACCTTACTATTCCAATGATAATCCCTAAAATAGTGAATTATTTTTTGCCAATGAAAATGGATGCATTGATTTTAAAGTTTTTATTTGGAATAAAAATAAGTTTACGCCTCCTTCTTGGTGTCGGTCTTGCCACCACGAATTCTTCCGGTCCTGCGCGCGGCGATCAGACCGACCTTGCGACCAGCGGATGTTCCTCTCTTGACAGTCGAAGCCTTACCTGTAAAAGAAATAGCATTATTTTCATTTACAGTGGTAATCATTGCCTGGAAGAAATCGCTCCCTAGCGATAAGACCGCCCATTGTACGTAATGTAATATAATATAACATAATCTGTCTTGCATATTAGTTTGTAAGGTGTTCCTACGTACAATAAAGTATTTTCATTCATTCATTCATTCATTCATCCAGTGCATAGTCTCCCATTAAATTTTGTGCCAAATGGCTTAAAAGTATGGTGATGGGGACAAAAATTTATAGAATCTAATTGCTTTCTTACTAGTGATTAATGTGATATTTTTGGTGTATGAAAAGAAACTAATCGGGCTTTCTATAGGTTTCTTTTTATAAAAGTGGGTGTATGAGACATACTTGATTAAAGTTCCATGGGTTGATCTATTTATTATTATTTAATATCATTTGGAATAAACAATAGCGCATTTTTTAAAAGAGTAGGCCAAGATTACATATTTTACTTACAAAACGAATAAGCTCATGCAATTATTTTACTTAGTACTTTTCACCTACACAACCTAGACCAAATATCTATTAACAATTCACCCACATTTGTAATTGTTAGTCTCCCAACTCCCCATATCATATTATGTATACAAATGAGATACTCACCAATATGTTGATGGTTACCACCTCCATGGGGATGCTCAACAGGGTTCATGGCAACACCTCGCACATACGGCCAGCAGTTACGTTTCACCTTGTACTTGTGGTATGCACGACCAGCCTTGAGTATAGGCTTGTCAATACGACCACCTCCGGCTACAATACCTGTAATTATTTATTGGCAAATATAGAGTTGCACTAATGAGTAATATTTACCTAACTGAAATGAAAATTCATCAGAAAGAGCCTCTTGTGTAATCATAAACAATCAGAGTAGGTAAGTGAAAATCATCATGACAACAGTAACTGCTTTCTTCAAGTGTGGATTATAATTATGTTGCACAGTTGGACTCATACAAAAGTCATAAGATCACAAAATTAAAAAAAAAACAGTTTGAATTGATGTAAACTATTGTGTTGCATTTTTGGATTATGCCCCAATATAATAAATAAACATTATTACCATATTATTTTTAAAGCAGAGTGTACCTGCAAGAGCTGTATTCCCTGCACTTTATTAAACCTGTATAGCAAAGTCACAGTGACTCAGCTCAGAATAAAAAGAAGCCAATACAATGTTTTGCAATTCTACTACATATTCTAATTCATCTAAATCTCCATTTCTTGTTTCATTGAATCACAGACATTGCCATTCATTTATGATAGCGCTAAAAACATTATTTGAATTGAATCCACAAAATTATTAAATCTGGAAATCTATGAGGGAGTATAACAGTGGACTTTTACAAGTTGATAAAAAGTTGATTACTCACCGACCATGCCTCTGTTGCTTGAGGGCAGGACTTTCTTGGCACCTGACGGAAGCTTGACCCTGGTACGTTTAGCATCAGGGTTGTGTCCAATGACAGTGGCGAAGTTACCAGAGGCACGCGCGAGCCGGCCGCGATCTCCCATCTTCTCTTCCAGGTTGCACACAATGGTACCCTCAGGCATAGCTCCCACAGGCATTACATTTCCTACATAGATTTACATACATCAAGACAAAAATTATTGATCACAAATATATGATAACTAGAATATTATTACAGTAGGTTTCAAGTAAGTAATCACTATTCAACATTATGATCTACATGAATAAATATGCTTGAACATGTCACACAACACCCTCCAAAACTAAACAGAGCTTGTATAATGGGAACTAGATTGCATAGAGAATACTAATACATACCTATACAATTTTTTTATAAATACATTTTTACATATTTATAATACATAGTAGGTACCTACATAACACCCAGCCAAAGAAAAAACATCTACGTTAATTACACACATATCCAACCCACGACCAACAGCACGGAAGGCAGGGCTTATAACAATTGAGGTTTGATGCCTGTCAACATTGTTTCTAAAACTCTAAAAATAATATAATCGCCTTGAACTATGAAATCCAATATTGTAAGTAATTTTACCCAACACTTACCAACTTCAAGGGTGGCTTTCTTTCCACAGTAAACAAACTGTCCAGTGTATAGTCCTTCAGGGGCAATGAAGAGCTCTTTGCGAGTCTTGAACTTGTATGGATCACGGAAATGAACCACAGCTAGGGGAGCACCCCTGCCAGGATCGTGGATGATGTCCTGGAAACCAGTGTGATATTTTATAATCTACTTTCATATAAAATAAATTGTACAATAAAAAAACTACAAGTAAACGTTTCTAACTTCACTCACTGTACATAAGTAGGGTAGGTACCCAATGTTATCGTATAAGGAGGCAAGGCATAGGTTAGAATCAAATATTACTGCTCACTTTTACAACTCCCTTTATATATCCATGTCGTTCTGCGTAGTCCAATGAACGGAGTTTTGGTGCTCCTTTCCTTTTCTTGGTGTGTGAAACGAATACAGAACCGGCACCTTTACGTTGAGCACGAATAACCCGACCCATGGTTACGTCCCGTCACTGGAATATTAGAATGCAAGCAATATAAAATTTTCTTTTATCTAAATCAAAGGTGTTTAACGTTCACATATTATAATAACAGCATGTTGAAATATATCTTAGACATTGAGATTCGATAGGATTGAAATTATTAGAAAAATTCACGTACATTTTCAAGACGGTCACTTTTGAAAGAACTTTGATTACTTTTTTTATTTATTTTTCTATTAGCTCTGGCTACTCTGGCGCTGGACATTAGTCTTTTAGCTAAGTCCACAGAAAAAAAAACTCCTAAAAAGTCATTGCCCTAGTGAAGCAATGCTGCCAACTACTAGCTATACGGTTAAGGTTAGACCGCACTAGGGCGGAACTGCACTGCAGCGGAGCGACGCGACAGTTAGCTTCAATATTCTTTCCAAGTAAATGTACTAGCCATACCGCACTACGCGGCAACGGAACTGCACTGCAGCGGAGCGTCGCGACAGAGTTGGGCAACTTGGCAAAGTTGACGCGCTCGCGTCGCGCAGTTCCGCTGCCGCTTAGTGCGTTATAGTAAGCGGCGCGTCCGCGACACTTGCAAGGCATCCATCTATATTATACTAGCTGTAGCGCCCGCGGCTTTGCCCACGTGGTAGGTACTCAGTAATAAAGCAACACATAATTCACCTTTCGTAGGTATTTTATTTTTTTGTAAGGACATGCTAGGTGCCTACCTAAGCTTGAAACAAACCAATTTTTCCATACAAACTTTAACAACTAATAGCACAGCGAATTAGTGTTGAGCTAGTTTTTTTTAAATAGAGTTCTTATTTATTTAGTTTGATGAATATAGGTACCTGCCAAGTTTGGTATTTATAACTTCAAGGAATACGATTTTGCATACTAACGTTTAGGCCCAGTTTGACCTAGTCAGGGGTTAAATTTGTTAAAATCCCGTCTTAGCGGGTGCCTATGCCATGTAAAGAAAGTACAATCCAAATTTTAGCCCTAGCTTTAGCGGAATGTGATAGGTAAGTCAGGTCCCTCTTCTTTTATATATATATATATATATATATATATATATACCGTTCACACCAATTTCATCCATCGCGATCAGTGGTTATACCGAACTACATTGAAAACAACGCGCCGCTCCGCTGCAGTGCAGTTCCGCCCTAGTGCGGTCTAACCTTTATGATGATGTTTACGCCTAGGACCACAGACGAAGTATCACATTGATCCAAACAAGTTTTCTAACAAGTGCAAATTTTTTGGTTAGAAAACTTCTTTGGATCAATGTGATATTTTTACTGAACCTTTGCATTGTTATTCTCTCGACCCTGAAGGTCTGCAATTTCACATAATTACATTTACTTATATTATATTTCTTGGCAACACTGCACATAATAGGTGTCCGCCATTTTCTAGGTAGAAATAATGGTGGCCAGGCCATCCATATCATAACATACAAAATATCCTATTAACCATTGTGCTGTTTTTTTTTGTTATTTTAGAATTTGTTGATGGTGGTAAAGTAAAACTTAAAGTAAATTGAGTAGGTCTTTATCTATCTTTTTATACTTTGAGAAAGTGGATACAAATTCTTCGGGCTTTTCTTTCGTGTCACGAAAAAACGGTGCAGAATTTAGCTGTAAGTTATACCTACCACCTACCTACACGTGACTTACACAAGTTACACATTTTTCTAAGCCTGAAGGATCACGTTGTATACCGTGCTGGCTTTCGTTCAGAGCTTCACGAGTCACGTTGCATGCGGCGTGGCAGGCTCTGACGTAGGTAGTACCTACTTCTGTTTCTCGCTCGCTCATTTGTATTAAACATAGGTACTTACTGCTTAGAATATCGAGTACGCCATTCCATTCCTTAGCTCATTAGTTCTTCCATGTGTGTTGATGTTTCGCAACGTAGATTTTCTATGTATTTTAGATACCTACCTACCTACGTAACTATATTCCACTACTAATGAGCCTATCTCAAATCAGTCTTTACAAATAAAATAATAAATAAAAATAGTGCTAAAATTTATGCGTTTTTTAGAACTATATAGTTATTATAGTTTGGATTCTAAACAGTTCCTCATCCTTGGGTAAGTTTTTATACCGAAACTATGCATAAAGTCACCTATTCACACATAAATTCCATTGATGTCTTATTGTAGCTTACAGTACCTATGACTTATTCGGGGTAGGTTTAAATGTTTAATAGGACCATGTCAGTGTAAACCCGATTAGCAAAACAGTTCCATAAGATATGAGTTATTCACTTAAAGATTACCAACATGTTATTTATAAGCAATGAATACAACCTTGCTCTATGTCATGTCATATAAACCACATAACAGATAAAAACTTTGATGTTCCTTTTTTATATATAAAAATAAATAAATAAATATTCACGGACATTCAACACAACGCCTTCTAGTCCCAAACTAAGCAAAGCTTGTACTATGGGAACTAGATTGCTGATATAATACTTGTATACTTTTTTTTTAATTCATAATATATTTCATTCATAATTCAACCTTCAAGGCTCTTTAGGTAATATAAATAGAAGGATGGAGACCATATTGTGCTAGTTTAACTTGTTTGTAGCATTATTCGAAATAAGCGCTCAAGTTGTTTTATTGCTCAGACATGAAAGTAAAGATTTCTGGTCAAGTGGGAATGGACTCGCCCACCAAAGCTCCCAATCCCAACTAAAACTGTATATTTGTTTTTTTTTTACTTTTCAAATTCAAATAGTTTTTATTTGTTAAAAAGTTTTCCAAAACTATGTAAGTAATGGCGCTCCTAAATGGGCGATATTTTTCTGCGATATGTGGCTGCAATACAATGACTGGTAACATTGCTGGTAACACTATGCAATATTGCAGTAGTGGCCAGGAAATAATTGCCAAAATTTTAGGTGTGGCCATGTATGGCCGATATTGTTTAATAGATGGCCGGGCAATCGCTGACCGATCGATTTTAACTGCAATATTGCCCCGCCAGTTCTATTGTTGTTTCAGTTGCTCGCTATTGTAATGGCATAAGTAGTGCATCTTTTTCTACCAACATGAAGTTTCTTATCTAGTAAAGTTTGTAAATAATTTTTCATCGAGGCTTATTTGCAGTCTTAAATTGTCTAAAGTTTCACGCCTATTTAGGTAAGGTCGAATCCTCAATCTCTCTTTTTTCTTTTTGATCTTTTTTCATTTTCTCTTTTTTCTTTAAAATAATGTAAGCCACTGCGACACCGATGTTGCCGATTTGTGTAGCCCGTTTAAGAGTCTGCATCATGAGCCACCCTATAGCCGACAATATTGCAACACGTGGCCCAGCCATAGATTGCTCGGACACTAATGTCCAATATTTTAGTAATGGCCGGGCACTTAGTTGCCAATAGTGCAGCCACATATTGCAGAAAAGTGTAGCCAGTTTAGGAGTGCCTTAGGAGACTTTGTTTTATTTTCCTTGTATTTAGGTATTTTTCTCTAATATATCATTATTTCATATTTTTCGCTCCATAAACTTCTGAGTTAAAGGGGGGCATTGTTGACTGTTTTCATCATAAGTCAAAAACTAAGCAAAAAAATAAAAATCGGCTTAGAATTAGCAAAACATAAAATAATGGGTCTAAATTAGTCCTCTACTAGTACAAAATGCTAAAATCTGGGTTTACTGGGTATTCCAGTGCTATCGTCAAGAGTGACCTGTTAGCTCTTCTCTTCATGGTGGTTGGGTTTCTCGTTCACAAGTAGGTAGGTAGGTATGTAGGTACACTCGGTACCTCGCACCTATCTACCTACCTCCTCAACAATGTGAAAATATCAAAAGTAAACCTCATCAGGTTTTCATTGTTTTAATTCAAAGAATGTCGAACTTTGCATCTCAAAGGCTTTTCGGTTTTTATAAAACATCTGCGGTATTATTCAGGCATGAGCACGTCAGTGTCAACGTGACCGATTCACTGTAAGTGCGAACTTTCTTTCTTTCTTGCTTGCGTTTGTAACACGTTGTTCACGTTGAATCTACCTTCCTTTTTTAGGGTTACGATCTCGTAGGGTTTCTAAACCCTTATGTTGCGACTTTGTGCGTCCAACGAATATGTAATACGTAGTTCCTCCGTAAGAAGAAGCGGGACTCCCATTTTACCAAAATTACAAACTTAAAATCTCGTTTTGTATGAAACGTGATTCAAATTTTGACCGCCGTTTTATACATTGTTAGTTTTTCGAAAGCACGAGTCTAGTTCGAGAGTTTCACCCACAGACGAAGGATCTGATCCTTCGTCCGTGGTTTCACCAGTCTGTCAAAAACTAGAGCAACTATTGACTTGAAATGTGGAATGTCTATTGATTTCAGGGGGGTTCAACAGAACTCCTGCGGACGGAAACACTTGTCTATGGCGGCTAGCCCAGGGGGGTTCAACAGAACTCCTGCGGACGGAAACACTTGTCTATGGCGGCTAGCCCCAGTTCAATTTTGTAAAGAAAGTAGGCGAAAGATCAAATGATGTTGATTTCTTTCAAATTTACACCGGTGTCGGCCATTGTTTATGTTGTTTATCGTTTGGTTGTACGAGAAAAACTAAAATATTATTAATAAACATGAAAGAGTTGCGTGAAATGTGGAAAATCTGCAGCGACTCACGAAACTATAAAGTTGTATCGGTTTACAAAGCCTGGATGCTTGAATATTTACCGGTAAGTACGCCAATGCTTATATAATTAGCATCAAAAAAATTTTGTTCTTTGACGACCTACGTAAATTAGTTATACAATCTATTGATGAGTAAGAATCATTAAATTCAATGCAATGCAATGTGCTGAGCTAAGTGAAATCATAATATTTTCAGAAGTGAATCCTGGGCTCGATTTTTGTACTCAAATGGAGCCGGTCTAGCAAGGAACTTCAGAGCAGCCTATATTCTAGTCACAAAATGCTGTGCGAAGATCATTTTCCAAGAAAAGCCTTCCAAGACTATTCGGCGAGGAAGCTCTTTCGTTTTGCCATTCCTGAAGATGCTTTAGCACCACAAGAAATTCCTACTGTGGTGCCGCGCGCTTCAATATCTGTAAATCCCTACTTACTTACTATAATTTTACTGAGTAGTTACCTACCTTGCTGCTAGATTTAATATGAAAAATGTATCAATTTCAGGTGCTACAAGCTATTCGTACCACCACAAGCACCTGCACAGAAATTGCTACTGTGGTTGCTGTGCCGCTCGCTTCTACATCTGTAACTCCCTACCTACTTACTATAATTTTACTGAGTAGTTACCTAAGTACCTACTTTGCTGCTAGATTTAACATTTTGTTACTCGTAAAACTTTACTTATACGTATGTAGATATTATGTATGTGTATGAAGGCAAGTACAGTCCGATCGAAAAGAGTAGAAATTAATTATCAAGGAACTAAAATTTACTGTAAACTGGCAACTCTTTATGAAAGGCCAGTGTGGCCGCTATAGAGTAAGTGCATTGAGATCGTACTTACTCTGTGGTAGTAGGTAGGTACTTCCCTGATTGAGCTCTTTCCACAAGAACTCTACTTACTACCTTTTAAAAAGCGATTTTAATCGTTTGTAGTTTTGTAGGATCGTCGCTGTCATTGCAAAAAGTAGTATGAAAAAATAGCAGGTTTTCCGGAGACACAAAAAACAGTCAAACACAAAAGTTAGGTTTTTTTTTGGGTAAGTTCTACTTTCCCAAGTGAGTAGGTTAGGTTAGTTTAGGTCAATGAAAACGGGTCATGTGAACACCGCTCAATGAAAAAATATTCCGTCTTTTTCTGTATCGGGACGCAACACTTAGAATATTTTTTCACTGAGCGATGTTAACATGACCGCCCTTTTTTACAGTGGAAATGGTAAGGAGGGGTGAGGGGAACAACGTTTGTATGGATAATTTTTATGGATCACTGTGAGGACGATCAGATTCAAATCATGAGCAACTTGAACCACTTCCTTACTCACAAAACATCTGTCCAAAACGATACGGAGTATGAAATATTAGGTGAAGAAGAGAGACAAAATATTGCAATATTCGCTGAGTGCAATACTGAGACGCATGATCCGGATATCAAAGATAGCGAAGAACAAGCTTGTGCCTACGTCTGCGGATATATTATAAAAAGAATAAATACGTCTTGCATTCAGTGCCTACAATATCTTGCAACGGAGAACTGCAATTCTTCACACCACTTGTTCGTATCAAACAAAGAGTACGATGAAAAAAAGAGGTTGACATATGCAAGCAACGATTTAACGAAATGTATTGAGGCATGTGCTTCGATAATATATAACTCTTTAGAAAATAATGCGTATGTATAAGGCAGGTAACCCTCTCGCTCGCACATTTCAACATTTTTGAAGATATAATATAACTAAATGTAATTATGTGAAATTGCAGACTTTCAGGGTCGAGAGAATAACAATGCAAAGGTTCAGTAAAAATATCACATTGATCCAAACAAGTTTTCCGACCTAAAAACTTATAGCAATACGATAAATTAAAGTGCAAATTTGTTGGTTAGAAAACTTGTTTGCTGTTTGCTATTTACAAATGTTTGTTCTTATGATTGATGTGATGTTAGTAATATAATCTGGTTAAATTATAGTTTAAACTAATTTATCTATTTCTAATATTTTGAACAAATGCGTTTTTTACATAGTATTGTCATAGACATGTACGACGAGCTGTATAAAAAAGTGTAAATTGCATCCCGAAATCCCAAAAGTATCAAATATCATAAAGAAATGGTGTAATCTCAATATTTCTAAGACACGATTGCAGACCAAGTTGCCAGTTGCAGGTACACTAATTTATGTAGAAGTTAGCGATATAGTCAATGTAAACCCTAGTAAGTTAGAAACAAAGGTAATTATTAAATATTTTGCCGTTATGCATATAAATTGTAGTCGGTACGCTTAGCTTTATGTAGCAATATGGGATATTGCTACTTAAGCGATTAAAACACTTTCTATGAAAGCTGTATATTAATAATATAGGTAATATTACTCAACTGTTAACTAGGAACCTATGTTCTAGATAAAATATTTTTTTAATGAATTGAGTGGGATTCTAACCCGCGACCTTCTCTTTGATGAATATCGTAGGTATGAAGGTTTTGGGATGTTATAAAAATCTTTCTTAAATTCTTTATTGCACACAGAAAAAATATGAACAAACATGTTAAAACTAAATATATGTACAAAGGCGAGCTTAACCGTAATAAGAGTTTTCTTCCAGCAAACCTTTGAGGCATAGGAGATGATCTTAGGGATTTGTAATAGGATTCTGTAGTGATTCTGTAATAGGTATACATAAGTTAGAATGATTTCAGTTTATGTCTAATTTATCATAACTTAGCATATCTAACTCTAGTATTATTTTAAAATATAAAAGTTGTTTAAAATTGTTAATTTTCTGTTTTTATTTTTTCTCTGTTTCAGTAGGCTTTGCAGATGAACTATCTACATATTTATGTACTCGGTTATTCAAACTGGTCAGAAATACGAAAGAAATTTTGTAGTTCTTTAAAAATTCTTAGGAAACAAAATACCTAGGGGCTAGGCTAGGGATTCAAATTCCCGCCATTCCCGCACTAGCGCTCTCTAACAAAATCCCCTAAAACTGAGGTGAGTGAACGTAGACCGTAACCACTTCTGACATATGGTGTTGGGCTTCTTTCCGCTAGGATATAGATGTTCGGTGGGCTAGCCCCAGTTCAATCTTTTGTAAAGAAAGTAGGCGAAAGATCAAATGATGTTGATTTCTTTCAAATTTACACCGGTGTCGGCCATTGTTTATGTTGTTTATCGTTTGGTTGTACGAGAAAAACAAAAATATTATTAATAAACATGAAAGAGTTGCGTGAAATGTGGAAAATCTGCAGCGACTCACGAAACTATAAAGTTGTATCAGTTTCCAAAGCCTGATATATCCGCTAGGATATAGATGTTCGGTGATTGATTTTATCTGTCAGCATGGTATAGAAAGTGAGAAACATCAAGTTTTTTATTTTATTTTAATTACAGATAAAATGGGTGTGATTGCGTAAAGCGATGTCTGCCGCAGCTGAAGTCCTTACGGCGACGAGTGTCCGTACTCCGCCCACGGCCGGCGTGCCTATGTTGGTACCGCCGTCAGCACGCCCCGTACCACCTGCGCCGGTAGAACACACCGTCCACTGGTTCAGAAGAGGCCTCAGACTCCACGACAACCCATCACTGAAGGCAGGACTCGTCAATGCGGCCACGTTCCGATGCATCTTCCTTGTCGATCCATGGTTCGCGAGCTCGTCCAAAGAGGGAATTAATAAATGGAGGTTTGTGAAATGGATACATGTTGCGTAGCGTAATCAAATAAGAACTTACTTAGCCTATACATATAGCACAGAATATTATATAACTAGCAGTTCGCCCTGAACTGAGATCTCGTGATCTTCGGAGGTTAATAAAACCCAAACAATTTTTATTGACAATGGTTGTAAATCCTTTGCAAATCGCTTCGAAATCGCCGTCTAGCTAAGTACCAGTCTTACTTGAATTACAAAATCATTGAAACTCCAAGAAATGGGAGCTCACGTTATACTGGATTTGCCAATTTTATAATTTTTACAACAACTCAAAAACTATTAGACCTACAATCAAAATAAAAACGGTTTTGGAATGTCTAAACAAAACCCTATCATTATGACATCCCACTTGTTATTAATGTACGACTTTTTTTTTACTCCCTTTGGACTCTCATAACTTCACGACCCCTTGACCGATTTACTTCATTTAACAAACCAGTAAAACTTAAGAGTACTATCCGTATACCTACCAAATTCTGTGAAGATCGAATAAGCGGTTCAAAAGATCTCGACGAACAAACATATAAAGCATTTTTGTCCAAGTTGTCACTAAGATCTCGTTCGCTTCTCTCACTCCATCAAATAGCTAACTAGGTACTACTTGGAACGTGCTTGTTGTAGCTATACATATAACTAAGGCTTGTTTTACTTTTTGGGAACATCGCGTGATCTCAGTCGGGGCGATCTTCTAGTTATTATTGCAGCACTCGTGCCTGGCTACTACTTATTTAAATATTGTTTCAGGTTCTTGCTCCAGTGCCTTGAGGATCTCGACGCTAGTTTAAAGAAACTGAATTCACGGCTTTTCGTAATTCGCGGTCAGCCGGCGGACGTTCTACCGAAACTGCTCAAAGAATGGGGGACCACGGCGCTTACTTTCGAGGAGGATCCGGAGCCTTACGGTCGGGTCCGAGACCACAATATCACATCGAAATGCCGCGAAATTGGCGTCAAGGTCATATCGCGGGTTTCGCATACTCTGTACAAATTGGATAAGTAAGTTAACCCATTGCTGACAAGTAAGTACCTATTTATGTTTTGTGTTTTCTTATAATACGTCATATCATATAGCTCGGCAGAGGGGATATTATTATGAGGTGTTCATTTTTAGTTTCGAATATTGACAGCTTTTTATTCTTTTCTGTCTGATTCCACAGTCCATACAGATTCACTGTGTCGTCGCGTGGGTACTTATTTCGCCTACGACAATAGTGATCGCACAACATCCATAATGTACTCGGACCAAAAATGTGTTTGCAGATAGTTTGCCAAAAATATTCGAAGCTGCCGGGAAAAGCTAGCACGCAATGACAATTTGTAAAACGTTTAGAATTATCGAGCGCAATGGCGGGAAAGCTCCGCTGACATACCACCAGTTCCAAGCTCTGATAGCGTCGATGCCGCCGCCGCCTACCGCCGAGCCAACCATTACAATGAAAACGCTGAATGGAGCGACCACGCCGGTCTCTGACAACCACGACGGAACTTATGGAGTGCCCACTCTGGAGGAACTTGGTTCGCAAACTTTTTTTTTGATGATTTTTATTGAAGTTCTTTTGTGATTAAGTTGTAGCATTCCAATTTACGACCGTCCCCTTAAAAATAAATAAATAAATCAAATAAAATTTCTGCTGTATGTGTACGATTTGCTTATAAATTGTTTGACCTACTGTAGGGTTTGATACGGATGAACTGAAGCCACCAGTTTGGATCGGCGGCGAAAGCGAGGCTTTGGCCAGGCTCAAAAAGCACTTAGAACGCAAGGCAGCGGTTGCACGTTCCGGCCGGCCCAAGATGACCCCACAGTCACTACTGCCCAGTGAGACCGGCCTCTCTCCATACCTAAGGTACCTACTACAGATTTGTGTACAGTGTACACTATAGTTTTATCTTGAGTAAGTTATAGTGCCTGAGCAAATGAAGTGTCCAGTGAAATTCGGAAGTAGGGCGACTTCTATAGCCCTGCTCTACCTGGCTGAGAAATAGGTGCCGGTTGAATTCCTGGGTTTTGTTGTTTTCATGATATTCTCGTTTGGCTACCAATGTACCTAGAATAATCGTAGTGTTTCTGTAGAACTCTGATAACCCAGTGTAATAAGTTTCTCGAGATATTATGGTTTATTAAGTAAGAGTTATTCTGACTAAGAGGTATTCTGTTATGTTTTTTTGAACTCTTTTAGGTTCGGTTGCTTATCAACCAGACTTTTCTACTACCAACTAACGGAGTTGTACGAGCGAATGAGAAAAATTCGGCCGCCTTTGTCTCTTCACGGTCAGATATTATGGCGCGAGTTTTTCTACTGCGCAGCGACACGGAACCCTAACTTTGACCGGATGGAAGGCAACCCTATCTGCGTTCAGATACCGTGGGAGAAGAACACGGAAGCTCTGAATAAATGGAGCAATGTGAGTAAATGATTATTGTAATACAAAGACAGTTTTATTTGAAAAAGCTCCATTGAAACGGTTAACTCCTGGATTGTGTAGATCCGCGGACTGTACTGTAGGTACCTTAAAAAATCATGAATGATCCTACTCAGTAAGGGCTCATTCACACTTGACGGAAATTCCGTCGATGATCCGTACGGAAATTCCGCGGGTGTCAATCCGGTACCATACTTCCGCGACCGATCTTCCGCGTTGTGTGGCCGCTATTTGTTATTTATAATGCAATAACATGTATTGCGTTCCGCGACGGAATTTCCGTCAAATGTGCCTGAGCCCTTAGTAAATATTTGTTTTATGTATTCAACCACAGTATTCAACGCTATGACGTAAAGATTGTCATCAAACGCTGTTTTGTCTTTAGACCAAGAAGTCTTTAATACGGAGTACGGACTAAACTAGTAGGTACCTAGTTCGCCCTACTTTTAGAGCTACGTGGTCACAGACAGACAGAGAGACACAGCGTGGTCAACTTACAACACCCGTTTAGTTTTACGGTCGGAGCTAAAAACAATTTTTTAAAATAGACAGCCTATTAAAGGTAAATTAGCCCTTTAGTTTTTTTTTAAGTGTAATATTTATTTTCTAGGGTAATTCAGGATTCCCGTGGATAGACGCCATAATGATCCAGCTGAAGAAAGAAGGATGGATACACCATCTGTCGAGGCACGCGGTGGCTTGCTTTTTGACCAGAGGCGATCTTTGGATCTCGTGGGAGGAAGGAATGAAGGTAAAAAATATAACAATGTTTTATATAGTACTTGAATAGTCAAAGACTCTTTTAACCCGACTACGGCAAAACAAAAAAAGGGGTAATGAAATTTACCGGTATAAAAGAGTCTAAGGCTGAAATACTCAAACGTCATTCAAAATTTGAGCACCACTTAAAATTTAAAGTGGTGCTCTGCCTCTGTTTGACAATACTCATTTGTAAGAGAAAGCAATAATTTAAGCGGAACTTAAATTGAGTGGGGTTTGAATGGCGTTTGAGTATTCGCCCATAAGAAACTAAATTCTGGTAATTTTTATTGAGTGAGCGAAGCGAACGAAGATCTTTGTGTCAACTTCGGCAAATCCGCGTTGTATGTTTCTTCAAGCATAACTTTCGAACCGCTTATCCGATCGGAATTTGAAAATCATTTGTTGTTATGGCTTCTATTTGTATTTTAGATATTCGAAGAATATCTTCTCGACGCTGATTGGTCGTTGAACGCCGGCATGTGGATGTGGCTGTCATGTTCGTCGTTCTTCCAGCAATTTTTCCACTGCTATTGTCCAGTGCGCTTCGGACGGAAGACCGACCCGAATGGTGATTTTATCAGGTACGTTTTCAGACATAATTATGTTCTTTCATCTGTGCTATCGTATTGTGGCTCCGAAACTAAGGGTGTTAGTTCGAAATTAAGCCGTGTGCATCCACCAGGATTCAGGAGTCTCAAGCGTCCTCCCAAAGTATCTAGGTTCGCTGGCTTTTGTTCTGACTAAAGTAAATAATCCTTACACGTCGAAAGACATTGAGTATGTAACTACCTATGTAGGTATGATCTGGGGATGTTAACTGCGGCTTTCGAAATCAAGGATATGGACCCTTGTGGGTCGAGATTCCTCCAGATTTCTCCATGTGTAGCATCTTGTCAATGGTTTGGTATGTGTGCAGCATTTTCTATTTCTAATGCCCGACCTCATAGGCCCTTCTGGTTTGTTACTTTTAAATAATGTAGGTACCTCACTTACCTACTTAGTACTTATTTGGTTCATAAAAAATCCGCAGAAAGTACATTCCGGTGTTGAAGGACATGCCAACACGTTATATCCACGAGCCGTGGGTCGCTCCCGAGGCGGTGCAAAAGGACGCCAAGTGTATAATCGGGCGCGACTACCCGCTGCCCATGGTGGACCACGCTAAGGCATCCGAAATCAACATAGAGCGCATGAAGATGGTTTACGAGCAGCTGGCGACGTTCCAGCCGCATGGTACTTTATCCTATCCTACTTCCTACTATCCTATCCTACTAATATTATAAACGCGAAAGTTTTTAAGGATGTATGTATGTTTGTTACTCTTTCACGCAAAAACTACTGATGCGATTTGGATGAAACTTGGAATATATATTGTCCGTAAAATGGACTAACACACATAGGATACTTTTTATCCCGTTCCCGGGGAAAAAATGAACATCCATATTTTTTTTTTAGTAAAAACATCAGTCCAGCTGTTCATTTGTTAAAAATGGTAGGTATAGCAAAACACAACTGACAGCTGAATAAAACCTTTTTATGTTGGTGGGGTGTACCCACCAACATAAAAAGGTTTTATTCAGCTGGCCGTAAATAATCAAATTAAGAAAACAATATTTTCATTCTTAAGCTACGTGTACAAAGATGAAATTTTTACAAGCGATCCGATTTGGATGTAAGTTGTACGTAGTTTTATCCCGAAAAATCAACGGGATCCAACGGTACGCGAACGAAGTCGCGGGCGGAAGCTAGTTCGTAATATTTCAATGCACAACATTTTTATTTGGATGATTAAGTAGGTAGGTATACCTAACGATTATTAAGAAATCGTGTTTACGTGCGTTTTTCTTTCAGAGATCATCAACATAAATGTCGTTCAAAGACCCTGTGCGACGCAATCATCGCCGAGCCCCACTTCGATCATCGCCAGCATCAATCAGTCAAACTTTCTGTGCAGTCAATCCTCGCCGGAATCCGAGCTACTAGTGTACAACGACTCCAGCTTATTTCAGCGTCCAACTAAACTAGCGCCGATCCAACGCGGCGACAGATACAAGTACAAAGAAATCGTCATCATACCCAAAGTACAAGTACAAAAAACTTTAGTGGATAATCCCGATATAGATGAATCCATCAAAATTCACCCAACACACGTAATACCGACGACGCCTAACAAACCAGAAAACTATGAATTTAAAAACTTGGCGATCAATAACTATGTTCCGACGTATTCTTCCGAAAATTATCAAGAAGCGATGAAAGTAAACAACTTTAATATGGAGCAAAAGTTTTACATGCCAGTTTACCCGGTTAAAGTGGCGCCTCATACACACACCCCATTTATACGGGACCCTGTAGACTACAGTAAAAATGAAAATAATGAGAATAAAGACAAAAGTGATATTGACGAATAAGTGACGTCGGCGGAACTTAACTGATAAGGTCAAAACATTCGTGCTAAATATAAGTAAGTTATTTAATTAATACCCTAATTTTTAATGTTGTCTGTGATTCTGTGTGTGACTAAATGAAACCTTGTACAAATAATGTAATAAAATCTTAGAAGTAAGAAGTATTTTATCCGTAACAAAATCAAACTTTGTACATATGCATAATATTTAGTTCAGATAACAACACTATAATTTGGTATCTTGGAACTGTAAGCCCCTGATACGATTCGTTTTTAACAGTCCAATAGATTTTGCTTGGTAACAAGGGACTGGTGATGGAGCCTGGAGGAGGTGGATAGTTTTATATATTTATTCTTGTTTTACAAACAGTTCCATAGAGTGGAACTCCTTAGTGGCCGGCTACTAGTAACCCCTTTCCAGTTTGGGCTCATAGTTATGATTGTTTTGATGGGTCCAATAGATTGGGATTGCTTCAGAATATAAGCATGTAATGTATTTTTTTTTAATTAGGTAGGTACTTATATTATTATTTATACAAACTGGAATTATGTGCAGATTTCATTTTTATTGTGGATTTCTTTCAAATATGACAATAGTAAAAACAACAAGTTAATTTATAACATAATTTAAAAACCCCCAAACATGCAAGCTTCCCTAGATCCTCTTCATCATTGTTGTTCATCATTAGACCTTGGAGTCCAGTGACCAGACTCCAGTTCTTCAAATCTGAATACGAACTAAATGTTTTATACCAACCAAACATGGCTAAGAACCTTCCCAGAAAAACCAGCTTTCTTACAAAATAGACCGCATTTAATTCCGCGTTTTTCGGGCGGGGGTTAAAATTAGTTAAATAATACCTACAGATAGGTAGGTTTGTTTGTTTGTGAACAGAATGTGTATACCAAATATTAGTACAAAATAGGAGCAAATTCATAGGTAATAAAATGTCTACTAAAACTAAATTATTTTTATTATACTATGCCAATGGCCCACCTGATGTTAACTGGTAACCACTGCCTTTAATGATGCATTGCCTCACAGAGCACATCCACATAGAACGTGCCCTGTGATGCATTGCACTCTGAGATATAAAAGGTGATATGTCTCGTGTGCTTGTAATTGCACTGGCACCTATAACCCGAAACACAGCAACGTGAACATCGTTGCTTGGCGGCTGAAATAGGTCCAGTGGTAGTACTTCCTAGAACGAGATCTTTCACAAGCTTTACTATTGCTCTCTCTAAACCTATTGAAAGAGATTAGTGAATTAAGGGTAAACAAGTCGCCCACCTTTCCATACAAACGTGGAAGGGTAACTACTCCACTGTTTGACGTTGACCAACCAAAACTAAGGATTATATCAATTTATCTCGTCATAATCTGTATATACCCCAAACCGTAAAAATGGTATTCATTTGAAAAATAAAAGCTTCCAAACTTTTGTATTAAAAGTTTAGAATGCTTGTATTTTTTAAATGAATATCATTTTTACGATATAATCTTAGTTTTGGTTGGTCAACGTCAAACAGTGGAGTAGTTACCCTTCCACGTTTGTATGGAAAGGTGGGCGACTTGTAGGACCTTAAGAAGGAAAACTATATTTTTAATGAAGAATATCTTTATTAGAAAACATTAAACACCATCTAAGGAGGCAACAATTTGCATGTGCTGTTGGAACGCTTTCTTAGCCTTTCTAGACTTCTCTACGGGTATTTTAGGCTCTCTAACTTTGTCATACCCAAGTTCATACCGGATGGTGGCTAACATTGACATCTAAAACAAAGTAATTTAATTTAACAGAAATCTAAGAATAATAGAATAACATAGTTACAGTACATAGTTACCTAGTTACAGGCCTAGGTTAAGATAAAATGTAATACGATGGTAACATAGTTTACCACAAGCAAGCAAGCTCATATGAGTTTAGTGGCCAACTCAGGTGACGGAGTTTTTAGGCCGCCTTCAAGCCTCCGTCGTGGCTTAACGACTGCTAGAGGCCGGGACCGACGGTTTAACGTGCTCTCCGAAGCACGGAAGTGCTCAGATGTAAATGCCACTAAAAGTCACCCATCCAAATAGTGACCGCGCAGTACGTCGTATAACTTAGATAATCAGTGAAGATTGACTAAGCAAGCTACGCCACGAGCGCTTCATACCATACCAAAATACAAATGTTCATTTCTGCATATTAGAATAAAATGATTAAATAAAATACTTGCCTCTTCAGGAACATGAACATATCTGACATTTCTAGATTGTATGAACATATTTTCAAAAGAGTATTCATTGCCTTGGGGATCACAGTATACTGCATTCGTGAAAGAAATATTCATATAACTGAAAAATAAAATGTTTTCTTAGAATACCTGACCAGTACCCTAATGTCTTGTGTGAACGCTGATAATATATTAAAGTTGATGAATAACAGTAAGCAATAATGATATGCTTGCTTACCCATCCACAGAGTCGATGCAGCCGCAGACATAGGAGTCATTTCTAAGGTCCACAGTAACATTTTTGCCTTTTAGAGCTTGGACTAAGCAAAGTAAAGTATTGTGATATAAGAATTTTTCTTTAGATGTCCCAACAAACATAGTTTTAACTATTACCTAAACTATAGGTAAAAAAACAATAATTAATAACAATAACATATAGACAGATGTTTAGTAGGTAGGTAAGTTTGTTATCTTCATTATTTAGTAGGTACATACATACTGATATGTCCATTAAAATGCACTAAAGGTACAACATATACCTTAGGTATAGGTAAGTAGGTACTTAAAGCCCCGTTGACACAATCAGTCTGCTCAGACCGAATGCACTAGTTGTATCATGTAAAAACGCAATCCAAGCGCACTCTGACGCCGGATCGTGTTAACACGATACCAGTAGCTTCCCAGTAGACATCGGAGTGCACTCTGTCCGAGCAGACTGATTGTGTCAACACGGCTTTAGTTGGGGTAAGTAGGTACCTACTTACTTATAATACAAATGATTAGCTCTGTTTAATGATAACTAGTCTTGAATCGGGTTTGGATTTTATATCTAATTCAGCTTTAGTTAACTTCCATTCATCTTGTTCCCTTACAGCCCAGAAGTAGTAGGTTCCTTTATCCTTAGATCCAGCTACAGGTATACAGAATTTAGCATTAAAACCATCAGAATAGTTATTTTCCGTATCACTTAGTTTAAAACCCTTGTCTTTGATAGGTTCTCCAAGGTAGTGTACCGCACCAGGGTGCTGCCGCAGTGTTTTCAGAGCAGTTTTATAGTAGTCAAAACCTCTAACCCTGTCCACCAGCCGATTATGTAAAATAAATCCTGTTGTGCTAATTATTACACCTCCCCATGCAGCAATTTTAATAAGAGTTCCATTAGACACTGTCATAATTTACTGGACTTCACAGAAAACAAGAAATTACCATTACCTAGCACACAGCAGTATTTTTTTTCGGTGCTCCAATTTCCACGTACTTTTTTCTTTTTTTTGATTTCGTGAAGTCACGTTATCAAACAACATTAGCAATCATTCTTTGGTATGGGCCAGGGGTCAGCAACCTGCGGCTCGTGAGCCACATGGGGCTTTTTGGATGTGAAGCTGCGGCTCTTTAGTTCCATAAGCAAATATTATTTATTTTATAAACAAAAAACACCAGGATTAGGCACCATTTTTATCTCTCAGCAATTTGAGCATAAATAAATAGATTAGTTTTTTTTATTATTCTTTATTCTTTGTACACAGAGATACTTAACTTAAAACTTAAACTTAAAACATGTACATAAAGGTGAGCTTAACCCTAAAAAGAGTTCTCTTCCAGCAAACCTTAGGATATGAGAGATGAAAGTGGGTACGTGTACAACACATATAGATAAAAGAATAGCAAATAAATAATATAAACCTACTAACAAATGAACCTACATACAAATAAATAAATAAACCTACATATATACCTACCTTAAGTAGGTTTATTAATAAACTTCATTTAGGCAAGTACTATTTATTGTTGGCAAGGAAAAAAATTGTGGCTCAAAAAATGCAACATGAGTGTCCGTCAGTTTGTACGTAGAAATAATGTTGGCCAAAAAGTTAGGTTATTTTATTACTTAGATCGCGTGTTGTTTGTTTATTATTTTCTTTTCAATTTTATAAAAATGAGTACCGCTAGAGGTAATGCATATCGAAATAGACCACAGAAACACCAGAACAGAACAGTGTTCAAAAATGATTTACACGATTCAAGTCACAAAACAAAGCTATTGAATTCCTTACAAATATCAGGTGTATGCAAACGTTGTAAAGATATATTAGATTGGAAAATAAAGTACAAGAAGTACAAGCCCCTAACTACCCCCCGTAAATGCGTGGAATGCGAGCAAAAAGCTGTAAAACATGCTTACCACATGCTGTGTAGTCAATGTGCTAGAGACAAAAAAGTTTGTGCTAAGTGCTGTAAACCTGCTGAGGTAAAGAATAAAATGCTTTGGTGTCGATTCAGTTGCTGCATTTTTCTAAACTAACTGAATTTGACAGTGCTAAATTTATACCCGTTGTTTATCATTCTTCCAAAGTCTATCCTATGATACCATCGGTCTGTCCGGATCTAACAAATTGCAATCCATTATGGCAATTTACCAGTCTTTAAAAAAAATTACATTTGGTATTATAATTTGTGAAAATACTCATGGTATTGGTGAGCTGTTCTGTCTAATATGCAGACTTTTTACATAATTTCTATATTTCAGAAAGAAGAAACTGTTGAAGATTCCCAAGCGGAAACCCAAGACATCAAATCAATGTTAAAAGGATTGCCAGAAAGGAGGCGTCGTACATTACTAAGGTAGGGACAGTCACAATAATGTGTACATAATTACAGTGACAGTATGTCATGCATGTCACGGGCATTATTAGTTAAGTGAGCCAAGTAAACCAAGATTTTGTGTCAACTTGGGCAAATCGGTGTTGCACAACATTGGAACTACTTTATTATCTTCATAGAATTTGGTCTCTAAGTTTTACAGGTAAGGATACTGAGGTAAATCTGCAGAAGGTATATTATAAAGATGCAACTGGGAGAACAAAATTATGTCATACTAATAATCAAGTGGGCTGTCATAATACGATACCCCACTTAATTCTAACTCAAACTTCTAATTTAATTAAAACCTCGACAATGTTACCACATTCTGCTAGTGATGTGACATATTTTTAATATGATCTGATTATTTTGTTATTGTGATAAGGTTACTTTCACGTAAAAGTTGTTACGTACATTGTACACATACATAGGGATGCTTAGCCAAACTCATCCCGGAGTTTTGCGTGCACTATGCTGAGGTTGAAGCAATTATACCTGGGTTTAAGTGCAACAGAAAAAACCTATGGTTGTTTTGATGTAGAAATATTTGCATAAAGAGAAGTCAGAACCATTTGCCACAAACTTATCTGAATTTTTCATAATATAAAATCAGTTATAGTTTTAGTGCTGTCAAATTAGGTTTGTGCTCTGCTCTTTGTTTTCACTGTATTTTAAATTGGTAGTAATAATATTATTGGTAATCTTATATATAAAATTCTCGTGTCACAATGTTCGTTCCCGTACTCCTCCGAAACAGCTTGACCGATTCTCATGAAATTTTGTGGGCATATTGAGTTGAGTAGGTCTGAGAATCGGCCAACATCTATTTTTCATACCCCTTAGTGATAAGGGTTGCACGCGAGCAAAGCCGCGGGCGACAGCTAGTAATATTATATATATTATGTAATCTATGACAAAAAACAACTTTCTGTTTATTTTAGGTATATAAACAAACAGCAAGAAGAGAATGGCGAAATTTCACAGGCACTTATATCACAAATTGGAGACATGATTGCAAAAATGGAAAATGGGAACTTTAATGAAGATTTCTCTGATGATGATTTTAGTGGCTCTGATAATGACAGTGAGCAACACTAAGTTCCGTCTTATCTACTAGGGTTGTTGTGTAATACAAAATACATGTTGTAGATAATAAATAAAAACATGGATGTTGTTATAAATATTTTATTAAGCAATAAAACTATTTAATAAATATTAATTATTTTAATACAACCTATTCAAAATTTTAACTAACCTAACTTCTATGCCACTATGTATCTGCAGGTACTAACATTTTTATATAAGTAATTAGTTAACAATACAATTTCTTACAAAAGTATAAACAGCTATTATTTTGTTATTCATACCACAACAGCAGTAGTAGGTAGTAGAGCTTCTTCGAAAGAGCTCGCCTGTGAAAGTACTACTTCTGCCACCGAGCAGTGATGACCATTTATGTCTCAGTGTTGGGTGCAGTACAATACATCATAGAGAACGTCTCTGGGACGTGCTCAGTGAGGCAATGCATCTTTATAGGCAGTGGTAAGTGGTCCATCGGTACCTTCCATAATTTCGTTGTAAAAAAAGTATAGGAAAAAGTTGGTACATACATTTTATAGTTATTTTATTATTGACCACAACTTTAAATTTAAAGTTATTGAACCAAAGATTAGTTTATATTTCCTAATTTGGTCAGTTAGGTAGGTAGTATCTAAATTAATTATTGCAATTCTGTCAGCTTGTTAAACATGTAGGTAGGTAGTAAACATTTATAAATTACCTAAATTAGTGTTCTTCGACCCGTGGGCGACCTCCTAGGCTCTAGGACCTAGCTAGGGGGTCGTAAATAATTTATATGTAGGTTGATTTATTTATATTATAATTTCCATTCAGTAGGAAGGTACCTACAAGTAGGTGGACTTTGCGTGCCCCTGTAAAAAAAACTTGCTAGCACCTTTTTATCCTTAATTTTAAGAATTTTAGAACTCTTGATTTAAATAGCTACTAGGCAATTGAACTTAACTAATATGGTAAACAATAATAATATGTACTTTTAAGCTACATTATGATGAAAAATATGATGCTAAAATATTTGTTTGGTGTTGACTGTATGTACATCCTATTCCATTATTTGTGATTACTTACAATAATTCTATACAATCATTGATACAAGCTTTATACAAACCTTGTGACATACTATAGCATAATTATTTTAAACAATAATAACTATGTAAAATTTACATAATGAAATAGAAAAGAACTATCAATTTTTTACCAGCCATTTGATAGGCAAGTTGTTAAAAAAAATTTAATTTTAAATCCTTCAAAAGCAATTATTTATTTAGACAATATTAAAACTACATTGCTCTGATTCACATCAAATGATACCAAGTTGCCGCAGCTGAAAAAAAAAACAAATAAAATAAAGTCTTTGGTACGTGAATTTGTGAGGATGTATGTACTTATGTTTGTTCCTCATTAACTCAAAAATTTCTGATGCGATTTAGATGAAACTTGGAATATAATATTGTCCGTGAGCTGGACTAACTAGGCTAACATAGGCTACTTTCTGTTCCGGAAAATCACCGGGACGCGAACTCTTCTGAAACGCCTTCGCGTATTCGCATAGCAAATTGCACTTCTAATCCTAGTTTAAAAATAATAACATCCTACAACGCATTACATTTTGAACTCAAGTAGGAACTTAAAAATGTACCAAACACCAAAATATTGTGTTAGATACTTACAAATCCTTGTCTTTCTTTTTCTTTTTGAAGAACCATCTGTGTTTGCATGTCGTCAAATTTAACTATTGCAGCTAAGACTTTAGCTAAAGTAACGGAATGTGTGCCTGTCCCTGTAAGGTACTCGTACAAAATATTTCTTAAATACTCCAACTCTGTATTTTCAGATAGTGAATGTAAGTGTCTCAGACTCACGAGGGCTTCATCAAGTCTTCTTTCCAGTTTTTCATTTGAAAGTTTTAACTTTTCATTTTTTTCTTGTAGTTGTTTATTATTGTTAGTGACGGATTTATTGATTTGTTCCAAGTCTATGTTCTGCTTTTTTATTTCACTAGTATTTACTAGCAAATCATCGTACTTCTCTTTAATGGCTTCACTTTCTTTAGAATTATTATTTACACTTTTAACTATTTCTAAGGGCTTGGAGTAGCTTTGAGAATTTAACTGATCTTTTAATTCCAGGTTTTCTTCAATTAGTATTGAGTTCTCTCTTAGTAAGTCATTATTTTTTTCTTTTTCTTGATTTATATTACTAGATAGCTGATCGTTATCCATGGAATGTTCACTCGTCGCAATCACTTCTCTTAGCTTATCATTTAAAACACTATTTTCTTTCGATATTTTTGTTAAGTATGACTGGAGGCCTTCTATATCGGATTTCAGACGTCTATTGTCATCTTTTAAAGCGTCGTTATTAATTTTCAAAGCAGTGTATTGCTCAATAATATCTTCCTGTACATTCGTTTTTAGGTTCAATGATGCAGTGTTAGTCATTGCGGTTAGTTTATTTTCCAGGACCCATTTATTTTCAAATAAATCTGAGTTTTCATTTATATTTGTATCAATATCAATATCAGTTTGGGTATCCTTTGTTTGAGTTACTAGATCTGCTTCTTTACATTCTAACTTTTCTATAATTATATTTAGACGGTCTTTTTCGTGCTCCATTTCAGTATGTGATTTTTTTATTTCATTAATTTCTGATTCAAGTTTATTTATATCTGAAGTAAAATTAGCTGCCTCACATTTTAGTTTTATATTTTCCTCAGATAAAACTGCGTACTTTTCCTCTAGCTCATTGATTTGATAACATTTTCTCTCGCACTCTTGAGATTTGAAATCAATGTCAGAATTTAACTTATTCATATCTGTTTCAACTAACTTATAACGTGCTTTAATATCTTCGAGCTCACCAAGACATTTCAAATAATCATTTTCGACTACCTTAATGTCATCGATTACGGTATTTTTTTCGCTAACAAGCTGTTTCAAATCTTTTTTTTCAATTTTATCTTTTGTGACAGTTTCTTCTAGTTTAATATTTTTTTCAGTTGAAGCTTGGTATAACTCATCGAGTTCCTTTAGTTGTGCTGTAAGTTGTGTATTTTCGATTTCAATATTTTGGAACTTTTTAGTCAATTCATCTTTATCGATAGTTATCTGTCGTAATGACTCTATAGTATCAGAGTGTTGTTTTTTTTCAGTTTCAAGGTGATATTTGATTTGTTTAGTAGCTTCAGATTCCATGGTTTCGTTCTTTCGAAGTTCTTCATTTTCTTTTATTAAAGACTTTACAAAATCTTCTGATTCTTCGTTTTTACGAGTTGCCGTTTCAAAATCTATGTTTAATTTAGCGAGGTTTTCTTCTAAGTTAGATACGATAACGGTTAACTCTTTTTTGTCGGATTCTAAAGTTCGTAATAAATCTTCTGTTGTATACTTTTCAGTTTCAACTTCTTTTACTCTTTTGTGTAAAGCTTCATTTTCGATGTTTGCAGCTTTAATATCTTCTAAAGCTTGCTCATAAGCATTTTTCTTATCTAACAGTTCGTCTTTCAAGGCAAATCCTTCAGTGTCCAATTCATTACTTAGTTTAGTCATTTTTACTTCAAGTGCTAACTTATCGGCCAAAATTTCAGAGTTTCTGGTATAAGATTCTTCTAATTTCGCCTTTACATCTTCATAATCTTTTGTAAGTTTACTGCATTGAATTGTTGATTCATCAATTTTGTTTTCTAAAGTCTTTACCACGTTTTTTATTAAACCAATTACTTCAGTTACAAAAGAGCACAATGACTCACTATTCGTAGTTATAAATGTTTTTGTTTCTTTTGAGGTAAGACTAATCAATTTCCGTAGTTCACTTGCTTCCTGAGACATTTTCTTTACAATTTTAGATATTTCAGCTTTGTATTCTTGTGCAGCTTCTTTTAATTTTAAGTTATCAGATGTTAAATTTGATATCGTTGTGCGGTATTTTACGTTCTGAGATTGTATTGACTCATGATTAATCAAAAGTTTTTCTATCTCTGTTTGTAATTTGACTAACTCTTCTCGTTCTTCTTGAATTTCTGATTCTAACGTTTCACATTTTTCCTTCCACATGCTCAATTCTTTGAGTAAATTGGTAGCTTCACATTCGTCTTTAGCTGAAGCATCAGTTATATTTCGCGTCATTATTTGTAATTCATTTTCTAAACTAGTTATTTGTGAACTTTTTTTTACGTTTTCTTCACTCAAAAGTGTGTTTCTACCTTCTAAATACAGATTTCTGTCAATCATTGCCAACTTTTCCGCAGTTTCTTGTTTATGTTGTAGCTGAAGACATTTATATTCTTCATCTGCCTTTGTTTTTTGCTGTTCCAGTGCATGGCACTTCTTTGTCAGCTCTTGTAGTTGTGAGTTTAATTCATCAATTGTCATTCTTGTGGTCGCTAGTTCTGTGGAATCTTTACTTAACTTTTCTTTCTCTCCTTCTAATATCAATAAACTATTCTTATAATCGTCAAGCACAATTTTCATTGACTGAATCTCTTGATTACTGGCAGCTAAACTATCTTTGAGTGATTTGATTTCGGCTTCTTTACCTTCTAACTCTTTGTGAATGCTTAATTTATTTTCGGCGAGTGAAATGGCGTAGTCTTCCTCTCTTTTACTGAATACATCAATTTTGCTACGTAACTCCATAATCTCTTCAGTTGCCTTTTGCAAATCCATTTCCAAAGTAGATAATTCTTTTATTTTTGTAAAATCATAAGCGTTAATTTGATTTTGAAGCTCTTCGTTGTGATCGTTTAATTGTTTGATTTTATTGTTTGCTTCATTTAGTTGCACTTCTATGATTTTAAATTCTTGAATTTGTTTATTTTTAGTATCAATCTCGTTTGATAGAACTTGTAATTCTATAGTTATTTGAGAATTTTTATCTTTGGACATTTTAAGAGACTCTTTGTATTTATTTAACAGCTGATCCATTTTTTCAATTTTGTTGTTTAAGCTTGTAATATCAGGCAAAGAAGGTTCTTCACTTGCTGGTTTAGGAGTACTATCTGAAGCTAAAGTAATTAATTGGACATCATTATCATTATCTCTGGCTTCAATATTATTTTGACTGTCGGTATTTTGTAAAAGATTAACTTTAGTATTTAAAGCTTCTATTTTCATGGCTTTTTCTTCAATTTCTATCCTTAAAGCTTTCTCAAGGTGGGCCTGAAAGCATTTTAAATTAAATTATACCAAACTTTTAAATATGTAGGCTGTGTTCATAAGATATTCTAGATAAAATAGATTCACTATTCTGGTTCCTGTCTATTCGACAAACGCAGACAGATTTCGACTATGTTCAATATGTTCATTACAAATGTTTATCCAGGGTGAGACCAGCGGGCCTAAGATGCGCACCGCGAGATATTTGTCATGTCGTTCTGTCAAAATGTAAGCATTTTGCACCAGTTTAGGAACTATTCCATTATCTGTGGTAATGTTGTCGAGAAACCGCCTTTGAATTTTCAACTGTTGACATTTCTGCATGACTATTATCTCGTCCTCAGAGAGGTACGACGATTAAGAAGTGTCAAAAGTGTACATTATGGCGCGTTTTGTCGACACCATTAGGTACCACAGATAATGCAATAGTTCCTAAACTGGTACAAAATGCTTACATTTTGACAGAACGACATGACAAATATCTCGCGGTGCGCATCTTAGGCCCGCAGGACAAATATTTTGTATTGAACAGAACATAGATGTAGGTATGTATAGGTACTTATGTTTGTTCTGTATTTTAGTGCTATAAAAATATAGGAAGTTTACCAACTTCCTTTAATAGTTGTATACTATCAGTTATTCTCTTAATTATCTGGCTATAATTTTAAAAAATTGTGTAGTTAACTAGGACCAGATAACGCTGTGTGAATTGCCTAGAAATGTAATGAACACCTACATAATTACGTATTCGCTAACCTTTGCACTTTGTTCCAATGTACATTGTTCTTTTAGCTCTGATATTCTTCTCAGAGCTTTATCTTGAGTTTCAACTAGCACACTCTGAAAAAATAAATGTGTTTGATAAATTCACACGTTATAATAATAATAAAGAGGCAGGAATAGAATGGGAACTGACAGTCAAAATTCAACGTTATTTGATACAAAGATAAGCTCCATGGCAGACGATGATAAAATAAATAAACAAACATTGTTCCTCCTGTAAAATACCCCCCTTTCGGACTTAGTAATTATGTTACATCGTGTATACCCATGCTATCATACTATTACAACTATACAATGTTAATATCATACAATAAAAAAGAACAAATTATAAAATATGCAAATCGAAGCTTAAAACTATGCTTATGTCTTAAAATCCAAAAAGACATAAAAGAACAAAGCGACGTCAAAATGTCCATTTTTGTATCAATCTGCCACCAATGTCATTTTTGTATCGGAAGGTGTAGGTTAGAGGATAAAATCGTCGTCTTTGAAGCTGACTACCAAGCACTTCTTTGACTGTAAATGCTAATAAAAATAAGTAATTAATTACAAAACTCACTCTTGCTTTAGCATTCTCTCTCTCAAGTAGTTTATAATGGCGAGCAAGATCTCCATATTGATTTCTATATTTGGTATAGCGTTCCTGTGTGCGTTTGTATGCTGAATACAGTTGTTCCTTCGTGACTCGATCAAGTGTTGCCGGTCCTCCAGAAAATCCCCTGTCATCTGCTTCACTTGCTGATACTTCCATGTCGGACTAGAGAAAAAATATTTGTTTTACTTTATGGACTTATCTAGTAAAGAGCTCAGTGAATCAACTGCTTTTTTCATTTTGTTTAAGTAAAAAAATTCTATATTTCATTTTATTTACCTAATTTATTTTTATTTCCAAGGAAAACCAAATTGTAAAAATATTCATAATAAATATATTTTTTATTTAAAATAATTATTTGTGCATAGGATTTTTAAATGCTGATGGTGTAAATACTTTTAGGGTGTGCTCTTTAGTTTTACCGATGCTCTGCAATTTTGAGAGTAAAAATGTATACCTAGGTACAATACCTAAAATAAATGTCAACCTACTTGTAAGTGGTATGTGGACGGAGTCTCATAGCTTGGAAGCCTGAAGGATATGTCGCTGGCAAAAGAACTGTTAGACAGTTTTCTTTGCCTTGGAGTTTCCTGAAAACATAATTGTCATAATCCAGTGAGCGAAGCAAACAAAGATCTTTGTGTATTTTTTTGGCTTGCATGTTTGTTAGGTACAGCATAATAAGTAAAGTTATAACATAATGAAGTAAATTAAAGTTGTAAAAAAAATTAAGTACACATTCACAAAGGATCATCGAAAACCACCGAAATAACGGAGTGCTTGTCATCCACCCATCAACTCTTCACGCCAATCGAAAAATTCACAAAAAAAGAAGTCTGCTCAGTACCTAATAAGGAAACTGAATCTGAACAAAGCACCTGGATATGACTTACTAACAGCCAAGGTTCTGAAAGAAGTTCCCAACTCAGGCATCCTGTTGCTGACATTTATCTTTAATGCGGTTCTACGTCGTGAATTCGTCCCTGCGCAATGGAAAGTGGCGGAAATCATTTTTATCGGCAAACCTGGAAAGGATCCCAAAAATGTATCATCCTACCGCCCTATCAGCCTTCTCCAGATAGCATCGAAAGTTTTTGAAATCCTTCTCATGGAAACACTAATGCCTGAGCTTGCCAAATCAAAACTAATCCCACCACACCAATTTGGTTTCCGTGTAGGACACGGAACCATCGAACAGGTCCACCGTCTAGTCTCGAAAATAAATAATGCCTTCGAACGCAAACAGTACTGCTCGGCCGCGTTTCTGGACATCTCCCAGGCTCTTGATCGCGTATGGCACGAAGGCCTCCTCCACAAAATCAAGAAAGCACTATCAGTAAACTTTTACTTACTGATAAAACCATATCTGGCCCAACGGCATTTCTACGTCAAGTACGGTGACGACAGAACTGAACTGCATGCGATCAAAGCGGGTGTCCCTCAGGGTAGTGTAATGGGCCCAGTGCTGTACCTCATATACACCTTTGACCTGCCAACTACAGACGACGTTCTCGTGGGCACTTTTGCCGACGACACAGCTCTAATTGCCTCTCATATACCAATCCGGTAGTCGCATCCAATATGCTCCCAAAGTGTTTGCACCAGGTCTTAAATTGGCTAAGAGACTGGCGAATCAACGCTAATGAAACCAAATCCGTGCAGGTTACTTTCACATTGAGACACGGCTCCTGCCCTGCTGTTCAGCTTAATGGAATCCAAATCGCATATACCTGGACAGACGCCTAACGTGGAAGAAACATATATTCACTAAAAGGAAAGCACAGGGCATTCAAACTCGCAAACTTTACTGGCTTATGGCCCGCAAATCTAAATTTTCCTTATCCAACAAACTTCTATTATACAAATGCCTCCTGAAACCTATGTGGTCATACGGTGCGGAACTCTGGGGAACAGCAGCAAACTCTAACCTAGAAATAATACAACGCTTTCAATCAAAAACGCTACGCATGATCGCAAATGCACCGTGGTACATCACTAACAACCAGCTACATCATGATCTCCAGATCCCGTTCGTTAAAGACGACATCAAATCAAAGCTGAAAACATACGCCAAGCGCATATGGCTCGCCATCCAAACGAACTGGCCTGTAACCTTATGAACCCCACCGTCACACCGTTCACACGTATTAGGAGAAGAGTTCCTCAGGATCTAATACGTGACTAGGAGAGGAGAATGAATGTGCGTCGTGCGTGCCACTGGGCACAGACCACGCATGCCTGGAGTTGCAGAATCAACAAAAGCCTCGCTAAATGCCAAACGGGCAGATCGCAGGGAAAGAAAGAAAAAAAACCTTCACAAAGGATTTTTGTAGTTTAGTTCTAAATTAACTAGATTTTGAGTTATAATTTAAACATTACGAAAACCAGCTATAGTAAAGTTGGATTGTGATGACACATTTTATTTATTTGTCCCATAGGTACCACTGGGCCCGAATTGGTTGGGATTATGAAACATATCCCAACCAATTCCACCCACCATTCCCACAGGTAACATAAAATATTAATACACCGTTTTGCGGTGACTCCCCGGCGGACCTCATCCATGTAGGTACTTGTAGATTCATACCTACAGTGCATAGTGCCAGGCCTCCCTCCCAATTTGTATCTTGTAATCAGAGAGAATAGTAATTAAGAGTCTGTGCATCTCTTAATTACTATTCTCTCTGATTACAAGATATTGCTGGTTGTTTCTACACTTTCGCAAACAACATTATCTGCCCCACAACTTACTCAAGGTTGACAATAGAGTTACAAAAATAGTTTTACCATTTCATTACTATAGTTTACAAGCTCTTGTGGAGAATTAGTCAGGGATACATCTTGAAATGTTGCTTGCTGCTTAATTGGTGAGGGGTGAGATTTCCCTGCATTATTTTGCGTGTTGTCTGAAAAAATTACAATAAATGTAATGACAGGCGTCATGGCTCAGTCGGTAGTAGCTCTGCCTTCCGTGCTGTGGGTCGTGGGTTCGATCCCCACCGAGAACAAACATTTGTGTGTGGCAAACATAGATGTTTGTTCTGTGTCTGGGTGTTACTATGTATAATAAGTATGTATTTACAAAAAAAAATGTATGTGTGTATTCTATCAGCAATCTAGTTTCCATCGTACAAGCTTTGCTTAGTTTGGGACTAGAAGGCGTTGTGTTAAGTGTCCGTCAATATTTATTTATTTATTAATAAGTCTAACAAATAAAATATCGAAACTAAATTAAATTGATGATGTGGTCTTCAATAACGTAAACCCATCTTATGGTATCTCCGTAGCTGACTGCAGTACAGACAGAAGCAGATTGGTTGTCGAAACACTACATACATCGTCAAAACACGACATATCTACTATGGAATCATACAGTTATTGGCAACTTACCATTGTCAGTGATCGAAAAGAGGTCATTGTTGGTGATATCAGAGATACTGCTTGATGCTGATGTCACTGCAGCCTAAAAATAAGGCATAAACTATGAGTCAATATTAGTACCTTTTAAAAGTAAAGTAGAGGTGAGATCATGAAAAAACTATATGCTTATTTAGATCCAATATGTACCCTAAACGTTTAGATCACCAAAGGGTTCTGCATAAAGGGTTATGCTTGGTTCAACTCTCTTAGAAACAAATTATTATAATTTTACTTAGTACAATTCTAGTTTCATTGACCTAGTTCTACTGTCTACATCCCGTTATGACATGCCGTCAATGCATATTTTCCTAAATGATTAGTTTAATTTCTTACCTGTGCTGCCTGGGCAAATTGTTGTATTCTTTGAGGTGAAGATTTCACTTCCTCTGCCAACTTATCCTTGAGCTTTTTGAACATGTTAACGAATACATTAACACCAACACCGAGACAAACAGGTAAACTAGACTTTTTTTCATACAATACATACGGCAGACTTTTATAAATGTAATTTATGATAAGAAAAACTAAATTCACATTGATTCCAAGAGATTTCAATAAATTATTCGTCGTCACACTCGTCACCAGTGCTGCCAGCTGTCAGAGTAAAATTAATGTTAGTTTTTATTCAAAAAATGCCAAAAATTCTGATACTTCTGAAAAATGCTAAATTAAAATGCCAAAATAATATTTTTTTACACAATTCTGAATAAATGATCTATTGCCGTTATAAAGGCAGGTTCACTAATAAACAGAGCTAATGATCCTTCTGCTTTTTCAACATCATGGTTTCTTGCAACTGAATGAAATTCAATCCTTCTTTGACTTCTCAATGGTTCAACTAACAGTTCTAAGGAGTTTTGCTGAAGAAGATATAGTTTTAACAATACATCTTAGCAAAAATATTGCATTTACAATTTTTACAGTAAGCTTTAGCTGAATCTTCTTCAACTGGCTGCAGCCACTTTTGGAATTCTGACATCTTTTCCCATTCAGTTTGATAGTTTTGATTATGCCTAATATGCTTTATGCTTATGGGCATTGGTGTCGATTCTATCGGTGCAGCTGTCTTTGTCATTTCAGGTAGGTTACCTTGGTTAAATTACCTATTATTATTTAGGTTGACAATTATTATTTAATTTGACAATTAATAATTATTATTATTAATTGTCAAATTATCTAGGTTAGTTTAGAAAAATGCATCAGAATCGACTCCATTTTATACTTTGTACACACAAAATACAATTTCTTTTTTAGTCGCTGCGCTACCTACCCTTAAGCTAGGTTTGGTTGGATTGCTTGGAGACAAATGGCCGTTGTCATCAAAAAAGAAAAACCATAGACGAAGTAGCTAGTGTAGGTATCTTGTTCCGTTTCATTGTTCATTACAAGAAAAATTGTATACCTAGCAAGGACAAAAAGTGGTATGTATTAAAAAAAAATGTTAGGCAGGGCAGCGTAGAAACAAGCCAAAGTTAACCATAAAAATGCCAAATTGGCAACTCTGGTAGTCAGTGGGTAGTGGGTAGTCACGTCACGTCACAACTTTTTGTTTAGGGCACCCACACACAGGGATTACTCTCTGTTAGACAGTAATGATAGCTGACGGCTGACATAATTACAGGAAACCTTGCTGCCCACAGATAAGTACTAGGTTAAAATTTTTGGAAAAAGTACAAAATTTTGTAAGGATTGTGAAGGATTGTGGCTTTCGCCTTAGACCAATTTTTAATATAGAATAATTTTTTGCTTTTGCAATGTAAGTAAATTATAAATAAGAACATTACAAACAACGCCCTCTACTAACAACTTGACGTGAAAGTAAACCAAATCAATCTATACCTCTATCACGAACAAATCTGACAATCGCCGCGTTAACGATTGCGCCTCAATGCCAGCTCGACTACCAACCGTTGTAGTGTCACCGCGCAGTATATCTCGGATAAGCTAGCGTTACGATACTTTTGTGATTGTCACATTTATTCGTGATCAAGGCACAGATCTACCTAATAAACATAATCTGTCACGTAACATCAATAACAGAGTTTTGTTTAAAAAAATATTTACGCAAGACAAACACTTTTAAACTAACAAATTAAAACATAACGTTAGACTAGGCTGTATGGTTTTAAAACAATAGCCAGCTCCGAAGAGCGAAAAAAAAGACATATTTTGACATTAGCGCATTGTCAAGAGAAGTTTGAAACCACAGAGTACATTTATAAATTTGTAACTTTGAAGAGGTTCATCGAGCTGTGAGTTTGCTGTGAGGTGAGTGATAGGTGTTTGGTGTGTGAGTGAGTTCGAGAGGTTTTGATAAAGGTTAGACCGCACTAGGGCGGAACTGCACTGCAGCGGAGCGGCGCGTCGTTTTCAATGTAGTTCGGTATAACGCACTAGAACTGCAGCAGCGCGGCATTTTATCTCTCAGTCGGTTGGCAACCACTGAACGCGATGGATTAAATTGGTGTGAACGGTATATATATATATATATAAAAGAAGAGGGACCTGACTTACCTATCACATTCCGCTAAAGCTAGGGCTAAAATTTTGAATGTACTTTCTTTACATGAAACCATGGCACCCGCTAAGACGGGATTTTAAAAATTTAACCCCTGACTGGGTCGAACTGGGCCTAAACGTTAGTATGCAAAATCGTATTCCTTGAAGTTATAAATACCAAAATTGGCATGTACCTATATTCATCAAACTAAATAAATAAGAACTGTATTTAAAAAAAACTAGCTCAACACTAATTCGCTGTGCTATTAGTTGTTAAAGTTTGTATGGAAAAATTTTCATTTCCTTACAAAAAAATAAAATACCGTTCACACCAATTTCATCCATCGCGTTCAGTGGTTGCCAACCGACTGAGAGATAAAATGCCGCGCTGCTGCAGTTCTAGTGCGTTATACCGAACTACATTGAAAACGACGCGCCGCTCCGCTGCAGTGCAGTTCCGCCCTAGTGCGGTCTAACCTTAAAGGTGTCCGTCCGGTGAGTTCGAGTATAGGTCTGTGTTCTGCTTTCCAATGTTACCTAAAAACCACTGAAGCAACACTGAAGTATCTACCTACTCACTGCGCAAATTTGTTCTGTCCAACGATACCAAAAAACTACAGCAGCAGACTAGCAGACCGTTTCTTGAGGAACTAAACTGCTATTAGGTACTTTTTTTATCATCATCAGTGCTAAGAAACTCAAGCCCCGTCCCGTCGGTCTATTTATGAATGTACAATGATTTGTCAGGAAAACCCCTGTAACTGGGTATAGCCATTCCCAGACTGAAATCGTGGATCCACCACTCTTCTGATCTCTGTATATGTACAAACCTATATTGGTACCTCATTATCCATTGATAACAGGAAGTGACGAAGTAGACTAACAAATTTTGCAGGGCCAGTCAATATGATGAGTGATTTTGATTACTCTCTTGATATTGATGAAGATCATGAAGAGGATTCTGAGGAAGGTCCATATCAATGGAGACCGCCAGTACCACCAGGTCCCATATTCAATACAAGGCGCCCGTATGGTGGACATAATATGTAAGTTTTATTCATAAGGTACCTACCTACTAATAGTAATTCACTCTGAACTGAGATCTTGCAATGTTCCCAAAAAATTGCTATTTTTTTTTACTATGGCTAAGGGAAACATTGATACCTGTGTCAATACGGCAACTATGCTAGTTACCAGTCTTACCTGAATTTAAAAAACAGTAAACTGTTTACTAGAAGGGAAATACATTGATCCCAGACTTCCCTGAATTGGATAAGTCTTGAGATTCTCGTACAAACCTGACAATAAATCTATGCTTGAGTTAAAATCACTGCTTGAGCAGTAATAATAATAATATTCATGGACATTTAACACAACGCTTTCTAGTCCCAAACTAAGCAAAGCTTGTACTATGGGAACTAAATTGCTGATAGAATACTTAGATACTTTTTTTTGTAAATACATACTTATAATACATAGTAACACCCAGACACAGAACAAACATCTACTTTCGCAACACACAAATGTTTTTTCTTGGTGGGGATTGAACCCACGACCCACAGCACGGAAGGCAGAGCTACTACCAACTGAGCTATGACGCCTGTCAAAGTAAATGTAAATATGGACTTTTTAATACCTACTATTTTACCTAATGTGTCTTAACTATAATTTTATGGTGCTAGGAATACCCAGTATAGTGAAGCTTATGGTAACTATAGAGGTGGCTATGGACCCGGTAATGGATATGGTCCGGGTAGTGGTTTTGGACCAAACAGTAGATATGGACCAGACAGGGGGTATGGACCAGATATTGAATTTGAACCATATAGTGGATACGGACCGGGTGGATATGGGGGACCTAGGTTCCGGCCATACCCTCCTGGCCCAGCCAGAAACAGAGGATTTGGACCAATTGGCCAGCAGGCACAACGTCCAGCACTGTCTGTCCACAAAGCTGCACAGTTCTTAGCAAGTAAGAATAAGAACAAGAATATTTTTATTTATTCTTATTCATATATGTCTTATTGTAATTCGTATTATTATTCTAAGTATGTCTGGATATTATTAGAAACAAAAAAATTCATTTAAAAACTAGAAAACTGACTTCAATTTGATTACCTTACAGCTTCATCATCAGATGATGATGATGACAGTTTATTGGAAATTAATTATTCTATTGATTGTAAACACTCAGAAGTATGATTACCAAACAAAAAAAGAATCATCAAAATCGATTTATAATAATTGGCGGAATGGTCCTATAGCATACATACGTAAAACACAGTTGAATTGAGAAATAACTCTTTTTTTTAAATCAGTTAAAAAAATATATAAGTTACTTAGTGGTTTGATAAATATTGAACTACTTATATTGTACCAGTTCTGAAGTGATTGAGATAAATAAATTATTTTTTTAGAATGCGAGATAGCTCCAGAATTCATACGGGCATTGCCTCAACAACTTTTGGATATGATTGCGCCAGAACGTTGTGGCCTGTGTGCCCAGAATTTGGAATCATTTACAATTGGTAAGTTTTAATGAGTTTCTGTATGTACCTACCTAATGCATCTATACTAATATAAAACTGTAAAAAAGCCAAAAAACTAAAATTAAAGATATGGATAAACTAAATATGCAGATCTACTAAATAAACGAGTCTGATTCCGAAAATCGAGTTTGTCTGTTTATCTGTTTGTTTGTTCGCGGATCACGCCTAAACTACTGGACCAATTTCAATGAAACTTATACCATTCAGAAGCCCTTTTTCGGAATTGAAACATAGGCTATATTTTAATGAAATCAAAGACGTGGGTTCTTAGATACAGTTTGAACTCTCTAAACCAAAAGCAGCCATTGATACGAGGTTCACCCTATACTGGTTGACAGATATTTTGGTGGAAAATTTCGCATGCGTACGAAGTCGCGGGTATCAGCTAGTTTGATAATAATACTGTAGTATTCATTTGTATACTAATGTATTATTTAATTTTCAGCTAAATTGCACTATAACTGTAAAAATCACTACAAGGCGCAAAAAAAATTTCTCTCGCTGCGAAAATCATTCAAAAATAACCCTGAGGTAATTCGACAATTTGACAATGTAATTTTCCATAGGTATTTTGATGACTTTATCAGTTCACAAATCTCATAAAACAATATCTAAGAATATACAATAATTTTTTTCAACAATTATTAAAATACATTGAAAAGAACATTTAAATTTGATTAAGGGTCCGTCCTCCGTATTCGAATGACGATGTCGATTTTAAAAATTTAAATTTACTGCGCTACGCCTATCTGAACGTGTGTGACACGCAAAAGACAAACGAATTTGATCTTTTTAATACGTCCTCCACCTACGAGCTCTCTGAATTTACGAAGAATCAAACTTATTTTTATTTATTTTTGTGATCGTAAAACCTTAGTAAAACTAGAGTTCCAAAAAAATACAGCCTCTTAAACATTTTTTGCACATATAATTAGGATGTTGGCAAAATTAGTGTGTGAACTCTTGTCATCAAATAGAACCTTACATTGTATCAAATTGCCTTTCCTATCGTTTTACATTAGGTTTAAGGATGGTCGATGTTTCCGTGTTGTAATGTTGGTATACTATGCATAATTAAGAAAATAGTACCTACCAAAGAACTTAAGGGATTACCTACATACATTATGCATAGAAAATACCACTTACAAGACACCTACAATACAATAAAATGACAATAAAGTATCAATTTATTCTATATTCCGTGGTATCAATGTAGATAGGTATAAAACCCAATAGGTAATAATAGGATCTTGTTGTCATGTGTAGGTAAGGAGGGAATTTCAATAATAGGAAATGTTATTTGTTTTATATTTTCAATCCTCTATTTAGGTGCATACATCTCAAAACATAAAAATTACGTCCATTTTCAGATTCCAATGAAAGCTCGTAACTTGTACTGTGAGCTATGCGATGTGCACATCACATCCACGTCACATGCTGATTCTCATTATGCGGGGAAATCCCACCGTGCGTAAGTACATGAGTACCTATTACGGTGGAAAGCCGGGATTACATTCTAGACACAATAGTATATTATGCAACTAGTGAATAAAAGACAGATTTAAAGCGAGGGCCATAAATGAATCACGAGCAAGTGAAGGATTCTTATGACTGAATCACGAGTGTAGCGAGTCATTCAAGTGTTAGAATCCTGAACGACGTGAGTGGTTCATGACCCTCAGTATAAATCCGTTTTATTCAAGAGTTGCATACTATACTTTATACCATGACTACGAGAAAAAGAAAGATTGGAGGTTGTATAGCCAATGCTATACAACCTCCTTGCGCAAAAACCATAATTAGATGGAGGTCAAATATATTAGTGTGTTCTAAATTCAAACACCAAAACAGTAAGTAAAAGTGCTTTTTAGAGGGGGAATGGTATAAAACTCTTTATACTACACCTGCTTGGAAAGTACCTTGATACTTTATCAAATTTACGGTAGAAAGTACGTCATTGCATATCGAACAAATATGCGGGGAGAAAACGCATCTGAGCGGGAGAGAAAAGTGTATGAAAATCCATTTCTTACGTGGTTTTTCTTTTTTAATTTTGGGTAAGACTATGCGCCGGTAACCTAAATATCAAAAGCCAAAAAGTTCTTACAGTGAGTTTTTATCTCCAAGTTCGCAAAATGACACTGGCCACTAGCTGTGTGTTGGATGGTGTCGGGCTTGCAGTGCGACCCTGCGGCGGCAGGATAAACAATTTGAAAAAAGAAATGTGAAAATTGCAGACGCCATTGGCGCCATTTTCAATTTGTGTGTTGTTTGAGGATTCAGTTTTAGTTTTTTATTTTCCTCGTAAGTGTAGTATAAAGCACTATGTATCACTCGAGAGAAAGTGCGATTCCCGATCTCGGGTGTTTTAAAGCCCTTGCCACCCTCGACGGTAATCGGTCACTTTCTCCTCTCGGTGAACAATGTACTATTGTTCCCCTTCTTTCTTGGTTTTTACTTGCATTTTGTGCGTCTGTTGAGTCGCGATAAGCCAATGCTTCATTTTATTGATGGGTGTGTTGTGTATGTTACCACAACTCTTCTGTCCATAATAAGACGGCCGATGCTTATAGAGATAATTTTACTTACCAAGTTACCGCTCATATGTCTAATTTTGATATTAGAGGCCGACTTTGATGAAATAAGAGACCGATTTGGAATTTTTCAAATCGGTTTAATAAATGACGAAGCTCTGAGGTAATAGTATTGTATGATCTCTGTCTGAGGTAAAAAAAACAGCCGAAATGAGAACTTTCTCCTTTTTTTAAAGTCTGTTAAATATTACGCAGAAAAATATTTATGTTGCAGCATCGTCGACGGGCGCAAACCTCCGAAAAACCCCATTTTACTTCAAACAGGAATGGAGATGCGCGTGTAAGTAATTCATTCGTTCTAACGTCGCTAACGAATTGTATCACCAAAGCATCACATTAGTAGAAAAGCCATTGAATCTAATGTCGTTTGTATCTGGAAACAAGTCAGTGGACCACTGTTAGATAGAGAAAAAAAAAAGCTCTGTTGATATCTAATTTCTGCTTTTTTATTATGAACAGGGAGCAGCTTGTTCGTCGTGAAAAGAAAAACCTGAAAGCGGCTCCAGAAGCAGTAGTTGTACCTAAAGTTTTCGAAGAAAACAGAAATATCCCATCTGAGTTGGTTTGCGAAATATGCAAGGTATATTTTTTAATAGAGTTTGATGCTGCTGAATTGTTATTATTTACCCAGTGATATACTCTTAACACAGAATAGGTACCGTACCTTATAATACTACGTCATAGAGTAGCAATGGTGACTCCATTGCGCTCAATAGATACAACTATGTGTAATTGAAACCAACCCAGTCTAGCATTTCATATTTTGTATTGCTATTTCAGACCTACGTCCAGAAGTGGACTGATATAGGTTGATGTTGATGATGATTGCTTTTTCAGACATCTGTTACATGCTCTGAGCAAATGACTAGTCATCTGAATGGAAAGAAACATCTGACCAAGGAGAAACAACATATCCTCAAAATGATGAAAGGAGAAGCTGACAAAAAGAAAGACCAACGTATGTACTTTCTTTACCAAAGTTATCTGCGTTTTCATTTTCAATGAAATGTGGTTTATATATATTGAGATAGATTTTGGTGATCTTGTTTTTTTGCAAAGAAAAACATCGTGGCCCTAACGCTATGTAACATGTTACCTACTTGTTTACGAGTACTATCCTACTCCTACTATAATATTACGCGAAAGTTTGTAAGTATGGATGGATGGATGGATGGATGTTTGTTACTCTTTCACGTAAAAACTACTGATCCGATTTAAATGACACTTGGAATATATATTGTCAGTGACCTGGATTAACACATACGATACTTTTTATCCCGAAAAATAAACGCGATCCAAAGGGACGCGAACGAAGTCGCGGGCGGCACCTAGTAGTATATAGTATGAAAAAGTTTAAAATGTGTTCTATCATTTCACAGACGAAGACGAGGAAGAAGGTATTGCCGACGCCGCTGACGACGGCGCTCAGAAAGGTACCATAAACATAACTTCGTATTATAAAGTGGTATCAAAGTTCTTATTTAGAGTTCTTGATTAAAATTCTTATTCCATCCAACAAGATGGCTTTCTAACATCTAATATTATGATTAAATATTAGATGTTAGAAAAGGATCCCTCAGAGGTCTATTGATGCTTAAAATCATCGAAGTCAATGTCGCATCCAAATACGTTGTATTGTTTCGAAGGTGAGGATCAGAGTGAAACTGGCGATGTCGCTGATAAAGAAGTACAAGATTGGTCGTCCGGTGATGGCTCCGGCTGGGACACACAAAAATCACCAACTGAGACTGAACTGAAAGGTAAAATATTACCAGCAATAATCAGTGGAGGGACTCGAGTCTGGGTTAGCGTTGTTTACGGTGGCGCCATCCTATTGCCATCGCTCGTGCGATGATACGATGTGATTTCATCGTGCGATGAGAAAACGTTTGTCCTGGAATTCTTGGAGCGATACGATTTTTTGTATGATAAAAGTAATGGAACAAGCTGATAGCTCACCTGATGTTAAGTGGTAACTTCTGCATATAACAATGCATTACCTCACAGAGCAAGTCTAATGAGGACGTGCCCTGTAAGGCAGTGCACTGCGTCCATCACTCTGAGACGTAAAGATCTTGAAATCTCATGTGCCTGTAATTACACCGGCCCCTTCAAACCAGAACACAGCAATGCGAGCATCGCTGCTTAGCGGCAGAAATATTTTCGCCGGACGGACGCATCATAGCGCGAGCGATGGCAATAGGACGGCGCCTAACACCGTACTTCATATACATTATTCAAGTTCACATCTCCCGCCTAGCATTGGAGTGATATAGGTTGATGCTGATAATGTTGCCAAACATCACTTTATTTAAAAGAATGCCTTAACGGGTGCGTTTTACCATCATATCAGCAAGTCCGACGCGCATTATCTTGTGTACCCAATTTTATTGATAAAGGGGGCATATTTGTGTTCCGCCAACAACACAGTAAAGAGCCAACAAACGCAAGCTAGTTCCTTTATCACACATTTGTTTTATTATCTATCCTGTGAAGCCCATTAAATTAATATCTGAGAAATTTATAACTGCCGGTAAACTATTACTACATTATTTATATTTTGTTTTTATAGATTTGATTTTTTTTGTTTCAGAATAAATATCTGCGGCGTTCGGATGAAGAGTCCACTCAATAATAAGATTTTTGGTTTATTTTGATTCTTAGATTATTTCTCTGATTCTGAGAATATGTCATGTAAAATCTGAAGGTTAATGTAGGTTCATCAAATTAAGTAGGTACCTACGTAGGTAAATAAGTAGATACCTACTAACTTAAATAAAAACTATAATTATGTAAGTTAACAGTTTTTTTTTCGTTTTCCTACACTGGCTTCCGGAATTGATACAAAATAATGATAATCTATTACATAGGTAGGTACAACAGAATGAAGGAACGTAGGAAGCTTTCTATTTTGTGTTGGTTATTGAAACTTACTAGGAACAGCATGAACGCCTAGGTCTTCTTCGGCGGCGACACAGGCATCCGTACGAGAACTCGTACCATAGAGCCAGCGATAGGACCGCTAGTAGGCCAACCAGCAGCATTCCCTGCACTTTAGGGTCTGCAAGGTTCAGGAACTCCTTCAAGTTGCCATTTGTACCAATAACTTCTGCTGAACCAGACGCTCTTTTCATTGCTGCGTCAGCGTTTTCGGCAATATCCGCGGAGGATTTCATTTCCAGCTCCCCCATTTGACTTGCATGTTTTAGGTAACTCCTAACAAGATGAGCGTCTGCGTCGTCGACGTAAGCAGCCGTTTCTATACCCGTACCACAGAAGTAACGCGAGGATGGCGAGAAGACCAACAATGGCCAGTACTTTAGGGTCCGAAAAATCTAGACCTTCGTTTGGGACACCTTTCCCTTTCGAGCTTTTAGCAGGTTTATTTGAACTAGAAGAAGCCTTCTTTACTGTTGCGCTGGCGCTTTTGGCCATTTTTGGAGATGATTTTGCTTCCAGCTGTCCCATTCTTATTGGTTAATCCAAAGCCATTTTATCGATTCATTATACACTTAATTTAGATCATGTTTGTGAAATGGTTATGCAAAGAGAATGTGGTTATGTTAGTTTTGTGGGTTAGTTTTTGATAGAACAATGTTTTCTGTTCTTGACATTGCGAATGTTACTCTTTATAGATAGGGCATAAAAGGAGTTCAGAAAAAAAGTACCTAAGCTCGCCTACCTAAAATCTATGGTACAATTGCCATTTTGACTTTGACGCTTACTATTCTGTTAGTTCCCTATTTGGTTCCCTATGACTATGTTACTCTGTTGATTAGGTAGGTAGGTACTAAGATTTTAACGACGTCGTTTTTAAAAGTTAGGCAGTAAGTTCTTTATCTAATCATAGCTCTACCCTACCTAAGTTAGGACGAGTAATGACAAAAACAAAAATGGAAAATTCGAAAGTACCTATATTTTCGTTTAAATAAATGCACAGTTGCAATAATTTTGTATGGCCTAGTATGAGGCTGCACGTAGGCATTCGCATAGCTTAGAGACATGCTTTGGTGCATTTAAATGAAAATGCCACTAGAGGTCAATCCAAATAGTGACCACAATGAACATTGCTAACTTAGTGGATCTGTTATGGTGGATCAAAATAACCCGGCGGCTTGGTCACAAGCAAAGAAGCCGCGATTCATGTGGTATGGATCCAATATTATGAACTAAATCAGCTAAGCCACTTCTAGAGTTAAATTATACATAATACAAATCATCATAACTAGCTAGCTGACTACTTTCCTGTTTAGAACTTTAACCCAGAGTAGTCTAGTGGTAAAATATTGATTGTGAGTTTGTAGGCTCACCAATCACATTTTATGATTTAGTCAGATTATTTGATTTCACAAAATTGTGTAACAAAAATGCAGGAAGCAACCATAAAAAAATTATTTAAAAAAAAATTACACTAAAATGTGACAAACATAAAAGTCAAAAACAAGGTAGGTTAAAGGTTTGGTTGGATGGTTGTGAGAATTGAAATTTTCAAAGCAGATCTACAATAGAAAATGAATTACATTTTGCCATGATTGTGCACTGTCTAACTCTGGGATTGAGCCATGACCATACATCAATTACTTAATTAAATTATCTTAAACAAACTTATTTAAAAATGGAAATTAAGTTTTGTATGAAACAAAATATGATAAATTTTATAATGAATTTGTACAAGCGATGAACTCCATTCTAATGATGAGTTTTTAAACAATGTGCCTTAAAGGCACTAGTAGTCATTATAGATTATAATATAATTCTATAGCTTTGCACATTCATATCCCAACATAAAACAAAACCTAAACCTCGATAGAATCAGTGAGCAATTTTTAAGTAATATTTTGAGTGAAATTTAGTTAAGTACTAGGTAAATATACTTAATACTTTTATACTTTACTATATTGAATTGAGTTAAACAAATGAATCACAAATTATGAAACAAACAGCTAAACTGAACCAACTTAATATTCACTGCATTTTAGTCGTAGACATTGATATTTAAAACATTACAGTAAAGTTCACAAAACCACTTAAAACCCAAATGATAAAATAACAGCTACACTTCACTACTCTTTGTATAAAAGCACAATATTGTCCGTAATTACTTTAGATTATATCATAAGTACTAAACTAGCTGATGTAATTTTGGCTATCATTAAATTGTTGAGTTGGTTTACTGAACATCAGGTAGATCTTCTTCCTCGCTTGAGCTCGAGTCCTCCTTGTCGTCAACACCATCGCTTATTTCCATTTTATTGGAGAATAGATCATTCATATCATCAAAGTTATCTCCTGCACCACCTTCATCGTCTTCGTCCTGCCAACGCTCAAAATCAACTTTCAGCCAGTGATGCTTTTTCTTGTCATTTGTTAGAGAAGGCCAGAATGGCTCATCCGGTTTGTATTTGGTGAGGCAAACTTCGATCAATCGGCCTTTATTGCGATAGTTACTCTTTTCAGGGTCTACCTCAGCATACAATGGAATGATAACCTCATGGAGCTTGCTATCAGGGGCACATGTGCCTTTGAAAGAAACTGTTTTCTTTTCAATGATAATGTCAGGCTTTTCACATTCGACATTGAATTTTATAAATACTCGAGAGCTTCTCTGGGCCCAAGAAACCGATGGCGGAGTGCTAATTGGATTTGATGTCATGTTACTGCTGCTAGAACAACAAACGACTGGGTAAATTTCAGGGGGAGGATTATAGAAGATAAGCTATAGTGTCTGTGTAGGTAGGTACTCACGGGAATCGTAGTTTTTAGGAAACACGATAATAAAAAATTCCGACAAAGAACAACAACCGAGAAAACAATAGTCACACCACGCCAGTGTTCCCACTTTCAATTTTCGAATTTTGATATTCCCTCCCCTCCATAGTAAGGTTGTTCACGAATTCTCCCTAAAAAAAAACAATATTCCATGGTTTAGGGAGAATTATCGCTTCACGTATTTACTAACATTAAATACCCACAAAACATCAAAGATTACTATAATCTTAGCTATTACGCAATCATGCCTTACCAAAATATGATTAACAAGCAGAGTCAAAAGCCTATTAATAGGCCACAAGGTTGTTTGTTGATAAGCCTAGCTCTTTTGTGGTGATTTGATTACTATAAAAAAAGGGTTAGCACATTATGTTAGATTTTTTCCTACTTCTAAACTCGCATAATTTGTTTTTTTTTTATTTTTTACCCAAAAATAGAAAGAAGAGAATCCTTAAAAGTGGAAACACTGTATCGTACTCACTCAACGAACGAACGAGGATTCGAATTTTGTCGTTTTTGAAAAACACATACCTAGCTATTATTTATTTTAATTAGGTACCTACCTAATTACACCTACATCTCCGAAGTGGGCTAACATCAAGTTAGGTTAGGTTATTTCACGAGTCGTGCGCAAGTTTTTTAAATTACAACAGAAATAATAATGTTACTTATGTACTTACTTACCACGACGACAAGGCAACAGGACTAGCCAAGCCAAAGCCTAGAGAGAAAAAGAATACGTGACTGTTTTATTGAAATAATAAAATACACGGCTTTATATATTTCACAGATGGTCACGTTAGTAAAACTTCAACAAAGTAATAAGCTTGTCGCGGCCACGGTAGGTATATATGTATAACTACGTAGTTGATAACAATACCCTAATGTCTTTTCTTATATTCCAGTAATTCCCCGTAAGTAACTATATAGGTATCTACATAGGTACATTACTAAAACGTGCAAACATGATGCCACTGTCCGAGTGCGCTCGGATTGCGTGTTACGTGTTACGGAATGCACGACCGTGGAATTCATGTACATTATACATGAATTCCACGGTCGTGCATTCCTGACTGCGCTTTCCACGGCTGTGTTTTCACAGGTTGTACAATAACCGGACCCTTTATATACGATACGAGTAGCCTCCGAGTAGAAGTCCACTCGGTCCGAGCAGACTCTGATCGTGTCAACGCGGCTTTACAGTAGGTAAGAAAGAGTCAAAAGATATCAACCTACTTGCAGCTTTGGAAACAACAAACAAGGACAGTGACTGACAGTGTAATAGTTTTCTAATGTCGTAGCGCGGACGTAGCGGCGCTGTAGATACATCGTAGCGGCTACGTAGAGACATCGTAGCGCGGACGTAGCGGCCCTTAGATATCGTAGCGGCGCTGTAGAGCCATCGTAGCGAGTACGTAGCGGCAACGTAGAGATATCGTAGCGCGGACGTAGCGGCCCTTGATATCGTAGCAGCGCTGTAGAGCCATCGTAGCGAGTAAGTAGCAGCAACTTAGAGATGTCGTAGCGCGGATATAGCGATATCGTAACGTCAACGGATTTTCGTAATGATATCGTGGTGGTGTAAAATAAATACCTAATTATTATTATTGTATGTAGGTAGCTATGAATATGAACATCATGGTTTCCACCGGTGGTGGGTGCGGTTTACCCCAAGTTATTACCATGGACTACCTACCTACGGAATAGTTGCACCCTAGGTACGGGCGGTCGGAAGCGTGAATAGGAAAAGATCAATTCGTAAAGCTTGTGTTTTTATTTACTCGTGGCAACCTGTATGTAGATTCCTTACAAGTATCATAGAAGTTACACATCTTGTTTTTGTACCTAAGTACTTAAATAAATAACACAGTATATAGTAATCTATGTAGGACTTACTTTTCGTTACTGCTTGCTTAACTAGCCTGCCTTACTTACCTGCTTAAAAAAATATACTTAGGTACCTATATAAAAAAATATACAAAAATGCATTAGGATGTTAATGAAGTTATCCCTTCCGACCAAGATCATTAGGTACTAATATTATCTACTATTATTATCACCTACGTTTAAAAATACGTTCATATTGGATGTTTCAGCCTGAACATGCACGCACGCCACTAAATATATTTAGGTATATTTAATATTAGGAGTGGGACACACAGGGTAATTCTGGAAGGTATTACGTCTATTCTCTGTTTGACTTCAACTAAAATACCTAATATAGCTATCAACATAAATAAAAATGATTATGCGAAATTATGGACCTAGGGTACCGACATTATAATGCCTTATTTAAAAGTAATAATTGATTTCCAGCATTAAAAATATGAAAGTTTCAATTCAAGGCAACAAACAGTTTACAATTTTTATTTTAAATATTGTTTATTTTTAATTTATTTCTGACTGCAGACGCTTAAAGTTACTAGTATAAATGCCGATGCTTACAATACAATCAATTTAATAATTAATGCATCACTCTATAGCTTCCTATCTATCTATCGTAAGCTATCTAGGGCCCAATTTTATCAACGTCGAGTAAATATTACAAGAGTGTAGACAGTATTTTTGACTTGTAATGTTTGTAACTCTAAGACACTACCTATCTATTCTGTGCCTGAACTTATATTGAATTTATTTGTCACATCAACAGTGTCGTCTTCTAGAGGTGTGAAGGGTGCGCTGACTAAGTTGGACTTGAATATTAAATAAGTTATTCAATGACACCACCGTTATTGATGAATGTGTTTTTTGCAACTTCGTTAAATTGCGTCGACATTTTATCACTGGTTTCATTGACCATCTTGGTGAAGTACCCTTCGGGCTTGGCGAGCAGTTTGTAAGGATGGTCGAATTCGACTAGCCGGCCGGCGTCCATCACCATAACCCGGTCAGAGTCCATGATGGTATTCAGTCGATGCGCTACTGTGAGGACCGTGCAGTCGGCGAACCAAGTTCTTATAGTTCGCTGGATGAATTCATCAGTTCTGAAAATGAAAACAATGAAAAGCTTACATTGCAAGGGAAACGTTCTACAAACACGTGGCTCACACGGCATTGTCCTGCACGTTTTTTTGCAGTATAAGTCCAACAAATGTAGGTGTATAATTTTTTGCAGTATATACGTCGTGTGAATGGTTCTATGTACAATGTATGATCCACTATTTGTTCGTTAAGACGTATACTGCTAAAAAACGTGCAGGACAAAGCCGTGTGAACCACGTCTTATCTGAAAATCTTTAGGAGAAGCGCGGAAGTACACTTCTAGATAAAAGAAAGAAATAACGAAGATATGATGATGATGATGATACTGGAGTAGTATACAGAATACACATAGACAGTATTATATGATCTGTGACATAGTTGACTCACTGAACACTATCTGTAGATTATCAGTAGGCGCTAGCAACGAAGTCTTACCATTCAAACTACTACATCCGGAAGCACTCGTAGCGAACTTTTATGGCAACCAAAAACAGACCATATAGTGACCACTAGCGAATATGAAGAAGCTTAGCTTTTATTCTGATATAAATATTATCAGTGGTCTAAGGTGATCCCATTGTGTCGTTGGCTATAAGAATCTAAGTTTTCAAGTGAAACCTCTAATAACTAGTAGTTCGCGCCGAACTGAGATCTCGTGATGGTTGGGGGTTAATAAAACCCAAACAATTTTTATTGACCAATGGTTGTAATAAACTTTGCAAATCGCTTCGAAATCGCCGTCTAGCTCTAGTCTAGCTGAAACTCCAAGAAACGGTAGCTCACGTTATACTGGGTTTCCAATTTTATATTTTTTACAACAACTCAAATACTATTAGACCTAAGTCAAAATAAAAACAGTTTTGGAATGTCTAAAGAAAACCCTATCATATGACACCCCACTTGATATTATTGTATGACGTTTTTTTTTACTCCTTTTGGACCCTCATAACTTCACGACCCCTTGACCGATTTACTTCATTTAACAAACCAGTAAAACTTAAGAGTACTATACGTATACTTAAAAAATTCTGTGAAGATCGGATAAGCGGTTCAAAAGATCTCGACGACCAAACATACAAAGCATTTTTGTCCAAGTTGTCACTAAGATCTCGTTCGCTTCGCTCACTCGATCAATAAATAGAAAGCAGAAATTACTTAGGATCGACATTAGCCGTGGCTTCATCGAGCACTAGTATGCGGTTGCCTCGCAGGATGGCTCGCGCGAGGCACACCAGCTGACGCTGCCCGAGAGAGAAGTTAGAACCACCTTCTGATACTTTGAAGTCGAGTGCTGGCACCGCTGCTTTTAAATCGACCTGAAATAAATAAAATATGATGAGTTATTCCATTCAAATTCTACTGTAAATATGGTTTCTACAGAAAGCGTTCATCTTGCCTCAAAAAAAAATAAACAAACTTACAGCTTCCAACGCTTTCCAAATCTGTTCATCGTCGTAGTTATTGAATGGGTCTAAGTTGTATCTCACAGTTGCTGAAAATAGCACCGGCTCTTGAGGTATGATCGAAATTTTTGAGCGCAATTCCTGAAATAACATAATAAATATCAGATACACTGCTTTTTTTTATTACAAATCAAGACAAATCTTAGAGAAAAGTTTTCTACCGAATTCGGCACATTCGTGGAAACCATGAGCGCTAGCTTCTCGCTACCACTAATTTAGCTCTATTACCTGTAGAGCCAAGTATGTAGTATCAACTCCATCAATGATGACTTCTCCTTCCACAATCGCGAGTCTGAATAGTGATGAAATGAGGGATGATTTGCCAGCGCCAGTGCGTCCGACGATGCCGACCTTCCATCCACTTTCAATGACTAAGTTCAGGTTCTTTAGAACGGGCAAGTCTTCTGGCGTGTATTTCATGTAACAGTTACGGAACTCAACTCGTCCTTTGGATGGCCAGCCCTTGGGGGTTTCTTGCTCTGAAAATAATTAAAAGAACGTTAGCGCCGTTAAAGTATTATGTAGCGGGTCGATCCTTAGGACAAAGTTTTTGCCCATGGAAGAGAATAACTTTTTGTTGTTTTTCTGTCACACAAAACAAGGTACCTTAGTTCTAAATATGGACTATCCGGCAACATGATGTAACTAGACCAACATATCAACAAAATGAAATGGTTAAATTATATCGTCATTATTATTTAAATCATGGGTCGTCAAGTGGACTGAGACCTCATTCATAAGTTTCTAGAGCGACCGATTTTGTCAAACACCAAACGGTGAGTTAATTCGCCCAAGAACGGTCTTCTTCTTTGGTCAAACGTCTAAATTACAGTTCTCACCTGCTTTCTCCCATTTGGGCTCTCGTTCAATATGCGTATACTGCAGTATCCGCTCCACACTAGTCATCTGCGAAATGACCTCAGCGGTTTGTCTGACGCCAAACTGCAGCATTCCGGTTAGAATCAGCGTCTGCGATATAGCCAAGCCCACGTTGCCGGAGAATATCGTTTCTGTTGAATGAACACATTTGAAGTTAGTAAGTAGGTATATCAACTAAGTAGGAATCAAAATGCTATACGATATTTTTCGAAGTGATTCGCGGAAGCTGCTTTGAATATTTTTCTTGACTAAAGAAATAGGAATACAAAAAGTTTAGAAATCTTACGCAAGCTTGTGTATTCTGTACATAACGTTTAATATTTTGGACTTTGCAGCCATTTTTTTTTCATAAGTTGGTACATAAGTTTAATCGCGTTTTTTGGTTATCGCGAACGAAGGGCATTTCAGGTCCCGATTTGCATAAATTTAGGTAGTTAATTTTTAGATTAATTATGTTATTTATAACTTCTGTTGGTTTTATCATAGCCATATGTAATAGCAGTCACGAAAACTCAAAATAAAGTAATTCTTTTGACGAAAACACCTGTAAATACGATAAAAAACATTGAATAATACGCATTTTTCCAAGTAAAATGTCTAATAACTAATGATTTCCGCTGCTTTATAATGACATTGTTACATTTTAAAAAACTGCATTTTAAGTGTATTGTAACAAAGTTCTATCATTGCAAGATTTAAAAAAATGTGGGACCTGGGCTCCATCGAATTTGCCCCAGACCCTTTGTGTAGATCTTGTAGAAATATCGAGATTAATCGAGTATCATTTCATTTAGATACCTTATAACATCGACTCCGTGGCGCAACGGTAGCGCGTCTGACTCCAGATCAGAAGGTTGCGTGTTCAAATCACGTCGGGGTCAAACTGTTTTTGCTTACTTTACTAGATGTAACTTTCCAAATTGCTTTTTTACTGTCTGAAGTGAAACATCTATCAAATAGTCCTAGTATTCCTAGTAGATGTTGTGCACTAACTAAACTTGTGTCTGTGTGTACTTACTACTATCGATGACGAGGAAGGCCACTATCACAATAGCTAAATACAGCACACAAATGAAATCCAGCCAGAAACCGAGCGTGACTCCACTCGCTAGGTAGCTACTCCAAGTCGAGGTATGAATATCCTGGAAATCAGATTTTTTCCTTTACTTAGTTTGAAAACAAATTATGAATGGGTACAAATCTGGACAATCAATCTCAATGATGATAGTTTTTTTAAACTATTCACTTTATTTTTCAACTATGGTGAAGTACCTATAAATAAATAAATAAATAATAAATATTCACGGACATTTAACACAACGCCTTCTAGTCCCAAACTAAGCAAAGCTTGTACTATGGGAACTAGATGGCTGATAGAAAAAAATGCATATATACATTTTTTTCGTACCACTTGCTCAAAAAAGTGACATTCTATGCCACAAAAAGCGAACATAACAATAGTCATTTTTAATCTGTTAAAAACAGGGAGAGAAAATTGTACTGGATTTCTTTCATCCTCTAGGGGGAGAAAGTGATTTAAATTTGGAATACAATTTATACTGAACTACATCTGTGTTTACACCATTGAGTTTGTATACAAAGCATTATACATCTTTTTGAAAAAGGAATACGCATTTATTATGCAGGCCGTATGAGCTTGATGCCTTTGCTTTTCCGACCAAAAAATATTAGTCTAGGAAAATGCCGCGTTTTTGTTTTCTTCAAATACATAAACGTTAAGTTTATTTTAATTTATTTTTATAAATAAGTTAATGTTTTAAAATGCTATCTCATATTATTATTGTGTTAATTTTTTCGCAAATGGTACGAAAAGTAGAGTATTTTCCTCGGTGATAAAGCTGTCTTAGTCTTGGGTGAACTTAAATCCCTCGCTACTCTCAGGACTCGTCTTAAATCCCTCGCTTCGCTCGTGATTTAAGTTTTTAACACCCTCGCTACGCTCGGGAGTAAACTTCGAGTCCTTCGTTACGCTCGCGATTTAAATCGTTACCCGCGACAGAAGACACTGCTTTATCCCCTTGTTAAATAATCTACTATTTCTATGATCCTGTTCTGATACTGATTGTACGCTTTTGTACAGACAGATTGAATGGACTTACCTGAAATCTGTCAAACTCCTTGATAAGTCTCTGCTGTGCTCCGGCGGAACGAATTGTGCTGATTCCATTGAGCGTTGCAGACATGTGGGAAAATACTGGACTTCGTGCTAGAAATACACATCAGAATGTTTAAGCATTATTTACATAAGTTGTCAAACCAGCTGAAACCTGAACCCTGATAAACAATGTGATAAGCTCTACAATTGGCTTTACAGAACAAAATACTTCAAGCGAATGTTGAGTGCGCATACTTTGTACATATTTTATTAGTGAACTTAGTATTGTTCGGTATTTTTATTGACAGTGGTCTACGCCAGAATGGCGACTAATATTGTAATAATATGATTTTACTTGAGTAGGTTTGAAATTTCATACTTATAATATAAATAATGAATGTAATTTTAAATAAATAGGTAGGTATAGTAGAATAAATGGCATTTTTACTTTTACTTTAATCATCATTACATGATACTAGACTAACACAATGACTTGTAATTACAGAACCGTATTATTGATCTTGGCCTGAAATGTTGATTCAGCTGGCAGTAGTGTCTAATCGATACCGAGAATAATAAAAGAGAATCTTACTTGTTCCTTCCAACCGTTTTATGGATTGTGCCGACTTTAGGTAGATCTGAAGAATTGTGTAGAAAAGTAGCAGGATGATGGTGGTAGGCAGTAAGGTCCAAATCAGTGCAGCTGCATTGAGAGCCAAGATACTAAACATCACGAGGTAGATTTGGATGCACTCTAATAGAAACCTTGGTAGAAGCTCGTCTAATGCACCGATGTCTTTGGAGAATCGGTTCAGAATACGCCCTGTAAATATACAACATTTAGAAAATCGTAAGTTTCGATAGCAACTTTAAAATTATTCTCCTTTCTTCTTTCACAAAACGTATCAGAGGATTATTTTATGTTACCTGAAGAATTGGTATCAAAGAATCTCATCACTCCTCGCAGCATGGAATGGAACATGTCATTGTGAAGGTTTCTCGAAGCCGTCATGCAAACCTTGAAGAACATCAACGCTCTAGCCGTGATGAAGAATATACAGCAGACTATCAACGCTGAATAAACGTACAGGTACTGTGAGGTGTCCAAAGGTCCGATAAATGCGTGGATATCCATATCTGAAAATCAATTTACCCACTGTAAAAATAAAAATTAAAGAGATTTGAAGAAAGAAAAAGAAATCTGTTGCAATAGCATAATATCTGCGGCCGGTCGTGGTTTCTGTGCCAAATGGGACACTGACGGTGCGGTTGACTCTACAAAATAATCAAGGCATGCCACATAATGTTTGCGGTAGTATTATAAACTCAACGAGGAGGGTAGAGGGCTATTTTAGTTCGTTCTCGTAGAAGTGCATTGCTATGTGATTGCTATTGATGTGCCTGGTATACCTATAACTTGAACTTTACTATACAAAGAGAACTATACTTATTTTTTTATTTTGACTGCATTTCTAAGTATACACGAATTCAGCAAGCCTTTATAGACAATCAAAACTCTTGTTATTGACTCTTGAGTACATATTTGCCAAAAGGTTAGGTATAATTTTCTAGTACCTACTCGATTAGAGTCGGTGTCATCACAATGAATGGTAATTCATACCATTCACAATTCGTCTACTAAAGCCATTCACCATGTCAAGGTTTGTTGTGAGCTATTATGAGAATCGGTTGAAACTCCTGCTCTAGGCAGAATTTAGTCCCACGACTTTTGGGGATTGTCAAGTATATGGGAGTGGACTGGATTACTATTAAAATAAGTAGGTACCTAGATCAAAAAGCCGCATTGACGATTAGGTACCAAAGCGCAACGTATTACTTATTTATGAATACTGACCTGGATTCCGATCGATTCCGGAGAAGTAGCTCGCTATATTGAATGTACTATTTCTAGGAGATTCTTTTGTACTTAGTAACCGGTCATAATCTTTGATTGCATTGTTGCTTTCCTTTTCTTTAAGTCGGGTCACTTCATTTGTCCTAAAATAAAGGTAAAAGATCTGTACAAATGAAGATAGTAAATTACGCGTTTTTAAAATGATATAGCAACCAAGATGTTTTTTTTTTATTTATGCAAAAATTACCAGAACGTAACCCAGTAGTCGCACAGTGTGGCTGACAGTTGTCCTATGACGAGTAGTAATACCATGAACAGAAGTCTAGGTGTACGCCCGCCAGCGCGTAAATAAGCACTGTAGACCCGCCAACTCATAGAACCTGTCTCTCTTTCTTCTTCTTCCATCTCTTGAGCCGGGCCTTCGCAGCCGGTCATGGATTCCGTGAGTGATGGCCGGCGAGTTGTGGAAAGCTACAATTAACTCAAAATTAGTGTTTTACCACTGCATCGGAAAATGGTACAGAAATCACGAATACATAGTTAGAGTAAAAATATAATATTGAGCTCTATAGTTATTTAGTGCTGCTAAACTTAGACATAACATGGCATAGCGAGAAAGAGGCGTGTCGTGACTTCTTGACTTACTTCTTTTTGAAAATGGTTATGAACCTAACACAACTATTGTGCCGAAATATTGGAAGGCAAGTAATGTGGTCATGATTACCTATAAGTTGTGATCTTACCCTAGCTGAAGTACGTCGCGACATAGGAGGTGGTTTTTCAGCGTCGGTGTTGTTTTCATCATGGGAAGAAGATAGTAACTTGGCAAAATCTTTTCCAGACAACATCAATTCTTGGTACGTGCCTTTTGCATCTACGGATCCCTGTTTGGTCATAAAATACCATTATAATTATGTAGGTACTTACTTATGTATGCTGGGCAAGCCTACTCCATCTAAGCATTGTTCCAGGTAGGTACTACAGTTTCCCCTTAAGTGTAGGCATAGATTGCCTCCTGACGCTGCATAAATCTTCTTCAATAGATATGAAGGCCTATTAGTAGTAGTTATGTATGGTCACAGATTATATAATACTATACTAGGTATGGTAAAACCTAAATTATTCGAATTTTAAAAGGATGACGTCTTTTTATATAAACACCTTGATACCCATTCAAAAAAGTAGGTATACTTACCTATCCGGTGCCCTCTTAATACTAACGAGGTAAGTAACTAAAATAAGTTTATTTATAACTCGGAGGTAATTATGCTGTCATTCTCAATCAATACCAACCAATATTCAACCAATTTATGATTTTTACAACAGTAATTTGTAATACCTACTAATCGTAATAGTACCTACAGTATGACTCCGATACGATAGTAGGTATGCAGGCTCGTGGTAGAGATAGATATAGGTATCGAAAATTCCATATTGTTCACGCGTACGATCGACTACCCAGTCAGGGACACAATGCCTTTATTACCATAAAGGTTATATCTTTGACTCTTATAAAAGTGTCGCAGACAGTTCTAGCTGGATGCTCAGAATACAGAACCTCATGAATAGAGGGTATGAAAAATATGGCAAAATTATTTAAGTTAATTTACTCATCAGGCGCAGTCGAATTTTTTGGTGTCTTTGTGAAAGGTTTTATTTGCACCTATAAGCAAAATAGGTTTCGACTGACATAGCTGTTATTCTGTCGGATACTCAGAATTTTTTCAGAATACAAATTGTCTGGGATGTGGGATACAAAAAAAATATTATCATAAAATAAGCTCTATCTGGTTCGACTGTAACTCCCGCGGCATGGTTGACCCCCTCAGATCTCTAGACACTCAAAACCCGCGTCTTCATAGAGTATTGCATGTCAAAGTCAAAGTCAAAGTCAAAAATCTTTTATTCAATAAAATCTCACTGATCACTTTGAATCGTCATTACGTTTTGTATGTATAGGTATGATTACATATTTTTTTTTATTGGATGAGTTGGAGCTAGTTCGTCCCAAGCTTGTTTGTCTTCTAAATAATCAGATATTTTATAGTATGCTTTTAAAAGAAGTCTCTGTTTTATTACGTTTTTGAACTTGCCAATCGACAACTGAGACACATCACTTGGGATTTTGTTAAAGAAGCGTACACATTGCCCTTTGAAAGATTTACTAATTTTTGTGAGTCTAGTGGTGGGAACAGCGAGTTTGTCTTTATTTCTAGTGTTAACATTATGATTATCACTTTTTTTGTTGAATAGATTGATATTTTTTTGAACATACAATAAGTTTTCATAGATGTACTGGCAAGGTACTGTCATTATATTTATTTCCTTAAACTTATTTCTTAGTGATTCTCTGGGACCCATGTTATAAATTGCACGAATAGCCCTCTTCTGCAACACAAATATGGTGTTTATGTCTGCAGCACTCCCCCACAACAAAATGCCGTACGACATAATGCTATGAAAGTAGCTGAAATAGACTAGTCTTGCGGTTTCCACATCTGTAAGGAAGCGGATCTTCTTGACTGCATATGCTGCAGAACTAAGTCTCTTCGACAATTTATCTATGTGTGGGCCCCATTGAAGTTTATTATCTAGAGTTATGCCTAAAAATACTGTGGTGTCCACGAGATCTATATTATCTTCTTTGATTTTTACATTGGCATTTATTTGTTTGACGTTTGGTAGAATAAACCGAATACATTTAGTTTTCTTTTCGTTTAGTAATAAATTGTTTACATTAAACCAGTTTACAACCTTAGAGATTGCATTATTTACATCGTCATAATTAGTTTGTCGTCGTTTCACTTTAAATACAAGTGAAGTGTCATCTGCAAACAGTACAATCTCATGATCGTTTCTAACCACTCGTGGTAGATCGTTAATGTAAATTAAAAACAAGAACGGTCCTAGTATTGATCCTTGTGGTACACCCATTTTTACCACTGACCCCGGAGAACGTTTTCCATTAACATCAACTCTTTGAATTCTGTTACTTAAGTAAGAATTAAGAAGTTCAAGAGCAATCCCTTTCACACCATAGTGGTTTAGTTTCCTGACTAACGTTTCATGGTGCACACAATCAAACGCCTTAGATAGGTCACAAAAAATGCCTAAGGCGTCAAGTGACTGTTCCCAATTTTCAAAAATATGTGATATTAACTCAACACCCGCGTCGGTGGTTGAGCGACCCTTTGTAAAACCGAATTGTTTATTGTCTAGTAAGTTGTTTAGTTCAAAATGTCTTTGCAGTTGATTAAGCATAAGTTTTTCAAAGATTTTACTGAATGTAGGTAGCACTGATATCGGTCGAAAGTTAGTAGGGTCAGAATGACTACCTGATTTAAATAAAGGTGTTATTTTACTATGTTTCATTAAGTCAGGGAACTCACCACAGTCAATGCATTGGTTGAATATAAAAGCTAGATCTGGTGCGATAAGATCAATTACGGATTTTACAACGGCAACAGAAATGCCCCAGAGGTCCGTGGTTTTTTTTACATTTATCATTTTAAAAGCTTTGACAATGTCATTTGGTTGCACATAATCGAAATTAAACAATGTTTTGAATTCAGGTACATTTTCTTTAAGTAGTGACTCTGCGATTATGTGCGAAGAGTTCAAAGACTTTGTAGTAGAGACTGGAATGTCGGTAAAAAATGTTTCAAATGCTTTGGCCACATCATCATGTATTGACCATAATCGCAGTTTACGTACATTTTGCATGATGACGATGTAATCCGCAGCCTTGAGGTAATGCAGCTGGTGCGTGACCAGGATTCTCGTCGTGTGCCGAAGGTATCCGCTGATGCACTCATCGAACAGCTGTCGGCCCACGTGCGCATCAACTGCTGACAACGGGTCGTCCAAGAGGTAAATATCAGCCTGAGTAAATGAAAACATTCAGCAATTTAATTAAGAAGTTACCCCTCGATATCCGTTGCCAGGTTCGCCCGCATATGAAAACAAAAAGCATAGTAGTTACCTATTCGAAGAACTTTAGGTTGTTGCTTGCTTTTACGTGGAAAAGATACACAGGCTAATGGATTAGTAGGTTTCATTCCAAATCATTCTACACAACTCCAGGGCAAATATATTCCTTCCTTATCTTTAGTCATCCAATATAGATGAAAAGTACTGCATTATTTACTTAGGTAAAGTTGGTATCTACATAAATGAAAATGTCTAAAGACCGCAGCTGCGGTGGAGAGATGGGCGAGCCGTATCTGGCGCGCTGCCAATAATGAACATAGGTAAGTGATTGTTTTCAATACATTCAAATTACGCGTATTACCACATTTTAATTACTTAACTATTTAATTGAATGTGGCTAGACTGATAGCTCCAGCTGAAGTTATATAAATCTTTTTAAAGATTAAATAGTTCCATGAGACTTATAAAATTGGAAACAAACTAAAAATAAAAAGTACATCAATAAATTGCCTACGGACGCACAAATTATTCTTCCCTCCGTATCGTATAAATCAACTTACATGTCTGTAAACAGCTCTTGCAAGATTGATGCGAGCTCGTTGACCTCCAGACAGGGAGGCTCCTCTCTCTCCAACTAATGTCTGGTCTCCGTGAGGAAATTGCTGGAAATCTTTTTGTAGAGCACACACTTTAACCACCTGTGGAAAAATAAAAGTTATCTTCGCAATCGAGTGGGTTTTCAACGAAGTCTTATGGTCTACTTACCTAGGACATTCTTTAGAGTACGATTTCTTACCTCTTTATATTTCTTAGCGTTGTATGGTAAACCAAACAGAATGTTTTGACGCACGGTGGTAACGAATAGCCATGGTTCTTGACAGGCATAAGACAATGGGCCAGATAAGTAAATGCGACCATTTGTGGGTCTTAATTCGTTCAGCAGAAGTTGTAAAATTGAACTCTAAAAGCAAATACGTAAGTTATGAACTTCTTATGTATAGTTTACGTCAGAAATGTTTGCATAGTTGTAATACTCACTTTTCCTGAGCCGACGGAACCAATAATAGCGCAGAGTTTTCCTTTAGGTAAAGTAAGGTTTAGATTACGTAGAGTGATGGGTCCGTCTTCCGTCCAGCTCGCATTCACGTCTTGAAGGAGTATTCCAATGTCTGAACTAACAGGCAAGTTGCTGAACGGTTGGCTTACCACACTTCTTTCATTGCAGTCAAAACCTTGAAATTTAAAGTTAGGAACATTATTACACTGTGAGAGGTGGACAAATATGACTAAAATCAGTAAATCATGGTTTTACCTAAAACTGACGAACCCAAAAATAACTGTTCCATCTCAAAAAATCTTGATTGTGGACTGACATTATACCGCGTTCACACTATGCCTATGCGCAAGTCCCGCCAACTGCGGCATAGTGTTAACGCAACATTACAAAAAGTTTTCGTTTAGTTGTGCTACATAGTTAGACAGCTTACTTGTTTATTCTTTTCTACTGTATTTCTTACCAGGGTTGTAAATGCCTTCCTCGTCGATATTCTTAAAGGTGGGTCGGAGGTCAACCTCACTAAGGTTCTTCATCTTTCGATTCTTTACGCTTTGGACGAGCTTAGCAATATTCACGTCAGGTACACTGCGTAGATCCTCCCGTTCATCTGTTGCAAAACTGAAAATTAACCTCCAGTTGCCTTTGCATTTAGTAAATTAAAATTCAGGCACATTTTACATAAAGCCATCTGTCTGACTGAAGTATAGTATGCAAAGGTGACACATAAAATTGGTATTAATATTCCATCCCAAGTTTTCAGGAAAATAGCATAGTGCGAAGATCATAAAATTAGAACAAAAAAAAGTTTATTTGGTTAGTTTTGTTAGATTTGTGTAATTAAGAACACCATGCAATAACCAGTAAAGTACATTACGCCAGACCACCACTGGTGCATCATGTTTACCAAAAATGTACCAGTACCTAGCATAAAATTCATATACCTAATCGATTCCCCAAAAACGATGGCAAACCACATTGATCACACTATTGCAACGTTTTTCATACCCAACAGCATAAGACCCTCAACTCGTTGAATAGAAACTAAGGCCTCCATTGATTGGAGAAGATCCATCGGCAATCTCACGGCCAAAGATAATTGGAGTGTGTTGAAATTGAGTGCCATCGGAAATGCCTGTGAAGTTATTGTAAAATAAATAGTATATACTTCAAATAGCCGTCTCTCGATCCAGTTTAATTTTATTACCCAAATAGTAACGAGGGCCAACTCTTTCCATTTTCCAACTCTGTTCAAAAATAAGGCTATACGGCTATACTTACTTAAAATAGTACCTATAGGTACAAGGCATTCAATGGTACAAATCAATGGTACTACTGACATTAAGGCATCATTTTAGGTAAAAGGAAAAAGTTCAGATAGATAGTGTTAAGTAATGTAGGTTTTTAGAATCAACAGGAAAAGTGCACATAGAAAAGTGCGCGAGACATGCATGGAGCACGGTGGGCATGCAGGTAGAGTCTCACGTACCGAGCAACATAAACGCTTCAAGGCGTTGCACTGAAATCAACGCCTCCGCCAAGAAAGAAACAGCATTTGACATAATTATTGAGAGCGTTCCTTGTAGTGTATTGTAGAATTGCGCCAGTGGGAAAACCTGTGAATTGTGCACTTGTAATTATTTTAAAATGTATATTTGATACTGTTTTCCATGTAGTTTGTGGGTTAAGAAGTTCAAGATCATTCACTTGAACCGCTGCATTTATTTCTGACTCTTTGAAATAAGTATCTACTTAAGTAGTAAGACAGCATTACATAATCTAGTGAGTTCTAGAACTATAAATTAAAGAATATCTATTGTGCACCTGGGTGGTAGATTATTAAGATGGTTGGTACTTACAATATCAGCGGTAACTTGATAGCCAAATAGGGAATAAGTCAAAAGAGTAATGTACAACGTCAGTCTCTCAGTGAACACCATGAAGCTGAGGTAGACTCCGCGAAGGTATGACGCTGAGGTAATGCTGCTGATTTCATTCTTCCGCGCTAGAGCCACTACCTGCTCGAACGGCTTCTCCCAAGCGTACATTTTGATGACCTACAATAAAATATAGTGAGTCCCTATGAAGTTTGACCTTTTATCATAGTGTTTGAGTTGTATGTGACCTGTAACTAAAAATTACCAATAAATGCTTATGACTTATGACTTTGTTTCTTCGATTCGAGTCGGCTATTTTTAATTTATCACCTAAAAATTTATCTGAAGATGAGCAATAACCAATTACACACGGTTGTTTTATTCATCTAAGGTAAAACAAAGTATGTTAATGAATTCATTTGAGTTAAACTGTACTTTAAAGTATAACAAAAGCTAAGGCAGGCACTGAAGGTACTGCATACCTGCATTCCATTAATAATTTCGTCCATAATTCGCACGCGCTCGTCAGTTCTGCACGCGGTCTTCATACGCAACCTTGCTGCCAATTTGCTCATGTAAGCTGGAAGAGAAACATCGAATAAACAGGCACTTATATTATGTGACCTCGTATTGATACAGATACAAAGAGTTGACTAATCTGTTGATTCCTCAGATACCTAACGACGTATTTTAGAGTTTCAGCCTGATTTTCAGACCAGTGCCTTTTAATTTAGAACACCTAATAGAAAATTATATTTAATTCTACATTATAAGTTTGCATTTTAGGCACATTGAATCAAAGCTTGAGAAATATAGAATAATATCATTGCCAGACGTTTTGTAACAACTTACATTGTACGGGTATAGTTTGCAGTACGATGCCAATAACTCCAACAATAGCTGCGTATCCGATTTTAATATAAATAAGGTAGCATACGATGATCACTTGTAGAGGAAGTAACCAGATAAAATGCGTGTAGATGAATGCATAGTCAAATCTGTTGACATCGTTGGAGAGAAGATTGACCACTTGACCGGCTGTTGTTTGTGCCAGAGCACCCGAACTCATGCGCATCACCTATTGACAAAAAACCAGATTAGAAAATCAATACAGATGACAATAAAATAACCATGTATGTTACGCCTGTCTGTGTACATACAAAACAAATGAATAGTGACACAAAAAAAATACCGCTGTCAAACCTTGGTCTAACCTTTCTGTAAATGAGTGAACAAGCAGCGATTCGTATTTTCATTCCAAACTGTTGCGTGGAATATGTTCCATGATGGTTCAGGAATGCTATCAGCAGTGACATCATGATGACAGCAGTGGCGCAGTACACCGCCTGTTCGTACGACATGTCCGAGCCCGGTTCCCAGTACGCCAACATCATGCTCAGCGCGACTGGTTGGAAAGGTCTGGTAAATCAGAGTTTTAATTGATACGACGGACATCATGGCCCAAAGTGTGTACCTACCTACTGAGATGAAAGTCAAAAATAATGACTTTTTATTTGAAACGCTTGCATTGTAGTCCAAAAAATGTGTTCGAAATCAAAAAAGTATTAGTACCACTGATGTATTGTGTGTTAGTACCAACTTAATGTATTGGCCAAACATTGCTTACACATACAATTCCAGTAATATTATCGTGATAAAATATTTTACAGAGAGGCAATTGTTATCTTACAAAAACCTGCCAGGTTTAAGCCTGGCAGGTTTTCTGAACTGTTTTCATACTAAATCCTAGGTAGGTATTATGTGATTAAATAGTGACACTAGCGCGTTTCAGCACGTTTTTTGCCGTCAAAAACTTCTTGTTTTCGTATAACTGTAGCCACATCGCTTGACATTATGCTGGGCAGCGAAAGCAGTTCAGAGCTTACGATGTAAGGGCAGGAATCAAAATGAGAAGTTATGGACTCAGGATGTTTTTCAGGTTCTCGGAAAACCAGGAGATTCTCTTAAATTGAACTAACTCACGCAGAAGAGGTGTGTGTGTGTGTGTGTCATAATGTTCTTTTGGCGTGAGTTCGTCGATAAAACTGAACAATTTCTCACTTAAGTAGGAGGGCTTGTATGAGAAACATGACTCCAGAAGGCGCGTAACTCATCCAGAATGCCTTTGTCATGGCGCGCAGTAGAGACGGCTTCCGACCTTGTTTATTCGCCAGTGCAATTTCTTCCAGCCATTTCCTGCAGCAAAGGAAAAACGTAGCTACAATTTTTCGAATGAAGGCACTTGAGCCCTGTAGGAACGACAATGGGCAAAGTAATACGAAGTTTGTTGTTGGCCTTATAACACAATTTGTGACTTTAAAGTAGCTATTAAAAAAATATTCCATTCTATTACATCACCATTGAACTTATGCTGTTTGTTGTGAGTACGAATTCTTTAAAACATTTAGGTTTTGTGCTCAGTGCTGAGTTGTTTCCTACTGTACTTGAATACTAAAACATACATCAGAAACAGTTGTAGATAATTGAATAACGGACATCTTAAAGTATTGGTACATCTTAAACTATTTACGGACATCTTAAACTATTGGTATGTTTTGCAATTTTTTCTGCTTGGTGATGATTGACACTAAAAAGGTATCCCAAACCTTGTTAAAAAAAATTGCGATGAGTTACTCCAAGATGTTGTTCCTTTCGTGCAAGTGAGGTGCTAAGCGCGCTGCCGGGCCTGCTCCGGCGCAAACCAAATGAGCCGTCGGGCGCGTCGTGACTTTGTTTGTTAAACAAATTCTACGTGTGAATCGTGGGAGATTTACAATTTTACTGTTAACTACCTACCGCTATCTTTAATTACAGTCGTAATGAGTTATTCAACAGTGGTGTTTAATTAACTTGATCTTCATTGAATATTTTATATTCGAATACTTTGGTCATCAAGTATACGAATATCTATTGTAATTTTTAATTGGACTTTGATTTTTTACGCACGTAACTCTATGGCTCTAAAGAAGTTAAAGATGAGATAATTTTTTTGTTAGATTTTTTTATTTATTCGCGGAATCCTAAAAATTAATATCAATGTCCTGCGTTTTAAATTATTCTTTATTGTAATCAAAATAGGTCATGTCACAAAAGAGAGCTTAACCATAATAAAAGTAGATTTTTTTTAATATGATGAAACAAGCCGACAGCGATATAATAATAATAATAAAACTTTATTTCGGGCAACTTAAGATAAGTACAAGATGTAAAAGCTTATTCTAGGACCCATATCAATATATACCTTAGAGACTAACATAAATACAATATAAAAAAAACACTTATTTATTTATTTATTACATATGAGCTAACAGTTATATTTATTCGAATGGCATATAGGGCTACACGTAGACGACTGGCCGGCCGCATCGTAACTGCCACACGCGTAAGCGATTGCACTTATTACCACAGAATGGATACAGTATGCTATTACCTACACTGAGATCAATATCCCCACGATTATTTTTATAATACTGGTTTAGCGACTTGCTGCGTTTATTTTCAAACTATCTCAGGATATTTCTCGTCCAAACACGGTGTGGAGCAACATTATAGAAGTTTTTTTGATCCACTGCATACCATGACAAGGGATTTCTTGAGCGGTGCCCTAAGTAGAACCTCTTTCTATTTTTATCTGCTTCTATTATTTTTATTAATATTACATCCTTTGGCGTTTTTTGTTTTCTGTAAATGCAAGTACCAGCTATACTTATTGAGGGTTATTTTTTATACCTATAGTTATATGTATTCTTTATAGGGCTTAGCTTCTCACATCACTATAAAGTACATGTCGTCAGTACAGCTTTAGTTTATGATTTTATTTATGTTGCGCTGCTGATTATATTGACATCATAATTATGAGTCAACAAATCTACGCACCGCACCGCCCAGGGACGGTGGTAGCACCGCCGCCGCCGCCGCCACCGCCGCGCCGTGCCTACCGGAAATACGGCTATCATTTATTGTAGTTTGACCCTAATAATCACGGCTGAGAACATTTTCACTTTGTACAAGTGACAAGCTTCTTAAATTGGGTTTTACAAACAAACCAAGAACAAAGACGTATGTTGTGATTTGTTAATATATTGCCAGATACGAAGTTATTTACTATACCTATAAGCACTTTATGTAAGTGTTCGCGATTTTTTTTTGAGAACGGTCTTTATTTTGCGAGTAACAATAATACTATGGTTAACTTAGTACTTTTATGAAAACTAAGGCTTTAATTCATAATCGCCTGTCATTTTAGCGCCGGTTTATTATTCTCATTGTCACTGCATGAGAAAGAAAAAAGATGACAGCAGATTTAGCAGCCGTTTTAGCTAGCGGAGTTATCAATATGAATAAGAGTTGAAGTTATTTATAAATACACATGAAATACTCAGTTGACTAATCTGTTTGGTACTAATATAAATCAAGGTATGCCCAAGGCGTAAAATAGTGCAAACTCAAGAAAACAGTAGCCTGGTAGAGGCATATACAAGACACAGAGCAAAGTACCGGACTCGCGCGACTATGCTAATCAATTTGACGCGTCAAACATCAAACATTATCTAGCTTATACATTTCTCTACTAGCTGATACCCACGACTTCGTAGGCGTGCGAAATCTTCCACCAAAATATCTGTCAGCCAGTATACGATGAACCTCGTAGCAAATGACTGCTTTTGGTTTAGAGAGTTCAAGCTGTATCTAAGAATACACTTCTTTGATTTCAATAAAATTTAGCCTATGCTTCAATCCGGAAAAAGGGCTTCCGAATGGTATAAGTTCCAATTAAATTGGTCCAGTAGTTTGGGCGTGATCCGCGAACAAAAAAACAGATAAATAGACAAACAGATAAACAGACAAACTCGATTTTCGGAATCAGTATGGTTTATTTAGTAGATCTGCATATTTATTTTATCTATAGGTAAAATAAATATACATCTTTAATGGTATCTTTAATTTTAGTTTTTGGCTTTTTTACAGTTTTATAATAGTATATAGATAGATAGATAGATTGGGTTATTATATTAGGTTGATTAAAAACTACATAATCTAATGCGCGTACGCGTTGATGTCTTTTGTAAGGCGCAGTAGAAATATAAATAGTAAATACAATTAGTATGTGGATATAGGTACAAATGAGAGTAAGACAAATGTGTAGGAAGTTGGCTTGTCAGAGCCTTTGCAACTAGACTAGGTATTTATTACAGTCCATTGGCTGTCGATTCGTTGGATCTGAGTTAATATTGTCTTTAATTGGAAAACAAACAGCGTCAGCGCTGTGTAAACTAAGTAAGTATTCACAAATATTTTCTAGGTTATCAGACAGCGACTGATGATTTCTTGGATATTTATGAAGATTCGTGTAGGCATAGCTTTGCCTTTTGGGCTGGTTGTGGGTTTGATCCCGAGCAAGAACAAATATTTTGTGTATTTTTTTCCTGTAACCGTGCATAAATGTGTACGTAATTGTTGGTTGTCTATAATTTTTTAAACAACAAATAACCATACTGGAATGCAAGATCATTCCTGAAAACATTGGGGGACTGCACCCTCCAATATGAAGAACGATTCTTACAAACCAGAACCACCAGTGGTAACTCAAAAAAAGAGTAAGCTGTTCAATAACATAAACTTTGGCAAAAATTTATGGAACAGATTATTTTCTTTACGCGTATTGGGTCCATAGGAAAAGGTTTGATTAGTATAATGTTAAATTTAATTTAGTTTTTGCAGACTTTACAATTTGAGGCTCAATAGCGCTTTATTCACATCAATATTTATCTTCTTTGGCACCTATTAAAGATGAATAAATACGTACTACATTACACGCAACGAGTATTTTAACGCTTACCTATTTAACCTACTTAATAAAAGATGTTAGTCGATCGCACGTGCTTACGTGATTACAACTTCCTTCTAATGTAATTTTAAGTGTATTTACTCATAATAATGGCACCAACAGTGGCGCCTTTACTAATTGTCACTTTCACTAGACTTTTTTTTTTTTGTTTTTTTTTTTTTAACCTATACTGTCCCACTTCTGGGCAAAGGTCTCCCCCATATCCCTCCAGCTTTTACGATCACCGGCTGCATCCCACCAGGTTCTGTGGAATGTGTCGAGGTCGTCACGCCAGCGCTTCTTCGGTCTTCCCCGGTTTCGTCGCCCATCTGCAGGCACCCATTGTGTGACGACTGTTGCCCACCTGTCCTCATGCATTCGGCTGATGTGTCCCGCCCAATCCCATTTTAGCTTTGCAGACTTTTTGCCAACGTCAGCGATGCGTGTCACGAAGTGCGGTATTTCGTACTCTGTCAGTTCTTTTTACCCCTAATACGCTACGCTCCATGGCTCTTTGGCAAACCTGGAGTTTGGACTTTTTACACGTCAGAAAATAATATGCTGACTGATATATGAATCAGCATATTATTTGCTTCCTCACATCTCAAGGTAGTCCAAGGTGGTCAAGAACAAGTGTCAAGTGGAGTTTTTTTGCAATTATGTACCTTTTCGATATCATCATTAATCATTAGAATTAACAATTAATTCACAAAAAATTTACATAAATGTAGAAAAAAATTCAATACGGCTTATTGGTCTACCAGCTACATAATATCTGTTTATAGTAGTATAGTGGCTATTCTTACACATCAAAGATTCGATCTAATACAATAATATATAAAACTAGTTACCTACATAATATTAGTTTTTCATAATTCGTGAATTTTACGTCTTTCAATGAGCTCTTGATGTCTGCTACTCAAAAGCTGTAAATGGACCAACCTGTATAACAGATACCTTCTGTTATTGATAAGTACCGAGGTTGCAGAAACCATCCGAGTTGACCTACAATTGTATGGAAATAACGTTGTGGAAGACATATTTGTTTTTAATTATTTTTATTTTAATAATGAACATAACGACTAGGCTTATTTATTTCTAACATTGTTTCTATTGTTATTATGTTAATTTGTTTATGTAAGAAGGTATTGTAATTATTTGTTTCTTTATTTAATCTAATCGATTTATCCTTTAACAAATCAATATAAATGCATAACATTTTTTCTCGTCTACATGGCCATTTACATAGCTAAGTTCTCAATTAGTTCCATTTCAAAATTATAGCTTGCGACCCGACGCTGTTGAGCTAGTTAGTAATTTGCCATTATGAAATAAACACAGAAGTTATTTTGAAATTATAATGACAGTCTGACATTTTGTTTATTTCATGGAATTATAACTTACCTACTCTTGTTTTTGATTAGGATTGTCAAGGAATACACATTTCTACATCCGCTAAGAATTAGGAATTGGACACTTGGAGAACAGTCACGTGACGTATCCCGATATGAGTAGAAAATAGTATTACTTCCTCGTTGAGATAATTAGTTACTGAACCCAGGAAATCGGCTAGTCCCGGCAGATACATAGTGGTAACATGCGGCAGAGCGATCAAACGCAGTATCATTATTTTATTACTGTACCCATACCCAGGCAGGTAACTATGCAATGCAATTATCAGTAGCCTTCAGCGTGTCGCATCCATTTCCTGACAACCTTTCGCTAATTACCATCCTCGTCGGAGGACTAAGTACGTGTATCTGTACGTACACAATATGTGAGCGCTTGTAAAAAAGCTGGAATTTTATAATCGAACTGCTTACGTGATGACCAGTTATCAAACAGAAATCTCAAACATACGCACACGGAAGAGTAACCTTTACCTACTTCTAGTAAGTAAGTACTACGAATATCATGTTCGATCCGTGCTCGTCCGGCTGTAGTGTGAATATACCCTTGAGAAGGGTCAACGGCTAGCGTGTCGAGTGTGCGTGCATTTGTGTAAATTGTAAATTGTTGATCCTACCTAGCTGCAATGTTGCAGCAGTAATCAAAATGCAACCTAGAAAATTAAAGTGTCGTGCAAGAACGAAGCCTCTCATGTTCGTCTGTCATTTTAGCGCGCTTTTAAAAATGCTCGGTCATTGTGACTTGGATGACAACGAAAAGAGATGACAGCAGATTTAGGAGCCATTTTAGGCAGCGCCGCTTTATAAGACCAATATGAATATTAAGGTATATATTCATATTGGGTTAAATAACAAAAATATATTTAATTTATAAATTATTTGTGCAAAATATTTGTTGATTATCCAAAGGTCGAGTTTATTTTCGAAAGTTGTAATCGTGCCGGGAATCGAGCCATTAGGTATATACATGCACTCTGGCTATGAGAAGAGTACATGTCTACTCTATGTCAGTAGGAGGTCAAATTGGTAGGTATGTTATTGGCCAACTGTTGATTAGTAAGATTTCGTAGTAGAGGTACATGTGTTAGGCCTTCAAGCAATCTAAAGATGAATGAAAATGAACAAACAAATATGTACAGTCAGCATCAGAATTAGATCACTTTTCATAATAATTACGTATAGCCACAGATCATAATACCGTATAGCTTAATCATGATTATGGTGAAATAGGCACTAAGTATAACGATGCTCAGAGTACTGCTCTATCATTTTCACTTGCATGGTAGCGAAAAGAGAATCGATTTGAAAGACCATAAGTAAGTATAAGTACTTGTTAATAGTACGAATACGCACTCCAGAGCTAGTTGAATACCTAGATGTGCTATAACGAAGTGTTAGCGTTAAACGATAACGTCTAGAGGTTTTAATTGATAATGCGGTTGAGTCACGCAATTACAGACATACAATCATGCATATTGCATATGTAAATATGCATATTAACACGTGGTTGGACTAGAATTTGTTAAGATACGGGCAGTCGGTCACTTGGTATATTTCTGAGGTAATTTACAGTTAAGTTAGAGAAGTGGGGTTTGGGCTTTATTTTTTACCTTTAGATAAAAGAAGCATTCCCTTGATAAATTAAATCTTTACCTATTGTATGTTTGATAGGGTACAAATAAATCTAAGATATGAGAAGTCTTGCTCACAGTAGAAAGTATAGAGACAAAAGTTAAAAAAATGTTTTATGACTGAAAACTAAATATTTTTCATTTTCTTTTTCCAACCATGATTATAAAGTAAAAAGTTTATCCTAAAAGTTGTAATAAAAAAATATGATTAGAGCCAACACAATTTAGAAATTCTGAAAAAGTGATCTTATTCTGATGTTGAGTGTACAAATAATGTTCATGACACATGCGTAAAGATCCAGCTCTATCACACAATGACACATCCCACTTAACGAGTTCGTTCAGTCAATCTCCTACTTAACGTAACAATAAGATGTGCACACAAAGCTAGTCACGTCACCTTGATTAGTACCTACAAGCTCCCTTTTGACTAGGCTTTTTGCTATTTAGCAGCTAGTATCAATAAAAAAAAAATTAATTAGCTAATAATTAAGTTAATTGTGTTGAAAAAAAAATTAGCTTCATATTGCTAAAGCCTTTCAGGTTCTATGGCAAGAATTAATTATTTATTTCGAAATAGCAGACAATAATAATTTTTTTATTACAAATACATCTTTTATTAAAAGATCATTGACTTAACTATATTATAAGACTTCTCCATTATATAGACAAATAGGTAAATATGCTAAACATAACGATTTAGCGTCACAAAGGGATTTCAAAATATTTGTGTATAAACGAATGGGTACAAAGTCTCATTGTGTTTTGAATTGGTTAATGACAGCGAAGTTCCTGCATAGTACGTACGCGACATATCGAAGCCGTCGTCGTTACAGGCATTACCCAATGAGATAGAAGGTACGTTGGGTTGTAATCACAATTACCGGGAACTGAATGAATGACAGGAAACTACAATAATGCTTCTTTTTCCTTTCTTTGACCCTATTCCTAAATTTCTAAATAGAAAATCTAAATCAGAATTGTAAGGGTTGGAAAACTAAGGCGGTTTGTAAATACTGCCAGTCATGAGACTTATCAATATTATCATGCCATTCTCAAAAATTTTGATTTGTATCTACTCAACGGATTAGCTAAAGGCACAGTGAGTTTTCTTACGAAATCAAACCTACGTAAAATACGAAAAATTTGGTTTTTATTTATTAAGTACTGTTTTACACATAGTTAAATTGCGTACTTGATTCTAGGAAAAAAAAATTAGAAGATTAAACAATTGTATCATATATTGTATCAATATATTACCATTATTTTGTTAATATATCACCTACCCAACAGGTGTGAAATACTTAGCGCACACTTAGTCGGACTTTATTTTATGGAGTGTTGACAGTTGATGCCATCGCTTTGGCCAGAAAAAACGCCTTTTCCCGGAATTTATAAACTTGTTTTGAAAAAAATAACTATTAGCTATTTCCCCTAAACTGACGAAAACTGTAATTCTTTAGCAGTTTGTCATATTATATTACAACCTCAGGTATCAAATAGATTGAATCATTAGCAATGTGTAAGTATAAAGTTCTGTAAAATAAAGTAAAACTAGAAGATTTAACTTAGATCATAAAGGCACGCGATCGTTTTTAAATATTGTGGCAATGGCTCTATAATTTGTTTTATCGCTAATAACAAGTTATTAAAAATTGAAATGCTACTATTTATTGTTTTTTTTTATAATTTAGTGGTAGCATGCGCATTGCACAAGGCTTCTGTTGACTAACTTCATTAGGGCTCTACTAATGGCTGTCTTTAAACTGCCACCGATACGACATCCTACACGATATATCGGAGAGCTAATCTCATACATCTAGTACTAGACGATGTTATTTAGTGCTAGATCTTAGTGCTGAATATTGAAATTCTAAATCCTTACTATTATAATATTATAAATGCGAAAGTAACTCTGTCTGTCTGTCTGTGTCGCTTTCACGCCAAAACTATTGAACCGATTTGAATGAAATTTGGTACACAGATAGTCTAGAGCCTGAGAAAGGACATAGGCTACTTTTTAATGCGAATAAAGGGTTGTAAAGGGTTATAAGGGGGGGATGAAAGTTGTATGTAAGTATCGTCATTTTTAGAGCTAGAAGCTTGAAACTTATTTTTAAGCTGTTGATTCGATATAAAATCAAGGTTCGTAAAAGCTATGCTACCCAAAGACACTATTCCACGCGGACGAAGTCGCGGGCACACCTAGTATTTTATAATTTTGATATATTAATAACTTTGGGCCCGTGGCTCAGTCCATTATTTTTTCTTATCCTACATTTTCCCTCAGAGGGCGGTTGAGAGAACTCATCCTGCATTAGAATCCTATGCGTATTCAATTTACTGATATTGGAACATACCTTTGTATAAATAAAATACCTCAGTTACGTCATAGCCGTAACCATATCACCTTATAATGTCGAGTAAATATATATCTATACCTACGTATATTTTGTGTTAGTTCAATTTATGCTAATCAACTACTATACAAAGGTACGGGCACACGGAAGTGTTGCACACTCTATTCTAGTTAGACTGTTAGTTATTATTTATTATTAGCGATATAAAAAAAATAGGATAACAGGTAGCGAGAGACAAAAAAATATTAAAAAAATCAAATGACTGGCGAGTGACCCTGGTGGTCAGTGCTGGTGGTTCAGAAGCACTCATATAAGTAAAAATTGTTGTTATGGTAATAATGGATAAAGATTAATATGTAGTAGGTAATAGGGGATTTTTTTCTAAGATGTATTTAGAAGGTATTTGAATAAGCATTATGGTAAAATTTATTATGCTCTGCAATTTATATCTATCTATCTATACTATTAGAAAAATTGTAAAGAAGCAAAAACTAAAATTAAAAATACGGAAAAACTATGCAGATCAAATAAGTAAACGATTATGATTCCGAAAATTGAGTTTGTTTGTTCGCGGATCACGCCCCATTTGCATTGAAACTTATACCAGTCAGAAGCCTTTTTTCCGGATTGAAACATAAGCTATATTTTATTGAAATCATTCTTAGGTATAACTTGAACTTTTTAAACCAAAAGTAGCCATTTGCTATGTACGAAGTTCATCGTATGCTGGTGACAGATATTTTGGTGGAAAGTTTCGCACGCGTACAAAGTCGCAGGTATCAGCTAGTAATAAAATAAAACCATTTGGGGTCAAATGAGCTTAGGTTAGTCGAATGTTTAAAATATTTTGAACGTTTAAATTATCTTGTTGGTATTTTTGCCGGTGTCATTGTATCTTTGCATTATAGAATAAAGGCCCTTTGGAGTACTATTAGTGGTTTTGAATTATATATTATTAGAGGCTGCCCGCGACTTCGTTCACGTCCCGTTGGATCCCGTTGTTTTTTTGGGATAAAAGTACTTATTATAGTCTGTGTTAATCCAGGTCACGGACAATATATATTCCAAGTTTCATCCAAATCGGATCGCTTGTAAAAATTTCATCTTTGTACACGTAGCCTAAGAATGAAAATATTGTTTTCTTAATTTGATTATTTACGGCCAGGTTGTGTACCCACCAACATAAAAAGGTTTTATTCAAGCTGTCAGTTGTTCTATGTCAGTTGTGTTTTGCTATACCATTTCTAACAAATGAACGGCTGGACGGATGTTTTTACTGATAATTTTTTTTGGATGTTCATTTTTTCCCCGGGAACGGGATAAAAAGTATTCTATGTGTTAATCCAGATCACGGACAATATATATTCCAAGTATCCAAATCGGATCGGTAGTTTTTGCGTGAAAGAGTAACAAACATCCATACATACATACATCGTTACAAACTTTCGCGTTTATAATATTAGTAGAAAGTAGGAAGGATGATACTAATTTAGTGATGTAAATAAACAATAGACATTGTTCTGATTGATATTTTTTGTTATACAGTCGAGAGAAATTTAGATCATATATAAAAAACTAGGAATTCTAGCTTACTGAAAGAAATTTTGCCTTTCATATACAGTTTAATACTCCTTAATTAAATAAAAGTAATTGTTTAATTGCATTATGAGCTTACTAAGCTAATATTCATGGTTTCCAAGATAGTCAAGTTTTTGAAGTTATACTTCTAACGCGACTTCCAACAGCGTTAAACGTTAAACGAAGGAGGAATAGAAAGAGACAGTGCTTAACGTGTTAAACGTTTAACGCTCCTGGGGAGGGGGAATAGAAAGAGACAGAGCGAGAGTGATCACATACGGAGACTCCCACAAAACGCAAATGGCAATATAAAATAGTGCGCGGAGGGACTCCACGCACTATTTTATATAGATGGCCTGCAATTTTCGCTCTCGAGTGTGTTTTACCGTATGATTTTTTGTTTGGTACTTGTATAATAACCGTAAGTATCTAGTTTACCTTGTGGTTGAATAGCGAAAGTGGTCAACACTAATAATTTAATTACTTGGAGGCTGGTGAATAAAAAAGATGATTTATAATAATTATCAATAAGGTTACACAATTTAGTGAAAATATGCAAATTCAATAAGATTTTAGATTATTCATGATAATCAAAGAAAACAGAGAGTTGAATAATAATTGCAACAGTAATAAGCTAGTAAAAATGTAAAACTATGCAATTTACTACTTTTGCGGTACTAGTAGTTCATCATGGACAGAATTCTTTGGAGTGGATTATAAAATGCTCTGACATTGTCACTCACTTATCAACGAAAAATTATGACAACAGATTTAGCAGTCATTTTAGCTAGCGGAGGTTTAGAAGATCAATATGAATAAGACCTTAGACGCTACGTTTTCGTTATCTATGTAAAAAGTTTCATTGTTTTTGATGTTACTGCGCGGTGTAACTTAAATGTCAATAGTGGACCTTCGTTTATCGTTCTGAGAAGTTCCAACTGCCAACTGTCCAAGCTGGGGTCGGTGAAATGTCAAAGAACCTAGGTAGTACTCGTACCACAGACGAAGTATGATACTTCGTCTGTGACTCGTACCTAGCGCTTTCTTACTTCTTACAGGTTCGGCCTTTATCACCGAACACCATTATCGTTATATCGTTATACTGAGCCATTTTACGATATAGTGGCAAAAGACAGAATAAGCTATGTAAATTAATTTGTGCAAATGGTTGGTTATAAACATGTCAAATAATGAAACTTGTTTTTTTTGTAGATTTCGAACAAGTTAAAATTTTGTGATGTGATTTATTTCATAAAAGTAGAATTTTCCAAGACATGCTAGGTATCAAGTCCATTGAGGCCGTTACCCTGTGATGTGACACAATGCACTGCGTCCATCGCTTTGAGACATAATGATGCTCGACACTCATATCATACAAACCCTTCAAAACGGAACAGCAAAGCCAGCATCACTGCTTGGGAGCAGAAAAAGGTCCGATGGAATTATCCTAGTTTCGGACTACTAGTATCTCCACCCCATTGGGACGGAACTATAACTACGATTTTATTAATTTTGGGACGAAACAGTAATAGAAATTAATTGACATGAAATAGTAGGTACTGTCAGCGACAAAAATGTCGATTAATGACTTTATTCAAATCAAGCCCGGCGCACTCCGCTGTTTAGTGGCGGTACTTCCTTCCCTAAAACTCTTTCACAAAGAGACCTACTGAAATATCATAATAAACCCACATAGGCAAATTAAATACCTGTATGTTTCAAAAGTATACAATGCAAACGTATAAAAATTAAATTCTATTTGTTATATTTAGTGCAAGTTTTTACCGAGATACTTAATACTTAAATAACCATTTATCTTTTATGTAAAAAGGTGGATTTAACAACAAAATATTTTTTTATGTAAATACAACAAAAATGCTGGTTTCTGGATATCTGTTGGATTGATTGGGGATATCCGTTATTTGAAAAAGTATGATGCTATTTCAGGTCCGCCTTAAAATGTTTCTCAAAGAATTATGTAAGTATGAGATTACGTCTTTTTTTGCAGTTGCTTGGTGGTATTCTGGCATGCTCGCATATGCAGCTTAATTGAGGGTTTATACTTTATTCCTGTTTTTCATATTATTTATATACTTCAGTCCGGTTTGACGTTGGCTAAGTTAAGAACCTGCTCACATTCTATCCAGAAATATCTTGTGCTAACGTGAAAACGGGATGAGTTGAAATTACGTACGTGCGATTAAAAAACCAGGTAGCAACATTATTAGAATAAAACCAAAGTTGTTCAAAATGTAACTTACTTAAAATGATTTATTTTCAGTTGAATGACTCAAAAATTATTTATTTTAACAATTTGATCGCATCGTGCTTGGCCCTGATGACAGCACTTAAGGCTTTATGTACACACAATAATGTTGTATATATGTACTCAAACACATATAATTTTTTTGCGCATCGCCTTGTAGTAAATGCTTGTAAAGGTCAACAATATTGATCCCTTATATTGTCATGTAAATATAACGGTTTTGAAAGCCTCTATATATTATACTAGCCGTCGTCCGCGGCGTTGCTCGCGTTCTAGACCCTTTTCAAAATTCCTTTCTTAATGCACCTTTACACTATTTAAGGATACTACCCTCCAAATTTCACACATCCAGGACTTATAGTTTAGGCTGTGCGTTGATTATCAGTCAGCTTCAAAAGAGATTTATATATTTAGAAGATTGAGAGATGAAATGAGTAGGAAAAAATGTTCAATTGGTATGACTTACTTTTCAAGCCGGTCTCCAAGCTTGTCTGAAAGATGATTATCCTTGGGATAGGTGAGGTCAGCGTCGTAGAGGTCTCGTTTGTATCCCCGCCAGAAGGTAGGCATCATCCAGACAAACCATGTTTTTGAAAAAAAATTTGCACGTTTGTAGTTATTGGTTTTTTTCTCACGATTTTTAGGGGGCACTTTTTTTGGATCGCTTGGGTCTTTATTTCCACTCACCATTTTGATAAGCAAAATTGAATGATATATTAACTCAAAAAAATATCAATAATTTTATATTGGAAAAAACAGTAAGTTTTTGTGCCTCAATACTATATGGGAACCGTCATTTTTATTAAAAAATGTTCTCGCGATTATTGGTCAAGCGTCGGGTCGCGTGCGCGAAGCACTCGATTAGCAGCGACTCCGATCGAGTGCTATCCTCCCTTCTACTACTGCGCGCGCGCACGTTGCTGCCTTTAAATATGAATATCTAGACGTACAGAAGAAATACCTATTAGTGGTGCGTGTTTTGGTGACGCTTTGCCGTAACATTTTTACTAATCGCATTGTTTTTAGAAAAATATACGATACTATTATTAATTCATGGGACTGACGGTCATACTTTTTTCGTTTTCCATTCTAGCGACTGTCTCTATCCGTTAGTATAGTAGACTCTACCACAACCCTACACCGCTATTAATAATGTCACCTTGGTCCTACCAGGTAGAGTGTTAACTTGGATTAGAGTGGCAGTTTTCCTACATTCTTATGGTGTTATTCATATTATATATGCATGACTCTAAAGTATTTATTATAATGAATTAGAATTTTGACAAATGGAAATACTCTGTTGCATTAGGTAAAGCCTTTAATGATAGATGTAAGTTAATGAATATATGAAAATGTAAATATTGGTATTCTAACGCTCCGCTGGCTAAAAACTGCAAAATCTCTTGTCATCTCTAGATATATATAGATATGTGTGTAAATGTGTAGGTATATGTATTTATCCATATTAGTTTTGTATGTGTATAGGTTAAATTATATTTATGTATTATGTATATTCCAGGTTATTTTTATGTGCGCCCCGTTCTTACCTAGTCGAACTGCTTCTATCCATCCAAAGGTTGTCTGGAAGAGATCGCTTTTGTACCTCATACTTAAAACTTTTTTCTCTTTTTTTTGTTTTTCTTCTTTTCTTGGTGTGCAATAAAGAATATATCTATCTATCTATCTATCTATCTATCTCTTTTCTCTTAGCATAAGCCGGGCTAAAATGTTGGATGATATGAATAAATGCCTACACCCAAAAACGTTCTGCTAAGTATAACCACAGGAGAACCAACAATACAAAAAAAAAACAAAATAATATTTTGAAACACGTGCCCGTCGCTTACTTGAATTACATCTCCCTTTCGAGATGTAACCAAAATTCCTGAGTTAAATGAATGTAGTGTATTAAATAACTTCACCGTGAGCTTGAAAGTAGAGGTATTGACTCAGGGCAAACATTCTAGCAAAAAATTACGAAAATAGCCTTCAAGCCTCGCTCAAGATCACGTGACTAAATTAGTACCAGACTTTTACGCAGAAACTCTCAAGAAAACAAGTGTGCCATCAAAATTACGAAAGCGATATCTTGTTTCAAATTAACGTAGGACGATTGATGAGTATATAATCATTAGGTATTAACCTAACCTTACATTCATCAAATTGGCTATCGAGCAAAACTTTCGTTATACTTTATTGATGATCCAGCTGAACAAGATCGATGCACCTTGGATAGGACTTAGACGAGTTTTTATTGTTTACCCACCCTATAATTAAATAGCTCTCCAGCCAATTGATTCGATCATCATAACAAGCACAAACGTTAGTATAATACATCAATAGTAACGATCATAAGATCAATATTTAATAAGACATATTTTTTCGTTTATTAGGTAATTTAGGTCCATACTTATAATAGTTGAACAGTCGATTAGAATCTAGCTCTGACACTGTTTGACTAAACCTGTTAGTAAGGAACAGCAATAAATTAAATAGCTGCATAACGTTAAGCAGGCTTATGCATTAAATCAAATCTAATATCTTTAAACGAGCAATTCTTGTATAATTTGAATCTCGGAAACGGCTCCAACGATTTGCATGAAATTTAGTATACAGGGGATTTCGGGGGCGATAAATCGATCTAGCTAGGGCTCATTTTCAGAAAATGTCGTTGGATTCGTGTTTTCAAGTAGCCCCAATATTGCCACTTAAACAGAAAAATGTGACTCTTCCTAATATCTATTGGCGAATAATAATACTATTTTATTTTAATTGAGAGCAACTAACTGCTTTAACGACACAATAACACTAAAGCTACTTCAGCAGATGGCGTTGTTAAGCAACACAAAGCCGAGGAGTGTTTGGTTTAACGTTAGACCAAGAAAATGAATTGTTTATTCATATCATTTGTGTCATTTTAACTCACGTGTTACCAAAAAAAAAAAATACCGAGCAAAGCTCGGTCAACCAGCTAGTAATATCTTACCGTAGCATTACCTAGACTTTGTATGTTTTGAAAAGTTCCTGATAATGAGGATGTAGATCATTGTCCTGTGCTGTGACATGTGATCGGTCAGTGTCATAGTGTGCAGTGGGGTCATCAGACTGTTTGTGACAATGCTTGCATTGTAGAGCTCTATTGATCGCCTCGAGCGAGACCGCGTGATTGCCAAGTGGCGGTTGACGCACCTCTGTTGTGGTATCAATCTTTACTATGAAGGGGGACTTGACAAAGGAGAGACGCTGAATGCTTTGTTTATGTCAAAGAAGATCTTTATATAAAACGCGGTGTAGTATTGTGAGACTACTAATCTAATATCTTTAAACGAGTAATTTTTGTATGTATATCTAATATCTGAATCTCGGAAACTTCTCCAACGATTTTCATGAAATTTTGTATACAGGGGTGTACGATTAAGTGGACTGTATAAATTAAAACGATAAAATTAAAATACAATTACGAAAGAAACGATACGACAAGCCACAAACTAGATCCTGAAAAACCAGTAACCTATGGATACAGGGTGCAATGAAAGTGTCCCACGTACCTCGATATCCTGGAGGGCTCTCCTGAAGCGCCTGCCACACGTTTGGGTAGGCAGGTCCGTCAGATCGTCCAGATACTGACTAGCTAGCTTTCTCCTTCGAAATCTTCAAGGTTCCGCAACCGCTACGTTCAACACTGGCTAGGGCTCCTACGTAGGCTCACTTAACTACACACTATCTGAATGCACAGGAAGGCTAACGAGGATGCTAGTTTTGTGGTAATACTCGACACGACAACGATATATTTTCGACTAGAGTCTCAATATGATACTGGTTTTAGATAGGAACGTTAATTACGAAATATTTCCGTTACACCTTTTTTTATATGAATGAACCCTGTATTTAACCAATAGGGGTTCAGTGACCTGCGTGACCTATATTAGGTGATGGACAGAATGACGCGCGAATGCGTCAACTTGACAATGACAGGTGTCAAAACTGAACAAGGGGATTTCGGGGGCGATAAATCGATCTAGCATACTCATTTTCAGAAAATGTCGTTTTATTTGTGTTTCCAAGTAAACACTTAAACAGAAAAATGTGACTTCCCGACATTTATTGGCGAATAATAATACTATTTTTTGAAGGTATACTTCTAATCGTTAATAGATGGCAGTGTTCAGCATTTGACCGCCCATGTTTTGCCCGTGACAAAGATAGATGTCACTGCTAAACTTACTTGAAATCAAATGAGCATAGAACCTTTTCTAACTAAATAAGTACTGCATATTGGTTATGTACATAAAAATAAATACCTACTAAAAAAAATACCGAGCAAAGTTCGGTCAACCAGCTGGTATCAACTAATAAAAGGTAATACTGTCCTTTTCATGTTTTGAATAATATTCAAATTAGGTAAAGAAAACTTGGAAAGTATGCTAACCTTAGTATAACAATGTAAGCACTTTCACTCTGATAATGTTATACAAATATGGGTCAATTTTGACGTCACACCTTTCTTTATTTGTAAATTAACATAATAAACTGGAACAATTACCTAAGTATGTACACAATTTCCGCCTTTATTTTGACGTGATACAAGTAAAACTGATAAGATGAAACAGAAGCGTAAACGAACACAAATAATCAAAAGGAAATGTGTCTTTTTTAGAATTTCGCAAAAACAGATCATCCGGGCCGAAAGCCGAAACCATGGCCGAAACTAAACCTAGGGTTACTGAAAACACTAGAATACAGCACCAACTATAAATAAAACTACCTTTTTTTTAAATCACACTTTTTCTTCCATATTCCAAAAAGTCTGGTTTTTGGTGTAGGTAAATCTTCTTAGTACGTTTTTTATGTATTAAATGGCAGAAAATTAGAAAAAAACGGAGCATAAATATGACAGAAGATTGACAGAAAATTTGAAAGAAAAATGGTGGCAAAATTTTTATAATGTATTTTCGGGAAGAAATTTTGCAATAATTACTACTTTACAAATGAAGTCTCTTATTAAGATAGAACAATTTGCTGGAGACATTAAAACAGGATGACGGAACGCAGCGGTCAAAATATCAAAGCACCAGGAAGCTGCAAGAAGGTTTGTATCACAAAACCCTCAATCCATGACATAATCTCAAGAATGAATCTGAGGAAATAATACAAACTTGAGCACCTCAGCACGCGCCATGAAGCTAAGTCCGTGCAAGTACTAGATTGTCGTTGGTAGACCACCGCTGGTTACAATACGATACTCACAAGGCATAAAAATACCGTTTTAGAGAAAATTGTTTTTTCATGTATATCTAATACCAGTCTTAAATACTTAAAACACCTTTTCAGGATCCGTCCAATAACGAACGAAGCCAAAACAGTAAAAACATGACCGAAGTCACAAAACCCACATCTCTCGGTTCACTTATACTATGGAATATTTCCAAAGTCAAGGAAAAGAATCCTGCTATGGACATAAAGGTAAACAAATAAACATACATACAACTACTTAGAAGGTAGGTACATATATAAGCATACATACATACATAATTCGCAGTTTGGATCTCGGACTAGAGAGGGGTGGGGGGGGGGGGGGGGGGTCACGCAATATGTGAGTAGGTACCTCAAACTACCATGGTATTATAAACCCGGAACCAATATTTACAAACCACGTAAACATTAGTCATATTCATGTCACAGGAATCGAATCTCTTACCTACATGTCTATGAGTAGTGCCATCGAGCCCAACAATTTATTTTTTGATACACATCGAAATAGGTACAACTCTGAACTTTTATACAATTTAGCTAAAAATTCGCACTGAAGTGTTAATATTGATACAGTATCGGTAGAGTATAAAAATCCAGGAATTTGTGTAAATACATACGACAAGTACTAACATTTCAATGCCATCACCTATTAAATCTACAAGGTTTTTCGGTAGGTATGGATGTTTGAGGTTAGGTCCTTAATAACATAGCAAATTACTGAGGTGTTTCTACAATTACTTATAATCTAGGTACTATGATAAGTAATGCCTAGGTTATAATTCTAGAAACAGCCTTGTGACCGTTGGATATGTGCCATTGGTTAAACAGACTTCTATGTAGCCAATTGTTTATTGTTTAATTTTTGGTGAGTTAGATAATTATCAGTGAGGTAGGTAAAAGCAACCAGCTGGAGCCAAAAACCAATTAAAAGTATAATATGGGAAAATACTTTCCTACAGGTCTTATTTATAACATTTGAGAAAAGACACCATAAACGCTAAAAATACCTAGAACCAGCTTTGTTGGGTGGCATCCAACGGTATATCTGAGTTGTCTGTACGAAGTTAAGTTATAATTTTATGTTACAGTTTACAAAAGAACTGAGCCTGGAAAAAGTATGCAAGTAGATGAACAACAAACTTTTTACTGTACACAAGAAAAACTAACTCATTTTTAAAACGCAGAGTGCAATACAAGCTGCTCAAGGGCGGTTGGAGAGCGAGCGAGACGTTAGCGCCATGATTCCCGACTCGGCCGAGCAGAGGCATCTCGCCTGCGCCGTGCTCGCTTGGCAACAGCTCGGGCACAACGACATCGACAAACTCTACACGTATGCTCTTTTTACATTCCATTACTTAGCGTCTTTTCAGTCTTCGGCTTTCATTTTTCGGCACAACGTAAAAGGCATCCCATCAAAAATCTATTGTGGTTTTCGAGACATTTGAATATGGTTGGTCGTTTCTAATAAACTAGTAGTTCACCCCGAACTGAGATCTCGTGATGGTCGGAGGTTAATAAAACCCAAACAATTTTTATTGGCCAATGGTTGCAATAAACTTTGCATCGAAATCGCCGTCTAGCTAAGTACCAGTCTTACTTGAACTACAAAATCATTGAAACTCCAAGAAATGTTAGCTCACGTTATATACTGGGCTTTCCAATTTTATAATTTTTACAACTCAAAAACTATTAAACCTAGAATCAAAATAAAAACGGGTTTGGAATGTTTAAACAAAACCCTATCATATGACACCCCACTTGATATTTTTGTACGACTTTTTTTTTTACTCTCTTTGGCCCTCATAACTTCACGACCCCTTGACCGATTTACTTCATTTAACAAACCAGTAAAACTTAAGAGTACTATCCGTTTACCTACCAAATTCTGTGAAGATCGGATAAGCGGTTCAAAAGATCTCGAAGAACAAACATACAAACATACAAAGCATTTTTGCCCAAGTTGTCACTAAGATCTCGTTCGCTTCGCTCACTCGATCAATTAATTAAACTATGGAACGAACTCCTGTCAGCATTTGAATTGATTGGTTACTGATAAGTGAGATTTTAGCGCTTCCGTGCTTCTAAAAGCACGCCAGCTAATAGCAACCAGTAAGCAATGATAGAGGCTGTTGGTGAGCTTAAAATCTTCATCTTCAGAATGGAATTCTTCTGAATCAATAGAGTTTATTTTACTGTAGCTTATTTTACAGCTTCTAAGCTTGTTGCACGAGTAGTGAAACGAGTTAGGGCACTAATCACTGGTCAATTATCTGTATGTGGTTGAGTAATCAACTTTATTTCACACTCTACATTCCAAGTTTGTAAATTCATTAGAATTAGGGCTTTGACTTTGGACCAAGATAACACATCAAAGCCGAATTCGACTTTCAAGTTCGGCCTAAAACTTTCCAGCCAGACCCACTAACCGGTTGCGTTGGACTGCGATTACGTACGATACGATTCATACGAGCAGTGAGACAAAGACAGAAAGAAAAACTTTGAATGCAAGTTGAGACGGCTATAGCAATGATAGATTGCAACAGCCTGCAGTTATCTCATATCTCAAACATTGGTTTCTCGTTAAAATTTGATTCCTTATTTTTATTTAGTTAAACGTAAATCATAAAATGTAATTTCGTGCATTCCTGTCTTCCTTTGTGTTTCAACTTGGATTTTCTTATTCTTGGAAATTCAATACTGTTACAAGGCTAACTTTTCATTAATCTGTCGCCTAGTTTTCCTGGTAGGTACTTAAAGTTCTTTGTATGACCACCAGTAGTATTACGCAAATGTCACGATTAGCAATGAATGGCAATAGATCTTGGAACCTACGCTTGAATCAGATACTTAATGTATTTATTAATATTTACAATGGCTGGTTAATCGAGCCATTAACGTACATAATTGGCCAATGTATGGAACTCACAGTTGGCACTAGATATTCATAGGTATTGTAATGTTAACAAACATACGTAAATAACATTCCTGGAATCATATTATATTTTCAATCGTAATACAATTTATGTGACTACTAGGTAATATTACTTGTGGTTAGCTAGGAATTTGATTATTTTCCTGTGGTGTTTAAAAAATCTAGTGCAATTTATGCTTCACGTGGCATAATATGTACTACCAACCATAATTTCTATGTACCTACGTACGTAAGTAGATTCGTGTTTGTATTTTATACCCTAGTAGTTGGTGCCCGCGACTTCGTCCGCGTGGAATAGTGTCTTTGAGTAGCATAGCTTTTACAAACCTTGATTTTATATCGAATCAACAGCTTAAATAGTATATTTCATTACAAGTTCGGAAAGGCTGTCATTGCAAAGAGTTCCGACAAATGTCTACCCGAGCCGAGGCGCAGCCGAAGGCGAGTGTTGACAGTCGGAACAAGTTGCAATGACGGTGTAGCGCCATCTATCTCGCTACATAAGAACTAACATGAGAAATATCCTAGATCGCGCAAACGAAGTTATCACGGAGTTTGAACATAAGTAATACTACCGAATACCATCCATCGGTCCTCGGACCCCGAGCCAAAGGTCGCTCGGCGTGGAAGATCTTCCCTTTTCGTAGGAGGACACCTATCCTACCATGTTCTCCTCATTGGTGACCAGCCGACGTGATCCAGCCGTCAACCACTACGGAACAGCTGCCGAAGCCTGACGACTGGAGTTTCCTGAACACGCACAACCTTCTTCAACCATCAAGCCGATCTAGCCGGATCATCATCATCTATCTACTTTCTCTCATTCTCCCAGCTTCTATCAGCCATGCAGCAGCAGCAATCATCAGCCAGCAGCCTCCGCAGTTCCATCGCAGCCGCATCAGTCAGCTTCCTGGACCTGCAAGGCTATCGCGACATCCTCATCGTTGCTACATCAAGCACATGAATCCCAGCACCTGTCTCGACTCACCGCAGAACCCGCCAGATTCACGCCAACAGCAACGCAACAGCACCGCTTCGTCTCGACTCACCGTAGACAACAAGCGCATCTCGTTCCGTCTCGACTCACTGTAGACAATGAACGCTTCGCATCGCATCTGCTCACCACGTCTCGACTCACCGTAGACAATGAGCAATGCTGTCACAACTTGGCTTTCATCGACGCTGCTACCAACAACGGATCGACCTCTGGTCTGGAAAGGGAGTGATGTAGCGCCATCTATCTCGCTACATAAGAACTAACATGAGAAATATCCTAGATCGCGCAAACGAAGTTATCACGGAGTTTGAACATAAGTAATACTACCGAATACCATCCATCGGTCCTCGGACCCCGAGCCAAAGGTCGCTCGGCGTGGAAGATCTTCCCTTTTCGTAGGAGGACATCTATCCTACCATGTTCTCTTCAACGGTTCCGCACGTGTACTGAACGACTATTTTTAATACAGTTGCGAAAAAATGAAGCAATTTAATAAAATATTTTGTGCAACAAACAGCTAAACTTGCTAAGAAAATTTCTGAAAAATGGCGCCAACCGTAGAATATAAGCAGAGTTTTTTTTTTCTTCACCCATTCTGGTAGGCAAAGGGAACTATGCCCATACAGCCAAGTCTTTAGTAGAATTTTTTTATTGATATGAAAGGAAAATGAAATTTAATGAGATGAAATGAAATGAAACCTAACCTAACTCATTCAATCAAATTATTAAATCTGATATTGAAACAAATTAGTAGCTTCCTTTTAGAAATATACGTATTTGCATGAATCATAAAAACTTCTATGAATTTTTTGAGTAAAAATTTCATGGTTGGTTTTTTTTTTAATAGACATTATTTTGACAGTTGGGAAAGAGAACGCACAAGTGCGGGAAAGGTAAAAAAAAAGCACGAGTATGTAATAGCCCACATCCCGAACGCTATACGTCCCTGCAATACGCCACTTTTTGAGCAACTGTATTAAAGTAGTATATTTCATTACAAGTGCGGAAAGGCTGTCATTGCAAAGAGTTCCGACAAATGTCTACCGAGCCGAGGCGCAGCCGAAGGCGAGGGTTGACAGTCGGAACAAGTTGCAATGACGGTTCCGCACGTGTACTGAACGACTATTTTGAATACAGTTGCGAAAAAATTAAGCAATTTAATAAAATATTTTGTGCAACAAACAACTAAACTCGCAAAGAAAATTTCTGAAAAATGGCGCCAACCGTAGATTATACGCAGAGTTTTTTTTTACTTCACCCATTCTGGTAGGCTAAGGGAACTATGCCCATACAGCCAAGTCTTCAGTAGAATTTTTTTATTGATATGAAATGAAAATGAAGTTTAATGAGATGAAATGAAATGAAACCTAACATAACTCATTCAATCAAATCATTAAATCTGATATTGAAACAAATTAGTAGCTTCTTTTTAGAAATATACGTATTTGCATGAATCATAAAAACTTCTATGATTTTTTTTAGTAAAAACTTCATGTTTGGTTTTTCTTTTCAATTTATGACATTATTTTGACAGTTGGGAAAGAGAACGCACGAGTTCGGGAAAGGAAAAAAAAAGCACGAGTGTGTAATAGCCCACATCCCGAACGCTATACGTCCCTGCAATACGCCACTTTTTGAGCAACTGTATTAAAAAATAAGTTTCAAGCTTCTAGCTCTAAAAATGACGATACTTACATACAACTTTCATCCCCCTCTTTAAACCCTTTCCAACCCTTTTTTCGCATTAAAAAGTAGCCTATGTCCTTTTTCAGGCTCTAGACTATCTGTGTACGAAATTCATTCAAATCGGTTCTGTAGTTTTGGCGTGAAAGCGAGACAGACAGAGTTACTTTCGCATTTATAATATTAGTAAGGACTAACGACACCTCAATTATATTCAAGGTTCATAGAAAATAAATCAAAAACAAAACAGTGCAGTCCTGCTCAGCTAAAAGACAGCACACCAGTAGAGGTGATAAATTCCCACGAGTCGAAGTATTCAAAAGACGTTCAATCCATGAGCTTCGGTTCTAGCACTATCGGCCCAGTGGTCAAGCTGCCTGTAGATACTAAAATAGTGATGCGAATGGATAACTCGCCCAGTGTGCGCCAGCCGGCGAAAAAACCAAGAGCGCAAGAAAAGAATACTATGAATAAAATTGAGGCAGTAAGTCGCATCATCATGTTCATTAGATATGACATTTATATACTTAATGATATTTAATTCAAAGAAAAAAAATCTTTCAGGCATGTTGTATAGATTCGGCATGCGCCGAGCGTTTAGCAAAGATGGATACAGCCACGACAGAGCTGCGTATGCGCGCCGGCATGTTGGCGAGGCGGGAAGCTGAACGAGTGGAGCTACTTGAGCGAGCCGAAGGCGCCTGGAGAGATCTGGAGTTGGGTTACCAGAGACGTCTAACACTCACTGAAGAAAAAGAAGAAGATTTGACTAAACAGGTTGAATATTACTCAACTAATGTAGTTTAATTAAAGTGGATGAAGTCAGGAATGGATATAGCGCATGATCTGGAATAGTGTCTGTATCCACAGTCTATTGTGATGCTAGTGTTACAGAAGCTTAATTATCTGTTTTAAAATTTCAGATTCAAAAAGCAATTGAAGAACGTAACGAATTCAAGAATGCGTGTACTACATTGGCTGCGCGGCTAAGAGAAATAGGAGATATGGCTGAGAAGGAGCGCGCCGCTTTGAGTCTGGTAGAGAAGGAACTATGCGAGCGCGCATGCCTTCGGCTGAAACTAAGCGAGGAGTCTGCACAAACCGACGCCATCTTGGCTGAACACCAGTGCAGAGCCGCGCAATTGGACAGAGACTTGCAGGTGATCTGTTCATTATTAGTAGAAAATAAAACATAAGTATATGTGCGTCCAATGGTTGAACAAACTAGCAACAGGTTTTTCTATAAAAAAACTTACTTGCTCAATAGCTTTATCAACATAATCTAACAATTTCACAAGTCATGCTTTGTTGCATATATCATAATATAATTCATTTATTATCATTAAGTATTTACTATGGAAAATAAATGTACAAAACTCTGAAAAGTACAGTATTTAGTTGTCTCGTTAGTGACGTGGGCGTTTCTAATCCAAGTCGTTTGCTTAGTTCAAAGAGGAGCAAGCTCGCCGTAAGCTATTGAACTTCCAAAGCGAGTTGGAGTCATCACAAACACTTACGCACGAAACGGAGCGAGCAATGCGCGCAGAGCTCAGCGCTTTGCGAGAACAAATAGAGCAGGTGTCTCAACAATTACTAGGAGAAGACACTGATAACGTACAGATTCGAAAAGAGGTTTGTGCACTGTTTTCTTCAGTTAGTTCACAGAGGTTGTAGATTAAAACGAACTTGGTGTCACCTTAGAATGTCATCACTGATGATTGCCAATAAATATGTAGGTAGTACCTCACTATTTGGAAATAATAATGTCACAGCGAAATAACGTAAAACTGGTGGAACTTCCAGCTAGAAGACTTGCGGCAAGAGAAAATGGGCATGATCGAGGATCTGGAAGGTTGCAAAGCAACGTGCGATAGTCGCTTGCAGGGAAAGTTTGATGATCTGAAAAAGAAGAGAGATCAGCTTGCAGAGTTGAAGGAAAAAGTCATGGATTGTCGCTGCAAGCTGCCGGTAGATGCCACAGTGGAAGTAAAGCGAACTGCTTCGTTAGCAGCCCTGTGCCAGTGCACACCTGAAGAAAAAATATTGGTAGGTTTTTACAATCTTAGAAGTAGATAGATAAATAGATACATTTATTTAGAAGTACCATAAATATGCAAATTGGAAGCAAGCTTTATGGGTTGGTCAAAAAGTACCGATTTTGGTTAAACTTAGAGCCGGTGTAAGAAGATTTATAGAAATTCTGAGGTATCCAGATTTGTTTCAGGAATCCTGTTCGTGTACTTCCTTGCGAAGCAGGCTATTGTCCGACTTGCTTGGAGACTTGTTTAGTGGTCTGCAGTCAGAGATGAGTGGAACAGGCACGGAGATGCCATGTCAGTTGCTAAAATGCTTAGAAGATAGGCATAACTGGGATCGTGCCAGTATTGTGAAGACTAACTTGAAGGACTATTTTTCTCAGTTACTGATCGGAGAACTAGATATAGCTATTGCAACATCCATAGAGAAATATCATGCTAAGGTTAGACAAGCTCTAATATTATTTGCTTTGTTTGAAGTTTTGAAATAACCGCAGCATTTTCTTTGTAGTAGGTATTACTTCAATCTTTACTTAAATTATTCAATCTGGTAAGCAGGGGAGAAATATTTTTATACCATTCCCCCTCTAAAAAGGTTATTTTATTCACTGAAAACAGTGAATAAAAAGCACTTTTACTCACTGTTTTGGTGTTTGAATTTAGAACACACTAATACATTTGACCTCCATCTAATTATTGTTTTTGCGCAAGACGGTTGTATAGCGTTGGCTATACAACCTCTAATCTTTCTTTTTCTTGTAGTCATGGTATAAAGTATAGTATGCAACTCTTGAATAAAACGGATTTATGCCGAGGGCCATGAACCACTCACGTCGTTCAGGATTCTAACACTAACACACCCTACGCTCGTGATTCAATCATCATGAATCACTCCCTACGGTCGTGATTCAGTCGTTAGAAACCTTCACTTGCTCGTGATTCATTAACGCTTTAAATCCGTCTTTTACTCACTAGTTGCATAATATACTATTATTTCAATTTTAGTGGGTGGGTAAGTCATGTGCCGATGCAGCGAGAATGATACCAGATCCAGGCGAGGAAGAAAACGAGGGCTGGCAGGAGCGTCTCATAGAACGTCGAGCACAGAAGCTCGCCACCAAACTCGCAGAGCAGCTATTCAAAGATCGAGCCGACGAACTCACGCAACGAGCTAAAGATATCGTCTCCTCTGGTCCACCTCCCTGTGAGTGTAAGCCACCGGCAGTAAAGGCCACTAAGACAGGTAAGTTCTTTAAATTTAACATCTGGCACTCTCTTACTTATTTCAATTATAAACTGAAAACGTGTGTGTCTATTAAAACAGAAAGCGTTAGAGGTTGTGCTAAAGAAGGAGCAGCAGCGGTATACCCGGTCCTGGTAAGGCCGCTGTCAATGTCACCAGCTCCAGTGAACGGCCCAACAACGCCCGCTAACACCCCTGCTTACTGGCGGCAGACAATGCAGGATGTTACACAGCTTCGGGTGCAGATAGAAGATCTAAAGAAGGTATATCAGCTGTGTCGAAATCTATATTCAATTATAGCTAATAAGTATATTATTACTATAGCAACTTTGTGATTTATCTAAAGGAGCCTTACCAGTTAACCTATTTATGGCTTTTAAAGTCTATATTTTAAAGTGGAACTAAGATTGCCCCGTACTGTTACAATGAGTCTTCAACAATATGAATGGTCAATATCAAAAACATGTAACAACGTGGAACCATGTTTCTATTTTAATTTTTTGCTATCGATCGAGCTAGCTGAAACTGCCCTCCTTATGGGAGATAAATAAATGAGTAGGTATATACTTACCTACTCATTTATTTATCAAAATCCTCTTAATACTTTTTGACTCATCATTTTTTAGGACTCCATAAAAAAAGAAGATTTAAAATTGATGGAGGAGAAAATTACAAAGATTGTCCAACGAGGTTCGGTTAGTAAGTGTAATATAATATCTAATTCTCAAGTTATTTGCTTTATCTGTAAAGTTATCTTATTTATTTAATTTTAGGGCACAGGAAAATCTGATTTTCGGCAAGAAACTTTGATAAGTTCAAATATTCCTAATGATGCGTTTGTCAAAAAAGAGGCAAAAATTAATAGAGCCGTGAATTCAAACCAGCCCAATTATTACATGAATCTAGGCAGACCATCGTCTTATCTGAAAAAGAAACAAATAGAAACAAACAGTTCTCATAAAAAAATACTAAAATGCAGTAATATTCAAAACAATGGATCAGACAAACCTTCCAAGTCATTCAAGAAACTTGGGCAAACATACGCTATCAATATGTGTATGTGCTCACAAAAAGATCCTAACAAACTAAATCTTCAAAATAGAATTCCAACCGACTCCGTTATTGAAGAAAATGGACGAAATGATAATAATTCGATACCTCAAATGACAAACAGTATTAGACAGACGAAACCAATTAACTCAAGCTTACAGTCCCAGGATATCTCAACTCGATCTATTAGCAAGTCATCAGGACAGAAGTTGTGTCAAAGTAATTGCAAATGTTTTCACAAAATACCTTCGAATACTTCAATAGATAAGCTCTTAGAAACATTAGCAAAATGGAAGTCTGATCTTAATCCATGCAAAACCGAAAAAGAATGCGAAAATGATATTCCCTGTTGTAATTTTTTACCTGGAAGTGAAATAAGTCCTTTAAATTACAAGACACAGCTGCAGAATGAGTCCAATTTTATTTGCTGTGGGAACGATACTGAAAATAGAAATACTGGTCAAGCTCCATTTGATACCGCTCAAAAAAACACTGTTCCCGATATTGAAGAAGAGTCATCAAATAGCAAAATACTTTCACCACCGAATGTTTTTGCTGAAAACTCATATCAAATAAATAGTAGTCAGAGCCCTGGCGTTGATAAACAAAGTGCAATAAATAGTAAAAGCTCTGCTAAAACATTAAGGAATCAATATGTAAACAGCAACATTGTTAACAAAAATACGAAAACTCATCCAAATGAAATTGAATCACATTTTATTGCACCAACTGAATCAGAATATATGGGTGCGATAAATCTGGATAAAAGCAACGAAGATTTTTGCAAGTGCCTAGCAAAAACTGAAGCACCCTCAAACCCAACGAATGAACTATATAAATGTATGCCCTGCAAATGTAGTTGTAAAAGTTTAAAAACAAAAAAAAAATACAAAAATGAATGTGGCTTAGAAAAACCAAAAGCTAGTGTAACAACAACAAATAACACACAGGAAAATATTTCTCCTGAAATGATACCACTGAAAAGTGAAAAGAACCAAAGTAATAAAGTAAAATCAGAAATCTTTCCATGTGATTGTGGATACGATATTGAGTTTTTGGGCGTTACTCTTACTGATGTCACTACCACAAATCAAAAGGAATCTTTATGTGACGAAAAAGAAGATCAATTAAAAGAGCGATGTGAAAAGAAAACTAGTTGTTGCAATCCAGCTGGACAACATTCTGGGAAAATAGGTAGTGCTGAAAATGATAAAAGAGAGAAGCATATTGCTAATAATGAAACAAAGGTTGATAAAAAGAAAAAAGAAAAAGAAGATAACAACAAACAGCATACTCGTGATAGAAACATTAAACGCAGAGCTAGTACTGAACAAAAAATTAGTAGTAATAGTATAGAAGACACTTATTCAAACCATGAGATCGAAAAAAATGGTATTAGAAAAACAAATGATAATACAAATGTAATTGCCGTAACAAGAGTTGAAAATAGAGAAATATGTAAAAAATGCAATTTGTATAAGAGTAAAAAAATAAATGGAGAATCTTGCCTCCTTGGTATGCCCTCCTGTGAGTGCAAAGTAAGTTTTGATGAGTTTAGAAATTATATTGATGTTGCATTTCAAAACCAGCTGACAAATGATGACAAAGGTCTTGACGTGCAAAGTTTCAACGACAGCAAAATCGAAGAAGAGAATTGTATTTGCTGTAATAAAAAACCCTTAGATGATTCACAAGACTTAGAAGAAAATACATTTCATTTATTAGAAGAACATCTTAAGAAAAAGCTTGAAGAATTTAAAGAATCTTCTTGTAATTCAACATGTATTCCACCAGAAGAAGAAGAAAAATTATTCACTACAATACTGAAAAGAGTCAAACAGGTTATAACAGATAGTACAAATAAAATTGCTTGTAAATGTGCAAACCAAGAAGAAAATTCTAAAGGAAGTTGGACTAGGGCTTATGGTTTACTACAAGAATATTTAAAAACAAAAATACAACGCGTACAATGCGCTTGTGTTTCATCAGAAGATAAAAGTAACAATGATACTATTTTACCAGAAGTGTTGGGTAAGGTTTGCAATTTGATAGAAAACGATTTTCAACGTTTAAAAGATGTTTGTGGATGTAAAAAAAGTGAAATACAAGATAGCCAACAAGTTGGTTTCAAACTAGAAACACCTGAAAGAGACAACGATATTTCTAATATAGAAAATAACAACAGTAAAAATAAATATTGTTGCTCTCAAAACCTACAAACATCTATTAATAAAGAAAATAACTCATCGCAAGTACCAGCTTATTTAGGAATGGAGACCAAATTTTGCCATCCATTAGAAACTTACACTAAGAATGTTCAAACACTGGAACGTACACAAGAAATTTCAAAGGTGGACACATCATCTAACTGCAATTGTTGTGAAAAAAAAGTTGACGCTGAGTTATTAGGTACACTAGAAACAAAGAAATCAAATAATAATGGATGTAAAACTAAGCCTGCGCAATTTTCTAATACACCTTATATTGCCTACGCATCAGAGTGTGTATGCAAAAATATTGAATGTACTAACACTGATGTTCTTAGAAAACCTATCTCAGATCAAATTGATGTTACAAAAGCAACCCCAATGCCTAATAAGCCCATCCAAAATAATAAAATACTCGAAAATACATCAGGCCCTCTTAAAAACAAAGGATCGGCTTCAGTTACACAATTACAGACACACTGTGGTATAGTTCAATTAAATACTGACACTGAACTAGTTGTGGTCCTTGAAAGTAAAACCGGTCAAACAATCGATTTAAAAAAAAAGAAATGCAATTGCGATCCAGCTAATTCTTCTTCTTGTTGTCAAAAGAATGACAATTACAAACTAACTGACGCTAAGGTTGAAAATGTAACTCATTTTCCCAACAAACCTTACATTGGCTACACCCTTGACTGCTCATGTAATACTGCTTTGGGAGCCTGCATATGCACAAAATCAACTGTTCAAGCTGCCACAAATGCTATGGATAGTATTATGAAGAAGTCTATGCCGAATGAAAAATATTACGAAAAGGTGTCTTACATAATGAAAAGCAATCCTACGGATAATGCTAATTACCATAACGATTTACTCTCTGAGATGACTGGAGATTTGTATTTACACAATCTTTTAAAACACAAGACTTTGTATGAGGACGATACAAAGCAAGATTGCGAAACAGAAGCTGGGTTTTCCGACAGAGAAAATATAATTCTAAAAAACTCAAGAGATTTTTTTGAGACGGCCCATACTACGACAAGTACCTTTGATGATAATGCTAGCTTAGATACTGATTATTCAAACACTGAAGCTCCGCTAGATTGGTGTGAATGTTGCTCGCAAATACCACCTCGTGAAATAAACAGTAATTTACTTAAACAATCACTTCAAATTCCAGTGCCATTGGCACATGATAACGTTTCAGGGAGTAATATAAAAACAGACAAAAGTAAGATCATACCAAAGTTATTACCTAAATATTGTGACTGTGATCTAGTACCGATTTGCCATGTTAAAATGTTAGTAGAAAATATCGAGAATAAGTTAGCGAGTGCAAACTGTACATGTGATTCTATGATTCCTAAAGTATGTCCAATACATTCCACAAGCTTCTAATCCCGTGTAATTGATGTCCATGTTTAACAAAATAATTTTGAATGGTAACCTGAACTTTATTTTGATATAGTTTTATCCTATTTTTTATAGCTTGGTAAATATTTTTTGAATATACTGTTTATTGTAACTACTCTAATTATTTATTAAATAAATATAGGTTTATATTACTTTGGTGGTTGATTTAAATGAAATCGCAGAATAAAGTGTTCTAGGGTCGAAATATGGTACCTACTAATAGCTGTCATCTTCAGAACTTGAGCGTAAGTTGTAATTTTACATATCAAGAGTATTAGTGAAGACAACCTAAGCCACAGAATACCTACCCTTAACCTTGTTAACCATTATAACCAGTCTTTTGACTTGAGTTGAACTCAGAGGTCAAAAATTTACTCCATACCTAATGGGTTGAACCTTCCTTGATAATGGATACAGGTACATACTACTACTATATACAACATACTACTACATATGGATTAATCTCAATGATAAATTAAAGATAACAGTAAATAATCATGCTTAAATGAGGTGTTTCAGTATTATTATCGGTTTACTACAAGTAGGTACATAGCAGATGATTCGATACTGTTTCGTACTCAGTATTTATGTGTTCATTGTGTAGGTTGTATGGTTGAAAAGTGAAAAGTTATATGCATGGCGGCAGAAATAGGTTAGCTACTCCCTTATAAATACTCGTAGTATATAGTGCTAGTTTACGTGGCAGTGGTTAAAATTACACAAAATGGAAAACGGGACTAAATCTGATAATAGTTTTGGGGGGACGGCCAAAACAACTACTAAGAAGAGAAGTAATCCAAACATTTTTTCAAGATTTTTTATGTGGTGGGTGTGTCCTGTTCTTATAACTGGTAATAAAAGGGACGTAGAAGAGGAAGACCTTATAGTACCTAATAAAAAGTACGATTCTGATAGACTTGGAGAGTATCTGGAAAGGTAAGCCTAGTACTAAAAATAATTATAGGCCATAATCATCATTGAATAATTAGCAATATTTTTTGCAAGTTGTGGTATAATAAAAACTACAGAACACAATCCCTTTCCATTGCCTCCCTACTTAGGCAGTAGGTAAGTACCAACACGAGTAGTGACTTTTGTACTTATTCCTTATCATTCGAACATCGAACCCTTTAGTTTCGATTCCTCTAACATCTGATATTTTATCCATCGTGTTTTTCTGATTGCACAATACAAATATTTTTCATATGATACAACATAGTTGATAGGTTTTATAATGAAGTGGTCGTATTTTTTCAGTGATTAGCACTAGCAAACACTTCTAATTTTATATCAGCAAACTTGTTTGGTTGTATTTTTATTAATTACAGAAATAAACCACTCTATTTTATTTTACATAGATATTGGTTTGAAGAATACAAAAATGCGGTTGCTGGTAACCGAGAGCCTAAATTATGGAAGGCTATGTTCCGTGCTTACTGGTTGCAATACATGCCTGGATCCTTATACATTCTTACTATCTCTGCAGCAAGGTGAGTTCAATATTACCTACAAAACATTATATCCACAAAACATTGAGTTCACAGACTCTATATGTCGGTAGTTTCTTGCATGTTATCAGACTATTACGATCGTAAACCAACCGTGACTGTACCTTAATTAAAATATTTTTTTCTAAGTATTATTATTCTTTTTGATCTGTAACGTAGTCAAAACGTAGTCCTCCTGAGAAGAATGTCAAATAACTAGGCTACGTCACTTATTTCAGAATATACCAGCCTATATTATTTGCATCCCTCCTCTCATACTGGACTGTTGACTCAACAATGTCTCGTCAGGATGCGACGTACTACGCTCTCGCAATGCTTGGACTGAACTTTGTGAACATGATGTGCCAGCATCATAACTCTTTGTTTGTTGCCCGTTTTGGTATGAGAGTTAAAGTAGCTGCATCTTCTCTTCTTTACAGAAAGGTTTGTACTTGTACACCAATCAACTACGGTACAATGAAACCATCATTTAATGAAAAAAAATACGCAAAAACGTAATTTGATAACATAGACACAAAATGTCGTGTTCTTACGATTGTCGTAGAAGTATTTGTCGTGCATTGCCGATTGGCGCTTTAACCTCTAAAAGTGATGGTTGATGAAACTGCTGTATACCTAAGAAATGTGCTCGTGCTCTCGTCTGAGATCATATCTATAGTACCATTCCATTTATTTTATAAAATGTAGTTTTACACAATATTATAATGACGAATAATATTAGTCACTGCAGGAAATGGAATGGTTTTCAAAAAAAAGAAATCTTACTCTAGTGAGTATACTTATTATACTCATAGGCTACTCATAGGTAGTCTTGCTTGTACTTACACCTGCAAAGATAATAAAAATACTTCGTGGGTCGAATATAAAAACTGATAAAAATGGATTAGTTTAGATTACCTACGTAGTTTAATGTGTTGTCCTCAATACAACTTGTATACAAGGATGCATTCGTCAGGAACGATATTTTATTAGATAATGAACCAATTTAGTGAAGGTGAAAAAAAGTTCCGCTCGCCAGTAAAATACAGTGGATTTATGATTGAGATGTTGCAGTGTAGTTGACAATATTATTTTCAGTTCAGGGCTATATTCATTGCATTCGTATTTTACATTTAATATTGATTACTTCTCAATAACTTTCGGAATACTATATAAAAATCTTTGTAATGTCCTTTGTAATACGAAACGATTGCATAACCTGCAATTACTTGTGCTTGTAAGTGCTCTTCATACTAAGGATAATGATTTTATCAGTTTTTGTGACGTAGGCGACGCCATGCTACTAGGAATTCAGAAAGCCTACTATAGAGCTTTAATTAATGCAATGCAAATGTTAGAAGTTAGCACTGTATAATACACTCTTCATTTCAGTTATTACGTATAAGCCAAGTGTCGTCAGGAGATGTAGCTGGCGGCAAGTTGGTAAACTTGCTATCCAACGACGTGGCTCGTTTTGACTACGCCTTTATGTTCATGCACTATTTATGGGTGGTGCCAGTTCAAGTAGCTGTTGTGCTCTACTTTCTATGGGATCTTGCTGGATATGCACCATTTGTCGGGCTCTTTGGAGTCGTCATCTTGATTTTTCCTATACAAGGTATTGACATACACAGCGTACTATTGTAAATCAGAAAAAGGCATAATTTCACTGAGCTACCCGAATATCACATATATCGAATGTTCCATTGAAATATGATCTTTATCAATAATAATATTTGTAGTAATCAAAAATTTAATCTAAACAATGTTATAAAATGTCGACTCAGACTGAAACGACGAAATCGATATCTAATACGTTATGATGATTCACAACTTCCAAACGAAACTGAATATTGACTAGCCCTTCAATAGAAGCTTTTTATGGAATCTTGATGTCTTACAAAGTTTATCCCCCACGCAGGGGAAAACTGGAATGAGCCCCTAAAAGCCTGTATACAAAGCTAACAACCGTCTTGTTAGCTGTATTACTCTTTCCAAATCTTCCGTATTGTAGTATTTTGGTAGGGTTTGTCCCCTTGACCGTTTTTTATAATCTTAAGATTTAGAGGTATCCAGGCCTACAGGGATCTGTAGGCCTGGCAAATTAGAATAATATTATTCTAGGTGCTCTTACTAAGCTCACTGCAAGTGCCCGCCGAGAAACCGCACAAAGAACTGACAAGCGGATCAAGCTGATGAGTGAAATTATAAACGGGATTCAGGTACGAAAACACATCTGTTTCACCATTAGAAATACATCACACCACTGTTTTTCCTGCTATGAAATGCGGAAAAGCTTCTTTGACGAATTTTGTTTGCCATCTTTTTATAAAAATAATAATTAAAACATGATATCACTTTAAGCCAAACCGCATAGAATTAAAAAAATAGGGCAAAACTTGATTTTTATTCTGATGATATTCAAAACAAATAAACCATTTTTGGCTTACAGGTTATTAAGATGTACGCCTGGGAAAAACCATTCCAAATAGTTGTAAGGGCTGCCAGGGCATACGAGTTAGTTGCTTTGAGGAAATCTACCATAATTCGCAGTATTTTTATGGGATTCATGATGTTCACTGAAAGAACTATTCTATTTACCACGTGTTTGGTTCTTCTACTCTCAGGCACAATGGTCACTGCGACATTGGTAAGTTGAACGATATGGTAGATCATAAGAAATACATAGATTACCATGGTACGATCAAAACAACGTAGGGAATGAAATAATATTATGTTTTTTTTTAATTTTTTCATGACCAGCATAGAAAAAGTATAGAAAATACCAGAGCTTAATACTTTCTCTAGGTCTCAATATAAAGATTCTATTTCCGGTTAAAACTCGAGAACCAAATACCTGACAATTTGATTATCTAACTTTCAGATTTACCCGATCCAACAATACTTCAGTGTTATTCAGATGAATTTAACGTTTATTTTACCGTTTGCTATTGCAAATATTTCTGAAATGTTAATAACCCTGGAACGTATTCAAAACTTCTTGGTTATGGGTAAGAATGTTTGTCTTCATTATAAAAAGTAATCAACGATTTTATATTCGTTTTATATAAAAAATCAATCTAATTTTAAATATTTCACGCATGGTTAGAATTATTTATCTTTACGGCTGTTTACTTTATCACGAAAACACACCGATAATGAGCTTAGGCATACTTCACTAGCCTTCGCCTAGGTATCCGACTTCCGCGAGTAATAAGTATGGTACACATATGGATACTTATTCGACTGCTATTAGGCCCGATTCTGTTGCTTTATTTTTGTAAACTAACCTAATTTCACAACACAAAATGATAGCTGTCGCTGGCGTTTCAGTTCGCAAAGGGAGGGCAACAGTTTTGTGCAGTCAAATTAGGTTAGTGAAAATGAAACAACAGAATCGAGGGCATTGTATACTCGGGGTCTAAGGTAGTCAAGTTGACTTCTTGTAATCGCTAGAGAATAGAAAATGTTAGCGTGTAGTATACTATCATTTTAAAACAATTTGTAAAATATACTTTATGAATTTTGGTACAAGGATTTTTGTTGGTTGTAGATGAACGCGAAGATTTGGCATCTCTGCCCCTTGTGAAAGGTAGCTCCAGCCCCACAAAATTCTCCCGTACCGATAAAGACTCTCTACCAGAACCAAGTTACATTGTTCCGCAGAAGTTCTCTCAGAAGGATGACTCTGGCGACGGTCTTGCATCTGGTAATTCGAAACTCTGCAATAATGCTTACAATTTAATTGGATAGCTCATATCGCCACTCAATTTTTACAATTCCATCACGATTCTTGAGTGATTCTTTGAAAAAGTTCCATTATTTAGGTTAGGTACTACTAACTAAACCGACTCAATGTCGTATAATATGCCTTCTTGACATCAGAAGCATTTTTCGCGCATTTTCTAGCACGTTCCTTGTCATAAGTCATAACTTATTGATAATAGTACATTGCATTGGCCGGACAAGTGCTGTAATTAACATTATGATAAAGTATCTTATCGTGATTATAAATTACAGGAACTACACTTCACAATGTAATGAGTTTTTATTTCAGTTTTAGTAAACCGACGCGTGTCTGTAGACGCTGAATACCCTATCGAACTCTTTAGGGTAAACGCGTCTTGGACCAGTTCGAAGGATCATGCCGATCTCACTCTTAAAAACCTATCCTTACGATTGCGTAAGGGAAAACTATGCGCTATCATTGGCCCTGTTGGATCAGGAAAGGTATAATATGAACTCAAACTCGGTATTCAACACATTTTTTTATGAATAAATTCGCAATACTTTTTCCTTTTCTATTTTTAGTCATCGCTTCTACAAGTGATTTTAAAAGAGTTACCAATTGCTGCTGGAAGTTTGAGCGTAAAAGGAAAAGTTTCTTACGCATGCCAAGAGAGCTGGCTTTTCCCAGCTACAGTCAGAGAAAACATCTTATTTGGCTTGCCGTATGAATCTGCCAAATATGTTGAGGTAAATAATACAACCACTTTTGCTACTGATTCTATGTCATGTACTTTGCCATTGGCGTCAAAATGTTACATGCACCATCAATTAAATTTCTATTGTACCTACCTAGTTCGGTAAAAAAAAAATACCTACGTAAAATATTACCTGAAGCAAATACAGAATCGAAAAATCAATACGTTCGTTACGTATTTCGCTGTAACGGCTTTAACCCACGTCTTGTTTCTTTTATTGTTTCTTTTTTTTCCTAGGTAGCAGCAATCCAATCCATTTTTTAGTTTTTATAAAAGTTGATTATATTCACATATCAAAAGGTTCTTGGTACCATTACATAGGTAGCATTATTTTTCGCATCGACAAATGCTGGTGGTCGACACTGAGAACTCTTACGGTGCTACCGAATATTAATATGGCTAACATAATCAAAATGTTTGTAGGTGTGCAAGGCATGCTGTTTGGTGCCTGACTTCAAGCAATTTCCGTATGGAGATCAATCACTGGTGGGTGAGCGAGGAGTGTCGCTTTCTGGAGGGCAACGGGCCAGAATCAATCTCGCCAGAGCTGTTTATCAAGAGGTACGTAAATAGCAAATAAAATGTATGAAAATAGAAATGTACTATGTATCTACTTATTCAATGCCACTCTTATATTTTTAGCCTTGTGGTAGTAGCAAATAAGATGTATCAAAAAGACTGATTAAATATTTTGAAAAAATTCAAACAGAAACGTAATTAATTATTTGTAATATATTATATAAATAAATATTCACACAACGCCTTCTAGTCCCAAACTAAGCAAAGCTTGTACTATGGAAACTAGATGGCTGATAGAATACATACATACTTTTTTTGTAAACTTACTTACATACTTGTAATACATAGAAACACCCAGACACAGAACAAACATCTATGTTTACAACACACAAATGTTTGTTCTCGGTGGGGATCGAACCCACGACCCACAGCATGGAAGGCAGAGCTACTACCGACTGAGGCATGACGCCTGTCATTGTCATATTATCTTGAGATTTAACCACTTAGGCGGAAAATCTTCTCAGCATATATACTATCTAGCTTTACTCTTTTCTCTAGGCAGATGTCTACTTGCTAGACGATCCTCTATCCGCTGTCGACGCAAACGTAGGAAGGATGCTGTTTGAGGGATGTATCAAGGGATACTTGCGCGGACGCACTGTCATTCTAGTCACACATCAAATTCACTATCTAAAGACAGCCGAACAAATTGTAGTTCTCAACGAGGTAAGTACAAAAAACAGTCCCATATTCCTGTAATATTTGGTAAAAAATTACTGTGGTGACATTAGTATTATTTTTTTGCAGGGTTCAATCGAAAGTATGGGCACGTATGACGAACTGATCCAAACTGGCAAGGAATTTTCTCTTTTACTGCAACGCCAAGAAAGCAAGGCAGACGAAGGTGATCCACAGGTATGTAGGTATTTTTCTAGAGTGTACATTTTTAAAGTAGGTAATAGACAATTATATCAGCTGCACGGCTGGTGCAATTGAAATAAATGAGAATCACATGTCCTATTGTTTTTTTACGTATATTCAGAACTTAAAATATTGAAATTGAAATTGAATATTCACGCAATTTGGGCGGGTAATGGTTTTCACTTCCCTCAGAAACAACCATTGAATCGCAGCGCTTCAAAAGTATCAGCTCACGATGAAAATGATGAAGATTCAGAAAGGAAACAAACCCTGGAATCGGAAGAGAGGTCCAAAGGCAACTTGAAGATTGACGTTATTCTTCAATGGTTCAAATCTGTGCAATCTATCTTTATTATTTTCCTAGCAGTATTTGCTTTGCTCTTAACGCAAGGAGCTGCAACTACTGCTGATTATTGGCTCAGTTATTGGTAAGTACTTGCATATAAAAATACCCCACACGTAAAATGTCCCAAACCACCCCTAACTAACCGTTCAAAGGTTTCGAAAGTGGAATATAAGTACTTTATAAAAACTGTCACCTGTTATCATTTATACTCGAGATACCAGTATTCATGCAAGTAAGCATTAATTTGCAGTAAATAATTTTATACTATTCTGTCCAGGACTAATAACGTCAATGAGTATGAACAGACTCTGGCCGATGGGGAAGTACTTGGTAAGTTTATTTGTTCTGATTTCTGAGCCCTTGCTACTGTTATTTCCGAACAGCGTGTCCTTTTGACACATAGGCCTCTAGTTCTTGGTTAGTTTATTAGCCAGTACTTAAATAATAAGGATCTTCCGTAATTCTTCAGATTCTAATAGAGTTTAATTTTCAGATACCGAATGGGGTACTCAAATGGGTCCATTGACGACTTCACAATATCTGATCATTTACGGTTCAGTCGTGCTGGCAGTTATTATATTCGCTCAGTGCAGAGTGTTTACTTTCGTTGCTATGACGATGCGTGCGTCTGCCAACATGCATGATATCATCTATCAAAAGCTCATCATTACTGTCATGAGGTTCTTTGATACCAACCCTTCAGGTGAGTTTCCATCAAAATAATCGATCCACTTGATTGTTTTAGAAATAAATGGTAAATAAATTAAGCATAGGCTCAAACCCCACTTAGTCATTTTTTGAACCTGTTTTGGTGTAATTAAGGAATTAAGGAAAATTTGAGACGTTTATGGGTTTAAAAACGTCTCAAATTTTCCTTAATTGCCTCTGTAGGCATCGACCAAATCAACGCTGGTCTCGATAGTATCCACTCTTGGGAAAAAGCTTTTGGCCTTCTGGTTAACCCATCTAAGTCTCAAGCTATGATCTGTGGTAGCCCATACATGCTGAATTTGGTACGTAAATCCTATCCTCCTCCTCTCCTGTATGCCAACTCTCCTATTTGCTACTCTGATACTGCCTAAAATCTTGGCATTATTTTCGATTCACAGCTGTCTTGGACTAGTCAGGTCAATGCTATTAGCAAACGAGTTCACTACTCGTTTAACTCTCTTAAACGTTTTCAAAAATTCTTACCTTTTGAGACCAAAGTCATTCTTGCACAAACTCTTTTAATACCTCTCCTTGATTATGCTGACTCTTGTTTTCTTGACGCCACGGAGGAGATCTTTAACAAATTGGAACGTCTTCAGAACTTGTGTATTCGTTTTATTTTCGGTCTACGCAAGTATGATCACGTCTCAATGTTTAGAATTCAATTAAAGTGGCTACCTATTCGCCGCCGCCGTGACCTGCACGTTCTGTCTCTTCTTTTTAACATCCTCAATAACCCTCTTTCTCCTTCATATCTTCGTGAGCGTTTCAACTTCCTTATCTCCCGTGGTGAGCCCTGCAGAACTGCTAAATCTCTTTTACTAAAAACTCCCCCTCACTCTACTAGCCGCTATGGTGGCTCTTTCACAGTCTTCTCTGTCAAGTTGTGGAATTCTCTCCCTCATGATATTCGTGCTAGTCCTTCGCTCAGCGTTTTCAAGCGTAAAGTCAAAGAACACTTTCTTTCCTTGTAATTTTATAGTATCTTATTGTATGTATGTAGGTATGTTTATTTTATGTATGTAGGTAACAGGTTATATTGTATGTGCACTGTATGTATGTAGGTTTAGTATAATATAGTTGTGCTAGGTATAGATGTAGGTTTATTTATTTATTTGTATGTAGGTTCATTTGTTAGTAGGTTTATATTATTTATTTGCTATTCTTTTATCTATATGTGTTGTACACGTACCCACTTTCATTTTCCCATCTCTCACATCCTAAGGTCTGTTGGAAGAGAACTCTTTTTAGGGTTAAGCTCGCCTTTATGTACATGTTTTAAGTTTAAGTTTTAAGTTAAGTATCTCTGTGTACAATAAAGAATAAACAAGAATAAACAAGAATAAACAAAAATAAAAAGAAAATAAAGCCTTTTGATGAAAACTTGGAAAAAATGTAGTAGGTGAGGCAAAAAAGTACTGTACTAAAGTTATCAGTGTAGATTTTATACAATATGTTGAAGTAAAAACTGCAAACACTGTATTTATTTCCATAGGTCGTGTATTGAACAGATTTTCCAAAGACATGGGTACCATGGATGAGTTCCTACCTAGAAGCATGTTGGAAACAGTGCAAATGTACTTGTCTATGACCAGTATTTTAGTTCTGAATGCGGTTGCACTTCCCTGGACGTTGATACCTACAGCCTTTCTCATGGTGTGCTTCTTTGTGATGCTGAAATGGTACTTGAATGCTGCTCAAGCTGTAAAGAGGTTGGAGGGAACTAGTAAGTGCTTAATAATAATATTCTACATTTTCTACGATTTTCTACTATTTTCTACAGGATAGACATAAGCTTGTAATTATGCTTTCAGCAAAAAGTCCTGTGTTTGGAATGATTAACTCTACTATAACAGGGCTCTCTACCATTAGGAGTTCAAACTCTCAAGAAAGACTTCGCGCCAACTTTGACAATGCTCAGGTACCAACATTATTCTTACCTATCAAAAATTCTATTATTAGAATAATACCTTACGCATTTTTACTTTATTTTTTTTGGACTTATTCCGCCAAATTATGTTTCCAGATTTATCTTGGATCTAACAAAAACCGCCAAAAACCGCGTCTGTTTTGGACTTCTGAAAACATAATTTGGCAGATTCTGTTTATGCCTTTTTTTGTTGGATTGTTTGTTTGTTTCTTATTTTCTGTGCAATTAAACATTATTTCTTTCCATCTACTTTTAGAACCTACATACAAGCGCATTCTACACCTTCCTGGGTAGTTCCACTGCGTTCGGGCTGTATTTGGACGGACTTTGTCTATTTTATCTTGGAACAGTCATGGGGTTATTCATCGTTGTCGACTTCAGTGAGTAATTTGAGTCATAAAATTTTTTAAGCATCATTGTTCTTCCGTGTCGATATCATTATTATCTATCAAAAATTTTATTAATACAATTACTAAATTACCTAATAGAACAAAATCGTTATTGTACCAAATACACATGAATATGTTATACTTATATAAAGTGTTGCAACTAGTTTTTAATTTTGTACAAGATAAGTACAACTAGCCAACTAAAAATGAAGCTTTATTAATTTTAGCTTCTTGAACTATTTGACTTAAGCAGGCAGCATGAGTGCCCCAAACCACAATCTTTACTCAAACCTATGCTTGAGTAACGAACTTTTTATCAGAATACAAGCCTAATACTTGCTATACGGCTGGAAAGCAAGAGGAACCAAAAGATTTTTATTTAAACAATACTAAATGTTTACCTACAGGTTCGATGATCCCAGTGGGAAGCGTGGGGCTCGCTGTAAGTCAGTCCATGGTGCTAACAATGCTACTACAGATGGCTGCACGGTTTACTGCAGATTTTCTCGGGCACATGACGGCGGTTGAAAGAGTACTAGAGTACACGAAACTACCTGTTGAAGACGATGTTGATACCGGACGTAATAATATTCATAAAACTAGAACATCTCACATCATCCATTGCTGCAAGCAAACGTGTATTTTCAATAGAGATGGAAGTTGGGTTCTATCATGGAACCCACCACGTACAGCGCAGAAGCTATCAACTGAAATGTAAAGCTCGTCCGCTATGAGGTTGAGCTAAATACAGACTATTGAATTTTTCATCATGGAATAATAGATGTGTAATGAGGCTGCATCGAAACGATTCCAGCATACCCGTGCTTGCTTATTCCATTAAAAACATCCCAAGCTTTTTAGGTGTTTGCGCAAAAATGTGCCTTATAATAAAAGGCGTTACTTTTTATTGCAGCCACTCAGCCTCCGAAACAATGGCCATCGGATGGAAACATTAAATTTGAAAGTGTGTTCATGAAGTACGGTCCCGAGGACCCTCCAGTGCTCAAGGACTTGAACATCGATATCCAGAGAGGCTGGAAGGTATTTGTGCTTATTTATATTGCGTAAAAAGGAATTGCAATATGAACAACTTGTAAGTCGTAATGAGTACCTAAGGATAATAATTATTATAATGTAATTTATATTTTTAGGTTGGTGTTGTTGGCCGCACTGGAGCTGGGAAATCATCATTAATATCAGCCCTTTTCCGATTGTACGATATCGAAGGTAGCGTAAAAATAGACGGGATTAATACAAAAGGCATCGCTAAAAAGGTAATTTTTTCAATCTACCGAAAACTCAGCTTTAAATATTCGAAGTCAACATCAATTTTATGTTATTTTCGTAGGATTTGAGATCAAAGATATCAATAATTCCTCAAGAGCCGGTGCTTTTCTCTGCGACTCTGCGGTACAACTTGGATCCATTTGACATGTACAGCGACGATGATATTTGGAGAGCTTTGGAACAGGTACGAGTCTACCTAATCTTCATAACGATACTAATTAAAATTATTCAGTGGACATAACATCTGCTGTACGAATAACAATGATGCCTATTGCTTACTTATTGAATAGCGTTTACTAATTAGTCAGTTTCTAGTTAGCATTTTACTGAATATCGGTAAGCGGCAATTAGCAGCTTTAGCAGTCAGGCATACCGTATTTACACAAACATTTTTATCAATATTTTTTCATTTATTCAAATTACCTTAGTGCTCGCAAGAATACTGAGCAAAATCGTACCTGATATGTTTTCTGTAAAATTTGGTAAATCCTAAATTGTGAACCGTTTATTGTTCTGCTAATAATATAAAAAAATCTGATCATTCAACTGTGCAGAAAGAGTTAAAAATCAGCTCGCCAAAAAAATTTAGGAACAGCTGATTTTTTTCGCGATCGCATGTTTCCTCCATTACTCGCGCTTGCACTTAACAAAGTGTAAATTAGTTATTAGAAAAAGTTGTTCATATTGTTACATATTTCAACTGCCAAATTTTCGTAACTGTCTCTTTCACACTAGTGTGAGGTGAGGAGAAGAAAACTTTCTCTACTACTTTGACTTTACTAATGTGAAAGGCTTATATGATCTGTGGCAAAGGTTAATCCCTCGCGCCAGTTTTCGACAATGGTCTTATTCGACTCGCTATCTTTTACGCTTAACTTTGACTTTTACGCTTAAGCATAGCTATCTGGTACTAAAACTTGTTTGTAATTTCAGGTAGAGATGAAGGAATCAGTCTCGGCGCTGGACTCGAAAGTAGCGGAAGGGGGAAGTAATTTCTCGATGGGCCAGCGTCAGCTGCTGTGCCTGGCGCGCGCTGTGCTGCGCTCCAACAAAGTACTCGTTATGGACGAGGCCACCGCCAATGTTGACCCTCAGTGAGTTATCGTTTACAGTACGAAGTACAGTCAGCAACATTAGTAAATAATGACTGAATACTAGGAACTTTACATTTTTCTTTTCTCAATATAAATAAAAAATAAAAACGCTATCCTTAAATTAGTATATTTAGGTAAAAAGTTATGATTAGAGTCAACAGTACTAAAACTTACAAAGCTCCATTCTGCTATCAAAACATCACCCTAAGTATAGCTGATATTGCTCTAAGTTCATATCCTGACTTATATGAAAATCCTTGAGATGTAACATCATTCAAACATTTGCTTGAACGTCAAGCAAACATTAAATTGCGGCATGTGTCAGTAAGAAAACATTTAGAAATGTATAAAACAATCATAGCGGCTTATTCCATCATAGCTATGACATACTACGACTGCTACGCCGTAGCACTAACGTAGCACACATTTTGTGGATGCTTATTTATTCATACAATGGTTCAAATTAAATTCAATTGTATTATACTCTCATCAATGAGTGTTGTATTGTTACCCGTGCGCAAGAATTTCAGAACGGACATTTAAATAAAAGTACTACGAGTGCTACGACGCCCCGTAGCACACAGTAAATCTATAGTAGGTGCCAAATAACACCGCAATACATTCACCTACCTTCAAAACGATGTCGCAAAATTCAATTTATGAATGGCTAATTTTGTCGCTTTCCATACAAACCTGTCGCTAAGACGGTAATCGCTCGAATCTCGTAGTACTGTTTGTTTACCATTCATAAATTGAATTTTGCGACATCGTTTTGAAGGTGGGTGAATGACCTGTATTGCGGTGTTATTTGGCACCTACTATAAGGCCATATGCTCAGTTCGCCAGAGACTGCATTCCGTCAGGTCACGTCAGCGGAAAACTTCAGTGGATGAAACGATTTTACACTGGTTTCAGTGCTGTTCTACTAATTAAAACTATGTCCAAAACATTCAACAGTTTATTAATATTTTTCAGAACGGACGCACTCATTCAGAAGACTATTCGTAATGAATTCAGCAGCTGCACGGTGCTCACAATCGCCCATCGACTGAACACCATCATGGACTCAGATCGCGTGCTAGTCATGGACAAAGGCGTAGCGGCCGAGTTCGACCACCCATACATTCTTCTCCAGAACCGTAACAGCGTGTTCAGCTTCATGGTTCGCGAGACCGGAGTAAGCATGAGCAAAGTACTCTATGAAGTCGCTAAGACGAAGTACGAGAGTTGTAATAGTTAGTTGTTCTGAAAACGTATAACTACAGAGCCTCGAATCTGTGCATTTGTTTTGACTTTCGACTAGAGTATAGCACACGCAAACGCATTCGCAAAGCGAGAAATTTTGTATGAAACCCGGATATACGCCTCTAGCGGGAGATTTGGGAATGGTACAATTTCCAACAAAATTTCTTGCTTGGCGAATGCGTTTGCGTGTGCTATACTCGAGTCGAAAGTCAAAACAAATGCACAGACTCAGGGCTCTGTACGGCGCCTACTTCTACCTACTTCTATACAAACTATCGCCGCGATAACATTGCTGTGTGGTACGTTCTTATAAGAGTGTAAAAATACGTGGCACGATGATAATATAGCCGCGATTTGCTCGCTCGTGAATGCGCCTATCACTCCTTTGTAATTGGGTGTGTTTAAAATTGTAATTTGAATTTTAAATAAACATAGGTTTTACATAAGCGTATGAATTATATATTTTTTACTGATCAAATGTTTTAATTTTTTCGAGTCTTCTAGGAGCTTTCCAAGGGCAGAATAGCTATAGTAGATCTTTTTTCTTCTCTTTTTTTTGAGTAGAACATCAAAATGGCATCCGCGTGTAAAGGTTTTAGGAAAAATCGCTCCACATCACTAGCTGTTGAATATATACATGAAATACTAAATATAATAAATAAAAAGAAATATGCAATAGGCATATTATTAGATATGAGTAAAGCATATGACAGGGTCTTATACAATATCTTATTAGGCAAACTACATGGTATAGGAGTAAGAGGTTTCGTCCATGATTGGTTTGTGTCGTATCTAAAGGACCGTGTACAACAGGTAGAAGTTGAACACATTAATAACGCAACAGGAAAAATAACTAAAGTTCGATCACAAGAAATAGAAATAACTCAATCTATACCACAAGGTAGCGTCATTGGTTGTGTAATATTTTTAATATACATAAATGTTATGCCTAATATTATAAATAGTCACTGCACTCTATTTGCAGATGACATATCTGTTGTGCTTCCTTTTCATAGAATTAACACTCACAATCTTAATGACCATCTTGACGCTTGATATTAGATATTGTGCAATGGTAACGGGTCCACAACCTGGAAATAAACTTTAAAAAAACTAAAATAATTCAATTTAAACCATATCAAAAACAATCCTTAAATATAGACTACTCATTTCAAAATATTAAACTAGAATCCGTAAATACCTACTCACTATTAGGAATAAATATAGACTGCAGCGTAAATTGGAAAGAACACGTTAAAAAAATAGCATCAAAATTATCAAGATTCACTTATGCATTAAACGAATTAAAAAAGAATACAGATATAAAAACTGCCACTAGCGCATATTATGCTTATGCATATGCTTGGCTTACATATTATGGAATAGTACTCTGGGGGAATAGCACAGATTCAAACAAATTATTTTTATTACAAAAAAGATGTATACGCATAATCCAAAACATAGACTCAATGGAAAGCTGCAAACCACACTTTATAAAAGAAAATATCCTAACTGTAACTTGTATATATATATATATATATATGAAGTATGCATTTTTGTAAAAAGTAATATGATCCTCTTTCCACAATATTCTCGACCCCAAAACCTAAGACCTAGAAATAGACTAGCCCGACCTGACTCTTCATTACAAGTGATACATTCCGGGCCCTATGCAATGAAATACTAAAAGATTAACTGTCAAGAAATACTCAAAGATTAATTGTCAAACGATAAAGAAACAATACGTTGTAAGTTCTTGAAAAAGAGGTGCACTTGAAAAGATTCAATTACAGTGAAGCACGTCAACAAAAGACCAAAAAGATTGTGTGCTCAAAGGTGGACCACGGTTAAATAATAATTTCCTATGGTTCACCTTAGTTCACCTGGTGGACCACGGAAGAATATGTTTACCCGTGGTCCACCAGGTGGACAAAATAGGTGAACCACGGGAAAGAAGGGGTAAAAATCTATAATAAAATCCCAAATGACATCAAAAACGAGAATGTACAAATAAAATTCAAAAATATGTTAAAAAAGTATTTAATAAAAAACTTTTTATTCATTGCACGAGTTTCTAGATGAAAGTTAAGGCTGAATTACACGATACCATTTTCTTGTACGTACCACTGCAATAATTGAATGCAATAGTTGAAGCGCAAGAATTGACGTTCAAGAATTGTAAGCAACTGTTTACACGCGGATATATTAAACAAAGTTGAATGCAATTAATTACCACCACTAAGGAAAGTTTTGAAGCAAAACTTGTATACCAGATCAAAAATGTTACGAGTTGTTTAGACCATGCAATTAATTTATTGTAATCAACTATTGCACTGGCACGTGCAAGAAAATGGTATCGTGTAATTCAGCCTTTATTAAAATATTTAAAACTAGATACATAAATGTGCCTATCTACACCTGAACAAATTGCTGTGCCCTAACAGGGTTTATGTTTGGTACCCACACTATCTTTTGTACAACATCTTTTTAACAACATAAGCGCAATAAACGATTTGAATTTGAATTTGAATTTGAAGGCCCAATTACACCATATCATTTTCTTGTACGTACCAGTGCAATAATTGAATGCAATAGTTGAAGCGCCATAATTGACGTTCAAGAATTGTAAGCAACTGTTTACACGCGGATATATTAAACAAAGTTGAATGCAATTACTGACCACCACCAAGGAAAGTTTTGAAGCAAAACTTGTATACAGATCAAAAATGTTACGTGTTGTTTACACCATGCAATTAATTTATTGCATTCAACTATTGCACTGGTATGTACAAGAAAGTGGTATGGTGTAATTGGGCCTTAAGTATTTTAATCTGTGGCAGAGAGAAATTTACATAGATCTATGAATTTTCATAAGAGCATTTCTTTATGTCATTCTCTAGTGATGCTATTGACAAAAACTCAAAATCAACTCAAAATTTGCTCAAAATAACAATAGCAGCAAAATCATGCAGCAGCATTTTCACCATAGAAAAATAAAACTCTGATATTTCCACAGAAAAACACCAAAAAAATGGGTCTCTAATATCTACAGAACGACTGTACAATCCAATACCATTTAACCATGGCCTTATACTGTATCTAGAAAAAAAATACCAAAAATCAAAGCATATAAAAGTTTTCTGAACAACTGAAGAGTCAGCGATGGGTTGTTGTGGAGTTGCCGAGAGTGCAAGCGGCGGCAGTGAGTGCTGCGATACTTCGCTATTCAAGAACCCTCATGTTCTGTACATCACTTTATTATTGGTGATGGTCATCATCTACCTATCTTGGAACCTTTACCGATGTCACATGTGCGGAAAGTAACGCACGAAGTCACCTAAAAATCTATACGTTGATACTCAGAATAATTGATACCTATGTGAGTATTCATAAAACTGTTTTCTTTGTTAAGTTTAGTCTAGAGATGGCTATTGTACTGTCTGCATACTTCCAACGGCATCCAGCAACCGTTACTATTATAGATAGGTCGTCTTTTTTCATTTTATTTTTTTGATTTTCTTTTCATCTTCAAAATCGGTAGCTCTGGAAGTATTTAAAAGAGATCATGAGAGACAGCTACTAGATATCTATGTAGGTCTATCTATTTGATGATATTTTTTTTATTAAAATAGTAATACCGAATTGTAAACCCACCTAAATAAACGTTACTAGGTTCTCGTTCTATCAACGTCGGTCGCGCAATTTCCCATGGGCACTCATTTTATACCTCGTCAGTTGCAGCGATGCCTAACGTACGATGTTGAAGTTAAACTAATAACATCTGACCGAATGAATAGTCCAGCGTAAGTCCTCTCCATTATTTTCTATTTTAAGAACAAATTTTCACAAAATTTTCGTACCTCGATCTTCAGGTACACCTACATAATCTAATCCAATTCTAGATCATTTCGCATTCTCTTTACACATTGATTTAGTTGCAAAGGGCTCGACAGAGACCTTCATTTCCAATTGGTTGAATATGCGTAAAAGTTAACGTTAAGCAAATTACATGGTTTTGATATTCAAGTAGATTTCAAATTTTATTTTGCTATTGAACACGGCTTTGATGTCCATGAAACCGCATTGCAGTGCTGTCGCCGAGTTACGCACAATGCTCAATTAAACTATCTGCTAAATTATGTAAACCAACGACAATAACGCTCACATAATCCCATTTGATTAAATTACTTTGTTATAACTTTGTTATATATAACTTTCATGGGTTAAATACAAATAATACACCTTTTTCGTTCACAAAAACGAAATTTTTCCGGCACATCTTGACGTTATCAATTCTTCTGCCTTCTGTCAGTTTACTGACATAAATTCTATCACTCTGAAATTATGTAGTATTTGTAAATAAATATTTTTACTAAAGTAATGCAACAGCAATGTAAATGTAGCAGATATGGACCTAGACGTTAGGTGTACAACAATGAATCATTCAATATATTCGTAAGATGGGTTGCTGCCGCGGTGGATGCACTAATGATAACTGGGAAGTGTTCATCGAAGATCACAAAGTTCAGGGACTCATACTGGGTTTGGTTGTAATTGCGCTCTTTCTCGCCTATCGGCTTTTCCGATGCCATCACCCCAGACGACGCCTGCTATGTTTCTAACCAGGTAAATGGAATTCAGTGTTTTTTGCCAATTAATACATTTTTCTAAGGTTTGTGTCTACAACCTACTTTCAGAATTATCGATATACTAAACAAAAAGTTTAATATTCTCAGTAAGTGCTAGAAGTATCTATTCTGTGCTTTTGTAAATGGTTAATTGTAAATGAAGCTTGCGATAAGAAAAAAATGTTATCATGTGTTCATATTTTTTTATTATGACATTAGCTTATAATGAGTAATACAGCTAAAATCACTAGTACTTAGAATATTTTTATCTTAATAAGGTACAATAAATTACATGCAAAAGAAAATCATCAGTTTTTACGTTCAACCGCTGTTTTTTGTTCTTTGTAAAGCTTCTATGTATTTCTGAAGCGTTTTTGTCAAGGATATGTATTAGGTATATCATAGAGTTAAATGTAACTTCATCTGTCCGGACTTTCTTGCATATTTCACTAACCACATTTACAGAATGAAATGTCAGGCTTATTATTTTAAGTGGCTATTTTACTATTTACAAGTTTATTGATCCCTTATGTAATCATACTTTCACTATGGGAAATGCAAAAAAATATTGTCCTGAAATACAAGAACAAAAAAGTATAAAAGTAATTACAATTGTAAATGTTTTATCTCGCGTTTTGTTTCAGGTTATTTCGGAAGTAAGAGTCTTTGGCAATTTGGAAGAGTTTTCCACTATTCTTTTCGCCAGTTTCTTGAACCATCGACGAGAGGTGGCTATTAGGATCGGATAGTAGGATATATGGATGTTCGAATTCTGCGACTTCGCCAAAACTCATCACCAAAACTCGATCGGAATCCATGATAGTGTTGAGTCGATGAGCGATAGTAAGAACCGTGCAGTGTGCAAACTCACGCCGGATCGTTTCTTGGATGAAGTTATCAGTTCTGGAAGGAACAATTAATTGAGTTCGAAGATCGTAATTCAAAGTGGTATATGAGGAGGGTATTTGAATACTAACACAGGATCCACGTTAGCTGTGGCTTCGTCCATAATCAGTATTCTGTTGGAGCGCAGTACGGCGCGCGCCAGGCACATTAATTGCCGCTGTCCGATGGAAAAGTTCGACCCACCCTCAGTCACTTTAAAGTCCAACGAAGGAACTGCTGATTTCATATCCACCTGCAAAGTTAATCAATTTAAAACATGAATAAAAATAGTAACAGATCGCAAGCTGTTTCCATTCGGTTCGTTAGTCAAACCTGCTCGAGTGCTCTCCAAAGGTCATCGTCGCTGTAAATATCGAATGGATCCAAATTGTATCTTATTGAAGCCGAAAACAGAACGGGCTCTTGTGGGATAATTGAAATTTTTGATCGGAGACCCTGAAAAAATAAGTTTTTATAGGACTTAAAGGAAACAATACGATTTCTCTGTGATACTTCTTTATTATTTTACGTGGATGAAAGATCCATAAGAATGTAATCGGTATCCTAAGAAAACTCAGTCCTAAATTCAATAAATATTTACGAGCATCGCTAAGATCAGATAAGATCAGATAAGAATCATCGAATTCTTGAAACCTTTTAATTTTTATTTTTTTTTGGCCATTACACACAACATCCTCCAGTCCCAAACTAAGCAGAGCTTGTACTATGGGAACTAGATTGCTGATTTAATACTTATATACATTTTTTTTGTAAATACATACTTATGATACATAGTAACACCCAGACACAGAACAAACATTTGTTTGCCACAGAAATGTTTGTTCTCGGTGGGGATCGAACCCACGACCCGCAGCACGGAAGGCAGAGCTACTACCGACTGAGCCATGACGCCTGTCATATTAAAAAGGTAATGCGTAATGCTAGATGCTTACCTGTCTTGATACAAGAGAAGTATCTATCCCATCAATAGTTATTTCTCCATCGATGTATGCAAATCTGAACATGGCTGAGATCAATGATGACTTTCCAGCACCTGTCCTACCGACGATGCCCACCTGCAAAATTACACAATATCTTAATAACCACTTAAGATGACTGGTAAGGTCAGACAACCTTCTCGCTCGCGCATTTCAACATTTTTGAAGATACATATATTATAACTAAATGTAATTATGTGAAATCGCAGAGCTTGGATGAATGTGATATTTTTACTGAACCTTTGCATTGTTATTCTCTCGACCCTGAAGCTCTGCAATTTCACATAATTACATTTAGTTATATTATTATCTTCAAAAATGTTGAAATGTGCGAGCAAGAGGGTTGTCTGACCTTACCAGTCGCCTTAAGTTAGTAGGAATAAAAGTTCTTGGGTTCGAAATGTTCAACTCACACTATTTTACCAATCCATGAGTTCTAGGAAAATTATATATTAGGAAAACATCCTCTGTTTTCTTAGTATGGATTATTTTATTCAATGAGAGCAAACTTTGTATGAAATACAAGCAGCACTGTTTTAAAATAGAAGCGTGTTATACAGAATACTTATGTTCAGAAACTTTCGCTCGAATAACTTTGTACAAAGTCAACAGAAACGTAATTTCTCCCTCAGAGCTTTGCCCCCGCCCTGAAAAACAGCCTATAGATATGTAATACCGAGCTAGCAATTTTATATAAAGTGGTCTAGTTACAACGTAATTGAGGAACAACATTTTCCTCTAATCTCCTACGTGTTCCATCTGTAAAGGAGATTTCTGGAGTTTTTATCCAAACATCGCGAGGGTAACAGATTACTCTTAGATAGGACCTAAAAAGAAGCACATAACCTTAGTTCCTTACGATATAATTACTGTAAGTTGTTTAATTTGTAAACTAGTTTGAGCGGCATACCTTCCATCCACTTTCGACAAGAATGTTCAGATTCTTCAGTACCGGTTCTTCGCTGGGTGCATACCGCATTACAACATTGTTGAACATGACGCGACCCTCTTGCGGCCATGTCGGTGGAATCGGCACCTCTGTTTACAACAAAATACCTTTTTTAAATTAAGATCAGTAACCCTATCACGAACAAATCTGACAGTCGCCGCGTTAGCGTATTCGAGTTATATTGCGCGTCAATGCCAGCTCGACTGCCAACCGTTGTAGTGTCACCGCGCAGTGTATCTCGGATACGCTAGCGATACGATACGTTTGCGATTGTCACATTTATTCGTGATCAAGGTAAAGTACATATTGTCAAGTCGAATAGTAGGGGAGCCCACGAGGCTAAATGGGGATTTACTCGAGCGTCCTAGAGACCTATTGGGATGCAAAGCTTAGATGATATGAAGAAAAAAATGTTATATGATATATACCTTTACATCGGTGGGGGAAGCGGCTATAGATTTTTAAATATGTAAAAAAAAACTGTTGCATGGACATCCTCGAGCGCGTCAGATATTGATAGCATCAATGCCCTACGTATTTTTAATAATGTACGCATGTTAATCTGATCGTTTGCATGATGCGGGTGGTTGTATTTAAGGGTTGAAAATGAAAAAAAAAAAAAAATATCGAGCGCGTCAGATTTTCTAAAGGAGTGTTAAGTGCACCAAAAAAAAGCTCTCATTCACTAATCTGATGATTTCGATGGGACGCAAACTCGCGGCCATTTTCATAATGTGCAAAAAAAATTCGCCATTTTTAAATACTCAAGCGCGTCAGATTAAGATATATATGGTTCATCTTTATGTTCTAAACGTACTGTCTCATAATCTGACGATTATCTAGAGGGATTGGCCTGATCTGACAAAAAAAAATTAGAAAAACGGTTCAGGGTGCCGTCATTTCACAACCATGGAAAACACAACCCCGGAATGTACAGTCAGGAATTGATGTATATTTTGGCAGCCAATTCCATGGTTGTGCAATCTCGGGACGTGTTTTCCAGGCCGTACAATGTTGTGCACAGGGTGGGAATACACAGCCATGGAATTGGCTGCCAAATGGCATCGAATTCCAGGGCTGTACATTCCTTGGTTGTGTTTTCCATGGCTGTGAAAGCTCAGCACGTGTCGGGAATGCCCATCCACGGAATGTACAACCTGGGAATTGGATGCCAAAATACGTCATCACCTATGCTTTGTTTACACTTACTTGCCTGACTATGTGAACAATTGAACGATTAAAAGGGAACGTAAACAGAACAAAATATTTCATTTTTACTTAGGTAGGTACCTATATTTTTTATTAGTGTGTATATATAGTCAACTTCGCAATCGGTAGGTAGGTTAGGTTAGGTTTGTTTATAAAAAAATGCGAGCGAAGCGAGCCCATCCATAAAATCTTCTAAAAAATAAACTTTGTTGTTTTTCTCTATGCTTTTCAATCGTTATATTTCTAATCTGTTTAATACCTTTGATAGCCTGTGCTTTACTAATCACTAAATTCACACTAGTACCATTTTTACTCTGTAGTTACATCTGAACGAAGCATAGAATAAATCGACCAATCAGGAGCAAGTACATCAATTCCATGGTTGTGCTTTCCACGGGCGTTAATTCCCTACACGTGTCGGGAATGCACGACCATGGAATTGATGTATTTTTTTGTTTTTTTTTTTATACATGAATTCCATGGTTGTGTTTTACCGGGCTGTGCAAAATCGGGCTGTACAAACTCAGCACGTGTCAGGAAAGCACGACCGTGGAATTCATGTATTTTATACATGAATTCCACGGTCGTGCATTCCTGACTGCGCTTTCCACGGCTGTGTTTTCACAGACTGTACATTCCATGGTTGTACAATAACCGGACCCTAAACAGTATGCCACGAGTCTTTATGATCAGCTGTGATGGCGTCATGGCAACAGAAACCAGAGTGGGGACGGAGTGAGAGAGTAATAGATAGAGAAAGAGTGAGAGAGGAATAGAAACGCGGAGAAGGAAATGTAGGCATCACGCAACTGCACGCATTTAACTTTATCGACGAATTTTTGTTATTTCGGCTTGCGGAAATCGTCAGATTATATATTTTTCATTATTCTTGAATTATTTCCTTCAAAATAAAAAAAAATTTAGCTACGCTCGAGAATGTCGAGATGACGTTTTTTTTTTACAACTTTGTTGCCCTCCCCTTTTTTTATGTCACTCTCAAATTGTCAGATTAGTGGAATATACACTTTTTAGGATGTAATTAACTCACCCTACCTTAATCTGACGCGCTCGAGAATTTCTGATGGTCAATTTTTTTTACTAATCTGATCCTGTATCCTTCACGGGCGGCCTTATATATGGGCCTCATGTTTTGTGGAGGTACTTAACCGGGTACAAGGTATCCCCCTGTATATTAATCTGTCGCGCTTTGGTAAATCCCGAAATCCCCGCTTGGGCTCCCCTACTAGAATACGATAAAGAAATGGCGTTCTAAGTATTAGACAGAATACAGAAAAAAGTGCAAGGCACTTAATTAATTCATGATGGTTTCGTCCACTTTTTGAAAGAATTTATATTTGCACACTTATTAATTCCATTGGTGCAATATCTGATTAAAGCTCACGATTTTTTATTAAGGTGTAGATGTGGATGCTTACACTTTTCCAACAGAGTTTACTCTGTTAATAATAAATAAGCAATAAAAAAAACTGGCAACGCGGCCGTAAAAAAGATTAATTTTTAGGTTGCGATGAATTGTTGAAAGCGCAATATTGGCCGCTCGTGCAAGCTCTTTATTGGCACAGCAACTGTTTTTATGAAAACATTTTTTGTAAAACACGGCTTTTGTGCAACACAACAGTTTTTTTACAACACACTTTTGAACTGGGGCATTATTCTCTATGACTTAGGAGATTCCTTGCCGTAACCGTATGACGTCACCGTAAGGAATGACATTTATGGCATAGGAAATACGGCATAGGCATAGGGCGATTTCACGCCGCTGTCTTGTCGTGCTGCGTAACGCGCTTGTATTGGTCATAGTGAATAAGGCCCCTGCATGATATAAACTCACATTATAGTACCTACTATAAAATTTTCTGATGAAAATTGCGAAAAAATCATTAAGACAATTTCAGATAAAGCATCATTAGTAAATAAGGAATGAGAGTCTTTGTTTCCTATTCAATAAAATAACAGCAAACACTTTGGGAACATGCAAGTGTATGAACTCGATGTCGGTCTGGCAGCGCGGCATTGCACAAACATACGGTTACATTTCCTATCGTCTATCACAAAATAGCATGGAAATAAAAGGCTCTTTTAATTTTTGCCTTGTGATAAGTATCATTTGAGCAAAGTGAAAATTCATGGAAGGCTATCTAGAGCAAATTCAAAAGCTCAAAAAGCAGCATAAGTTTCGTTTCATATGAACAATTCTTAAATCTACTGAAATTCATATGATGATAACTGATAAAAACCATGGTGGTGTGATAAGGACAGAAAAATGATCATGTTGATTTCAGTTTTTCAAGACATCTCAAGGAATATCATGGTATCTCACTTTTTACCATTTTACAAATCTTTGTGTGAAACTTAACTTCAAATTAACTTTTGGTGATTCATCTATAAGGATAAGAGTATGTAATTGTGTATATCTATTAATTGAAAAACCCCTGTATAGTGTATTTCCATGACTTAAGATGTATTCCTTCTAAATTTTACTATGTAATCTTCATTGAACAACATGGTAACTAGATATACAATCTAAAAATGAGGGTAAATTAAAAAAAAAAATTTGAAGAAATTGTAACTCTGATTGACATATTTTTCACTAGAGAACAATGTTTTGGAACTTAAATATATTTTGCGTAACTCAGAATTACCATTTTATTCACTGCGAGGAATGTAAAATGATGCTTAGTTACCATGTTTTAACGAATACTAACTTTTAAACGCAAAGGGTTAGAGATACAAGAGTGAGAGTATATCATAGTTTTTTTTATTTTGAACACGAATATGAATGTAACTCAAAATTGGCAAAAAGTGAGTTACCATGTTATTCCTTGGGGGTGTCAATTTGGTCGGGAAAAACATGATGGTTTCTGCACCTCGCATATAACCTTTGGTATACGCCGAAACGTGGAGACCATACATTTTCTATTTTGTCTGGAATTCAGGCATCTAGAGGTTAAAAGAAATTTTTGTAACTCACGTCCTTCGTATAGATTCTTCTCAGACTCTATCTTGGTGTATTCCAGCACTCGTTCAACGCTGGTCAATTGAGCGAGGAACTCTACTAACATTCTTGCTCCGTGTTGCAACATGGCTGTTAGTGTGTTACTCTGTGTCACCGCCAACCCGACGCTGCCTACTGCGATTGCATCACCTGATACAAAAAAACTAAGTTATTTTTATTCTAATGACCCAAATGTAAAAAAACGAAAGCATAAGTAAAATGATATGGGATGGAACACTGCCATCGTCAGTGTTTCCCGAACGGTTTTCAAGAAGAGAGTGAACAAATTAACCATGGCGAAGTGGCCCACCCTTGGGGTCCACCTTAGGCAGCAGCTATATTTATCATCTGATGTGCTGGTAGCCAAACGCTTAGCTATCCTACTAATATTATAAACGCAAAAGTTTGTATGTATGAACGTTTGTTCCTCTTTCACGCAAAAACTACTGATCCGATTTGGATGAAACTTGGAATATATATTGTCCGTGATCTGGATTAACACATAAGCTACTTTTTATCCCGGAAAATCAACGGGATCCAACGCGACGCGAAAACTTCAGAAACGCCTAGAAGATTTCGCATAGCAAATTGCAATTCTAAACTACTAATCCTGCGCAGACGAAGTCGCGGGCACCAGCTAGTACTAAATAAAAAAAAATCCCGACGGTAATTCACGTGCCTTTGTTTGGTAATGCCTGAGAGTGAAAAGCAAATCAATAAGTACATTTGCCACATTTTCTAAAAAGTAGACCACCATGTTATACTTAAAACCCTAAAGTAGCTTTTGTAGGGGTGGAAAAAATCGTTCTGTAACAAATAAAACTTTATATAAATCCATGAGTCTCAAGAAGAAACGATTTTGGTCAAACATTATGAGCGCTATTCATCTCTTTCGGAACTGATATTTCAATTTAGTAAATGACTCTCCCAACGCGCATCAATGACTAAAGAATTACGAGAGAATTAATCAGTTTATTGAACAACAGTTTCCACTCCAATACAATTGGTCAGTTGGGAAAATCATTACACAATAGTGGATTTTTACACGACGGGTTAGAGTATATTTTTCAACGGTAGATCGAACCAACAAGAAAAGATTGTAAAAGATGAAATTGTAAGTTTAGTAGGTAGGTCAATCAATAATTAGGCCGTGCTCACTTTGGACACGAATTTGTTCGTACGTAAACGTACGAGTAATGTTCGTACGAATTGAGTGCTCACACTGAACACGTTTTTCTCCGTCAAATAGTACGACTGCGTGATAAATCCCTACAAGTTCGGATTGTATTTGGACGTCGTAAGTAAACGTACGTATACGTACGACTGATCGCATGCAGTGTGAGCGCTCCCATAGTTCTTGGAAGGTCGGTATCATTCGTGCGTAGTCGCACGAATCAAATTCGGATGAAATCGTATCCAAAGTGAGCACGGCCTTAGAAGTAGCGTCACTTACCGAAATCGACGTACAGGAAGACGAATATCACAGAAGTGAGGTATAGAAGACACATTGTATCAAGGTAAAAGCCAAGTGCAGTACCTCCGGCCAGATAGCAGTTCCACGCTGAATTATGTACATCCTGCACGAAAATACATTCAATTTAGAATTAGAAAAGAGTTTTGTGCGATTGCTTCATAAGGCACGTCCTCAATAGACTCAGTCTGCGAAGTAACCCATTGTTATTAACGCAGACGTAACTGTTTAATATCAGGTAGGCCATCGGCTTGGTCCATTACTTTTTCTTATAAAAAAGTCATTGTCTAGATTATGTTTTTGCGAGTAACTTAGTAACTGAGCCCAGAAAGCCCGGACTGATTGAAGTATCTCAGTACAGTCAGATAAAAGTGTGTTAAAATAGTAAGAATAAAATAAAAACAAGATTTATATGGTCTAGCGATAGACCATATAAAAAGCACAGCGGGCTTACTCTACTTTTTATCCATCCAACGTTTTTTATGTTGTGGCAAGCCGAGGAAAGTCAAAGTCAAAGTCAAAGCCAAAGTCAAAGTCAAAAATCTTTTATTCCATAAAATCTCACTGATCACTTTGAATCGTCATTACGTTTTGTATGATTAGGTATGATTACATTTTTTTTTGATTGGCTGAGTTGGAGCTAGTTCGTCCCAAGCTTGTTTGTCTTCTAAATAATCAGATATTTTATAGTATGCTTTTAAAAGAAGTCGGTTTTATTACGTTTTTGAACTTGCCAATCGACAACTGAGAAACATCACTTGGGATTTTGTTAAAGAAGCGTACACATTGCCCTTTGAAAGATTTACTAATTTTTGTGAGCCTAGTGGTGGAAACAGCGAGTTTGTCTTTATTTCTTATTTGATTGATATTTTTTTGAACATACAATAAGTTTTCATAGATGTACTGGCAAGGTACTGTCATTATATTTATTTCCCTAAACTTATAGGCCATACAGTACCCAAACGTTTCAACAAATTATCTAATGTGAAATACCTACGGCGTAGTTTTCTTTCACTAGTAAGTACCTATTCCGTGGTTGATTACCATTGAAGTCAAAAATGAAACATTATCCCATATTGTAAAAAAAAATATTGTGAAAAAAAACGTCTATCTTGCGCAGAGCAGGCCAGCGCTACTATCTAATATAATATGCGCATTTTTTATCTTACCTACAATGCCTAGAGAAGAGAACGTTTTGGTAAAAATATTGGCTATTTAGTTACCTACCTGACGAAGTTTGGTATAGTTACGTGTTTTGCATTGATAAGCATTGCAGTTTCAAGTTCGATTAAAAAGAGTAGGTCGGTTTTTTTTTTGTTCCAAAGTATTAATTACCTTCCTGGGTACGTAATACAGAAACGATTTGGAAAAAAAATTACCGTTCATTTATAGGCTATGTTTTACTACAAAAAAAAATAGTTTTCAATACGCAATCAGTTTGTAAGTCAAGTTGAAGATACGCAGACACAGTTGCGATTCGTTTTTGATAAGGAGTGCAATCAAATGAAAATGTTCAGACAGGATCTAGCACAAACGGTTGAGCTTGCCCTTCAGGTTTTGTAAATATTTGTTTTAAGCGTTTGTTGTTTACAAACTCTAGCATCACTAAGTCAGACAAAGTTAGGAAATCTCTAGAACGTTGAGCTCAAACAGTTTCATCTAATAAATTAACTCGTTCTATTTTGTAGTTTAACTTTTAAATTCCGCTGTCTAACAAGAATGGCTATAATTTTAGCGCTGACAAATTAAACTCAGAATTCATAAACAGAAACTGAACAATCCGTTAAATGGTTTTCTGCGTTTGAATATGCCTCTAAAAGCCTCTACATCGTATAGGTATGAATTTGTGAATTGTGTGTAAGCAACAGCAGAATATAGACTGTAAATCTTTTTCTAAGATTACCACGGCACTATCGCAGAAATTCCCAATAATTCTTAAATCAAAAATCTATAAAAATAGTTACACAAACCTGATATCGATCAAACTCATCGATCAATCGATTCTGAGCGCTGCATGATCTGATTGTCGCAATGCCATTCAGAGAAGATGATACCATGCCGAAGACTGGACTCTTTGCTGAAAAATATCAACATGTCATTAATAAAACTGTGAGTACAAATTTCAATTTAGGACTACGTAGTGCTACGGTGCTACGTTAATTTTGGAGCCCATCCAAATGATCAAGTTGAGAAGTGTTTCTCAGTAGAGAGATAAATGTTTAAATAAATAAATATTCTTGAACATATTACACAACGCTCTCTAGTCCCAAACTAAGCAAAGCTTGTACTAAGTTTGTACCTAAAGATTATTTCACCGTATATAACTTACTAGTTCCTTCCAGCCGTTTGATGCCTTGCGCTGTCTTCATGTACACCTTAACCATAAAAAAGAACATGACCATGAGAACTGCAGAAGGTATCATCGTCCAGTACAAAGCTATCGCGTTCAGGACAAGAATAGCGCTAAGAGTTCCGAATATTTGGAACACATCAAGTAGAGTTCTTGGGAGGATTTCATCCAATGCCCCCATGTCCTTAGTGAAACGGTTTAGGATACGACCTGCAAGAAATGTATCCAAAATAAACAATGGCATTGTAAATACTGTATTAGTTGTAATGTTAAATCAATTGTTAAAAACAATTGCGTTGATCTGAAAAAATATAGGTATCTGTTTGTAACCTATAATTAAAGGAAGGGTTATTTTGATGTTATTAGTGCGTAAGTAATTTATCAAGTAAGTAATATACCGATTTTTATCAAGATTATTCATTCTGAGTTATCAAGTTATGTTTTTCGAAGGTAACCGTCAAGAAATATTTGAGTAGAACTTGGATAAACAGTAATTACTTACAATTGAACGTACTTAAGTACCTACCTACCAATTTTTCATCCAATGTTTAAAGTTCTTTCAGAAGACTTCTGAAAAATATATGTGTGGATACAACATACCGCAATATAGGTGCAATGTGATTAATTTAAGATACTTATCACATTATTAATGTGCCACTAGATAAGCGATGTAGATTGTAATAACGTCCTAATATTTATTTTAGATTGTGATAATGCGTAATGATAAATCTATTAGGTATGTATAGATAGCACAAGTTTAATAAGCTTAACTCACTTACCTATTCGTAACAGAAGTAGATTAAAAAAATTGACTGAAATCTAGACAAACTACAATGTTTACCTACTAGTTTTAAGGAAATATGTGGGGACAACAAAATCCTCTGTATATTCACCACAAAAATGTCCTGAGAGAGGATCGAACTCACATCCTACAGCAAAGAACTATATGAACCACTAAGTTATAACACCAGTTATAAAATAAAAGTTCTCTAGACCCTTGGATGTGGACGGATCCATATTGGAAGTATTTTAGTCTAACGCTCTCATGTTTTTTCGATCACAGAAAAATATGTTTATAAGCCCAGGAAACGTCAACAGATGGATGCAATATTGACCCAGATGTGCCAGATTAGTTGACGGCTTTGTTATTGCGCATGAATATATTGCAAAATTTGACGGTGTTTGTTTTTTAGAAAGAAATGATAATTTTGATCCTTTCTATCATTTGTTCTGCGAGAATCTTGAGACTTCAAAATAATACTTTCTCTCCATGTAGTCTTTCCTTGAAAAAAAAAACATATATCTTTTCTGTGACTGTCCTTATAAGTGATAAACTGATAGCTGCTCTATATCGGTAGACAGAGGGTATAAAATAAAAATATCTCCACCCACAATTTACGTGAAAAATCTATAAAAATCTTTTCAATATTTCTGCACAATCCTAAATCTTACCTGATGAGCTTGTATCAAAAAATCTCATAATGCCCTTGATCATAGTAGAGAACATAGAGTTGTGAAGATTACTCGACGCAGATACACAGAGCGCAGCAAACGGCAACACTCTGATATTAGTCAGGAGCGTGCAAGCTGCGACGAGGCAGCCGTGAATGATCAGATACTGTCCGGTTGTGAACAGTCCTACTTGGACGTCTAGTTCGGTTTCTGTTGGGAAAGAAAGTTGGCTCTGAAAAATTTGATCGCTACCGTCTTTTGTTACTATTTACGTAAAACTGAAATTGCGCAAAAAAACAGCAGTGCCTTGATCTCTAAACCTTGATCTATACTTATATTATAAAGAGGAAAGATTTGATTGTTTGTTTGTTTGCATGGAATAGGCTCCGAAACTACTGGACCGATTTGAATAATTTTTTCACTGTTGGAAAGCTACACTATCCCCGGGCGACATAGGCTATATTATATTTTCAAAAAAATTGGGGATCCTTACTAAAACTCCAATAATGAAACACAAGGTGTAAAAAATTACGCTAGTCATAAATAAATGTGACACATGTAAATGTAACGCTAGCGTATCCGAGATACACTGCGCGGTGCCGCTACAACGTTTGGCAGTCGAGCTGACATCGACGCGCAATATAACTCGAATACGTTGGGTTTACGTAACTATCAGATTTGTTCATGATCACCTCGATTTTAACACAAAGCAATAATTTTCAAATACATTAACTAAATCAATGACCATGCCAGAATGTTATTAAGTCAGACTGCTTATCAGTGATACAGATTGATATTCCAACGGTACCATATTTAATATCACCTTCAGTTTAAACTAGGTAATCTAATCTATGTAGTCTGCACTTACCCATTTCAGCGCCACCTAATCCTTCTTCGTACGTCGCCATTGCATTGGCCCTTAAATAACAAATATAATATTAATTATGTTATCATCATCACGACATTAGGATCAAAGTACAGATTGTGTTATGTTATTATATATTTAAGCTAGTAAGCCAGTTGTCTTGTTAAACGGAAGACATAAAGGAATACTTGAGTAGGTTTCTGAAATTAGTATTCAAGCTTAAATAGGCTTATTTATAGAGTTTTGACAGCTTTTGATAACAAAACCCTCAAAATTTACAAACCAGTTACACATGGTGTTCAAAATATGAGTTTGAACACTGGATTTTCTAAACAAAACATACGATTTAGTAGAAAGTTTTTTAATCACAGTCACATCGTTATCAAGCACAGTTGGCTACACGCTGTATTGTTAGCAAAGCCAAACTGGTTACCAACTTTGACATAAGTCCGGATGTGCACTATACCCAGAGTAAAATACAACTTCCGAAAACCTCTTCATTATAACTCCTCATTATTTTTGAGTCGAATCCGAATGTTTTCAGAAAGAACTACTGTTTCAAACTCCAACTATGCCTGTACCTCCATCACGAACAAATCTGACAGTCGCCGCGTTAACGTATTCGAGTTATATTGCGCGTCAATAATTGGCTCGACTGCCAACCGTTGTAGTGTCACCGCGCAGTGTATCTCGGATACGCTAGCGTTACGATACGTTTGCGATTGTCACATTTATTCGTGATCAGGGCACTGAAAGACATACCTCCACCTTCCATACTGCGGGTTGTGGGTTCGATCCCCACCAAGAACAAACATTTTATTTATGTATGCCAAACATAAATGCTTGTACTATTCTATGTCTAAGTGTTACCTCATACGTATTATAAGCACCTATGTATTTATAAAAAAACTACATAGTTATTCTATTAGCAGTCTAGTTCTCATAGTACAAGCTTTGCTTAGTTTGAGATTACAAAGCGTTGTGTGAAATGTCCAAGAATATTTATGTATTTAAAGGAAAAAAACTTACCAATAACTGACCCAGTAGTCAACCACAGCAGCGCTCGCTGTCGACAACAGCACAAGAAATATTGTAAAGGTGATGAAGAACATACTGCCTCCAGCTCTAAAGTATGCCGCTACGACTTCCCACTTCAAGTTGCCTGATTCTCGTTCTTCTTCCTCCATCTTCTGAGCCTCGAACTGAGGTAACTCCTCGCCATCGGCTACACTTGATTGCTGTCTGAGAATCGCGGGGTTTACTTTCTGTTCGGCGTTCTGAAAGAATAATAAAATAAATGATAAACAGATGTCTTTTTGATCAAATTAATTTTAATTAGATGATCAATGTTGGGCTACTCTGATTGCGGAAAGGTTTGTCGGATTGATATATCCGGTATCAACCCGACAAACCTCAAAATCAAAAGAGATTTCGGATTCGATATTTGACATCTACGATTTCCGATATCGATCCGACAAAGCTTAATTAGTATGGTTTCGTCCCACCCGACCCCCAGGGGTGTGGCCAGGGGTATGTTGAGTCGAAAGTGTTTCGGAATGAATCAAACTAGCCTACCAGAACGAGTACAAAAATAATCAATAAGTACTTCATACCTTAGAGTTTTTTTTCTATAGAACAAATTAATCAGATAGACGATCAGAGATATAATTACTTTTATATCAAAACTCTTAATCAGATTTATAAAAAATCACAATAAAATAAATGTTGACTTGTAAACTGTTGGTTTTAAAAGATAGGTGATTGCACGCACACCTTATAGGTAATATCAATCCTAACCCTTATCATAATCTTAGATTGCTCTGGGTCATGGCTATTAATTACGTGCATCATGGAACTTACAAAACTCAGACTCGGAACGAATATTTGTAAATAAAAGTCCTACTGCAGGAATAAAACCGAGACTTTTTACGTCTGCAACTACAGAGTTCGTATAGTATAATTTGATTATGAAATATTTAATTAGGATAAGACCCATTTCATTTTACTACCAATTAAAAGTTTCAAACTTAGACAGCGCGAACTTAACTAAGCTTATCTAAAGTTAGAACTTAAGCACATCCATTCTCAGCGGCTTGTAAACTCGACGACTGAATTAGATTTTGATCCAAAAATACTCTCAAGAGGAGTTGGAATACGTTACCTACGTAGGTACGACTGGTTTTTACAAGGATATTTTTTAATGATTGTCCTAATTTGGTACTAGGAAACACGCAATAAAATAAAATGTGGGTTCCAATCATTTATCTGATCCACCGGTGTGCATTGATAACATTCATTAGCCTTTGTAATTAATGATGTAGTATATATTTAATATCATTATTTATATTTATATGGTAGTAAAATAAATACCTACCACATGATCTCATAGACGATGATTAAGGTATTTGATAACAACTTGATAGTCTTATCTAAAACATATCAGCCCACTAAAATACTAATCGCATTATATATAGTTTTTTTTAATCCTTTTATACTAGCACGCCAATCGGAAACTGCAAAGAGTTTTTGTTCTCAATAAATATTAAAAAAAAATACTCGTGAAGTTCTTGAAGTAGCATTTTAACAGAATGAAATTTTGTTCTAAACTAAGACAAGCTTTCACTGTGGTACTATAACAGATTTTTAAATAGTTCTTAGTATTGAAAATTCACATTACCTTAGCGCTCAAAGTATCGCCATCTTTCTCTTTGGTTTCTTGCAGAGATGCGAGCAGCAACGAAAAGTCTTTCCCTGAAGCCGCCAGTTCGTCAAAAGTTCCCATGTTTTCAACGCGACCCTGTGTACAAAATAAAACTGTAAAACTCAGAGTCAGTCACAGACACCTGTTAAACTCATAATCCCCTTTTTGGTTTTGCCAGAGTTGGATAAGATGTTCTTTGCTAACGCTACTAAAATCGAAAACCTCGAAAGCTTTAATTTCAAATATACTTGACGAGGTTCCAATTAAAATAAATAATTGTATAGAAAAAAGCCGTAGGACAGCTTTTTTGGCTGTGTCTTGTTAAAGCATAAATTCACCTAACTTAGCAACTCCGTAAAGTTCGAAAAGGCACAGGAAAAAACGCATTTCCCAAAGAGATTCACTGTTGTGGTTTACCAGTCACTTGCGTTTTACACAAACACACGTAACATTGACTAACGCTGTGTAAACTACTGACAGCGGCGTCCGGCCAGACCACAGGTCTGTGTACACAGGTCCACTAGTCTAGTCAGTGTAATCAGTTTATGTACTAAACAAGTTGGTTTAAGCTCCCGGTATAAGAATTGATTCCCTGGGGAGGTTCATCGTTATATTCTCTCATTAGTATAGTTGATTAATATGATTATATTATGGCTCATATTATTACCTAAAATAAGACACGGAAAGCGGTAAACGGTACTTCCGATATCCGTGTTTTATTTTAGTTAATACCCGTCTGAAAGCCTGCGCCGCGTTATATCTATAATACCTAGGTGTGGTGCAGCTTTATGCCGAGACATGGACCAGTTTGGCCCCACATTTGCTGTTGTATATTTAATTTACTGATCTATCACTATTGTTTTTACATACTGTATATCTGTATATACCTACATTTTGAGGACAGGATAACAATCTATTTATTTTTCATATTCATTATACTCGGTTCCACAAACTAAAATAATAGATACGTAGGTACAATTGCCATCCCCTTCACCGCCGTCGACAATGGCAGATCATTATAAAAGCCGCCTTAAAATGACTGGAGCAGTGAGGTAGGAAGACAATTTAAATAAGAGTCTTCATAAATCAGGGTCCTCTGTGATATCAATACGACCACAATCGGCTTATTTACATACGTAGGGACAGAATATTTAACAGTAGATCGTTAATAGAGGCTGAGTTCAGAGAACACAGATTCCCATTATACGTAAGCATCTCTTTGTTTCATTATTATTTCTGTATAAGTACAAGCTTTGTGAGCTTAGGTTTCTGTCGGAATGTAAAGGATTTCGACCAATACAAAAAAAAAACGTAGCATTTTATCAAGAAAATCAACCGGGAATGCGCTCGCATTTTGAATCGTTTTATTCATTACCAGTGACATGCAATGTTATTTTTCTTGTGAACGAAAACATGGAATACGAGCTACGTTCTCTTCGTAGAGCTTTTACAAAACATGACAGAAATACGACACGAGATTGACTCTACCAAGAGTATGATACACACTGCCCCATGTCTCAGTATAAACATATTTTAAATTGTTCCACATTTCAGCAACTTTTATTTATCTTGTCTTGTATGTTTCGTTTTGCGGTTTCTAATGTGCAAACGGATTTTAACCCGGGATCTGTTTCTCCTTTGTGTTCGCTCAAAAATACACTATGTATAAAATTCACTACTCAGGTTTTTACACTATTTGCTGGCAAAATTGAACAAGGTGGATTATTCATTTTCATGGTTATAATCATCCTGCTAGTTCCGTGACACCCAGCAGTTTGCAGGAGTGTTTTTATTTAAAAAAAATACTTTGTGTAATATCTACCCCTACAGTTATACCTTCTTTTTCTGTCTTTGCTTCCAAAGTCAGTAAGTACTCGGAGGTTTCATTATTCTGAGGTACTCATATGGAGAAGATAAAATACAACAATTACGTATATTGCTGTATTTAATCTTGTCCATACGAGTACCAAAATATAAAAGTAGGTTTATACGGGGTCAGTAACATGGTAGTACAGTAACCCAGTCCAGCGCTGACTTGTTACTGGGCGCATGTAAACAATGGTTTTGTGCCATTTTGGCAGTAACTGGGTCCGAAACCAAGATAACTAAGTCCAGTCACTGGCATTGCGTAAACCTTGCATAATAGTAACCAAACTAAAACAAGTTTAGTTTGTTTCACTTATTTTCTATTTTGGAAAAACCAACAAACCGGTTGATGAGTATTCCATACCTCATTTAAAACAATGATGTAATCCGCGGCCTTCAAGAAGTGAATCTGATGGGTGACTAGAATGCGCGTTTTCCCGCGGAGATAGCCGTTGATGCATCCTTCGAACAGCTGTCGACCCACGTTTGCATCTACTGCTGATAGAGGATCGTCCAGTAGGTATATGTCCACCTGTGCAACGAAACTAATGTAGGTATGTATGTATATGTAAGTTTTATATTATCTGTTTACCTAGAAGTTATCAAAATAGTACCTACCGGTGATGGAAAGTAAAAGGGAAACTAAAGGTTAGCGCGGAAATGCGTAGGAAATCGAAGACAAGTTTTCTGGATTTAAATGAGGATGGTTATATAAGCAAAAATAATCTACGAAATTGGAAATCACATAACCATTATAATAAAACAAATAAAAAAATAAAAAAGTAGGGCAATACAATATAATATGCCTATGAATTACATTACTTGGCAAAGCGACCAAAACGGGCTACATTTTTGTATAAGGTCACAAAGTTCCGAAAAATCTATACAAAACAAAATAATAAATCCAGTCTTTGGACTTATAAATCATCCTAAAAGAACAAATCACGTAAAAGTATGACGAGAGTCGGTCGTCGCCATGTCGTCACGTGTTCATCTTTCATCTCAAGCAATTCAAAGCGAGAATTTCGCGATGATATCTTATACTATCGGATACATACATATCAATGCAATGTTCAACAGACTCACAGATAAGATAAACTCAAAATCAGACGAGAAGCTCGATAATCACGTCAAAAACGTAAGAGATTACGTAGATATAAATCATTATCCTAAGCAAGTCACCACAGGGGATCTCTTTTTTAAAATCAAATTCCAGATTATTTTCTTGGATAATGAAAATACAGTAGGTATACAGCATTTCTACAAGCTCCTAATACACTGACCTACATTACGTGTAAACTCATTGTGCACCCGAATAATACTGTTTTGATGCTTTCCAATTAAATTAAAACTCACATAGGAGAGTGCACAATACCCACTTATGCAGTGCAAATTATGATTAAGAATTCAATTTTACTTTTACTATTATTTCTTTGAGTAATTTACATAAACGAGAAGTAAACAGTTTTGAAACACCGAGCGAAATATCTCAGACATGTAGGTCATTTTTAGTTTAGGCAGTTAAATATTTAAACGATAAAATTGTAAAGATATTTGTTGTTGTTTGCCCAAGCTGAGTATTTTAATGAGTCTAGGTACCTACTGAATTGTTTGATTTTGTGAATGCTGAATTTTTATACTGATTGTGTACCTTCGCACGTCATTTCAAGCCTGAAAATAAACAAGTCGAATTTCCAAGTTAGGTTGACACACTACCGTGAATCTATATTGAAAAGGGTTTTGAAACGTCTCCAGTTTACTTAGACCCTTACATTTGCATCAGGCAGCCGAGGCATCTTGACTTTATCTGGAATATACATGAGACTTTCACGCAGATGGTTTACGGACACCTTCGACGGAAGTACCACATTTTCCTGCATACATTACGTAACCTTCCGTCTTAAAATAAACTTTTGCTACGTAGTTTTATTCCTAAAATAGTTGTTACCAATCAAGGTGTCCGCAAACCTACCGTGAAAGTACTGCAGTATTTTTGATACAAGGGCAAACAAAAGGTTCATTGAACAGCATCAGTTCATTATTTTATTCAGCAGAGTGCGAGACAGTACCAACACCATCCTAAAAGTGATAGCAGACCACTACGATTCGCCCATTATGAGGTCTTTCGTTCGGATTCTGATCAAATAGTACAGACTTTTTGATTGGGGCTCGAACGAAGGATTTCACATCAATAATCTTGTAATATGTATATTAAAAAAGTGAAATATGTATCTACCTAGCTATAATAATAATCTAACCCATTTGACATGTACCGTGAACTAACTAAATATGGATCTTGATATCTGAGAAATAAATGAATTTAATTTAATTTAATTTTAATTATATCTGTTGGTTTATAGCTGGAAATAATACAATCAAAGTGATTACTTCTAATGATGGTATGATTAATGTTAGATTATTGATACGTCTCCCAAGAGATATTAGTGGCGTGTACATTGAACATACCTCTCTGTAGACTGCGCGGGCCAAATTGATTCGGGCACGTTGCCCTCCGGAAAGGGATACCCCCCTTTCGCCCACTAACGTCTGGTCTCCAAATGGGAATTGCTTGAAGTCCTTCTCCAATGCAGATACTCGACATACCTACAAAGTTTTCCAATCACTATTCTAAACTTCAATAGCAATAATCGGTGAAGGTTGACTAAGCCAGCTACGCCACGAGCACTTCTTTAAACTTCAATAATAAATGCGAAAACTATGGTACGAATCGAACAGCAAAATTGTTCAAGGTATTTGTGATTTAGATAATATTTTATGAGTATTTGATGAGTGAAAGCATTATATTTTACAACCATATCAAAATGTATATTGCAGCATGGTCAAATCATTCTTGTTGGGATACTCAATCAGTAGAGTGTGCTAGATGCAAAGTTTAATTATTGTTTTAATTTATGTATCCATAAATGCGAAATTTACTTATCAGTATTTTCTAGAAAGTATATGAAGGCTCTGATTAGTTTAATTCAAAGGATTCTATGATAGGTTAAGCGTGTTGATTTAACAAGCGTGTCGCCCAACCCAAGGGAGCGCCCGGTTTATAGCTCTGCCTTTTATACAATAGCGACGGAAAATCACAAAAGAAAAGCAAAAAAATAACGGATTGACTTCATAAATCTACCGCACATAGTGGTTAATACTCGTTTATAAGTATTTTTTACAAAATGCAGAGTACAATTTCAGTAATGCTAGGTTCGCAGCATAGAAAAGTTAACCACAATTTATATGCAAATACCTGCTTATATTTTTCCTGGTCAAAAGGTAGGCCGAAGAGAATGTTCTCTCGGACCGTGCCGGGGAACAGCCACGACTCTTGGCAAGCGTACGAGACTTTGCCGTTTATTGAAAATGTGCCAGTGGCCGGAGGCAATTCCTTCAGTAGCAGTTGCAAAATCGAAGACTGAAAGAGATACACACATAACACAAATAAAAACGTCTGTTATGTATATATAAGGCTCACGATCACGATGCAAAGATTACGAAACTGCGATAAACAGGGCTAAATATTCTAAATCTCTGTGCATCTGGAATACTCACGACTGCTTAGTCAAAGGCAAGTCCAAGTATAAAGATGACTTACATGTCCTTTTTGTTTCTACACACATTATTATTATTATTTAATACTATATTGCACCAAATTATAAATTTGTTGCACATGAGTTTGCGTTGCAAAAAAATAGCTCCTGCAGACTAGCAGCAAAGCACCTTGCACCTAATAATGTGGTGACATAAAGCTCGGACTTGTTATTTTAGTATTTCCCTTAATAAATCTATCAAAACAAAATCTATAGGATCCCAAGAACCAATCTAATCGAAAAGTGCTTTCTATATCAAGTCTTTCTATCACATAATGTTAAATAAGTTCTTCAACGCGACCCACACTTTCACGAAGCTTTTTCAACACCAGCTGTCTTCGTGAGACATTAATCGATACCCAAGGAGTATTGTGGGTGACACCTTATCAGGCTGTACTGTCTTATTATGGATAGCCTTCTATCCATATTCGAATGTAAAAGGTGTTGAATAGTTCACATATTAAACGACTAAGTACTTATTGCTTTTAAACATAAGACTCAAATCGAAACGCTATCTCATATTCGAAATTGAAAGTTCAATACACTTTACATACCTACAAAAATTAATTGGAAAAACAAAAATAACATAACTTCCTCAAAATCTGAGACTATGTTTTATACTCCAATAAAATACTTGGCAGAATAGGTGCTTACATCGAGACGTGAAATTATGAGTTGTTCAGTTCATTTGCACGTAAGCAGGTGCTTAGGTTTATCGCTCTCAAGTGAAGTTAGGATTAAAGTACGTCACTGACCTTTCCAGAGCCGACGGCGCCGATGATTGCGCATAGCTTTCCTCTACGCAGTCGGAACGAGACGTTCTTTAGTGCCAAGAAATTTGGGTCAGCAGTCCAACTGGCGGATACGTCACGCACCACTAGCGCCGTGTCGTCTTGGTGGGACAAACTCCTGCGATGGCGAGAGTTACGCGCCCCAAACCCATCTGCAAAGAACATTATAACCACTACACTACGTTCTACGAAGCAGGACTTCCTTCAATAATTCTCTACTTTGAATCAACCGTATTCCTATGTCGGTCAGTCGCTTCGTACATTGTGTAGTTTTTACCCAAACCCTACATCACGGAGGTCGTCATACTTAGTGCAGAAGGCGAGATGCAAGAGCAAGCAGGTTCAATACCCGTGGCGAGTACCTATATAAGTACGGGCGGATAACACCGGCATCGACTTGGCTATATCATTAAAACCTGAGAGGCCCGTGAGCTGATTAAAGAAATCGTTACTCAAGCATAGATTTGAGTGGAGATTTTCATACAAAAATCTATGCTTGAGTCCAAATCAGTGCTTGAGCAGTAGTTCGGAATTAATTAACAACCTAAATTAGTGAGTGATACATAATGAGTATACAACCAACTATTGCAATAGATTGCTCCATCACAAAACTCACTGAAAATCATAATCATTCATCATTTTTGTTCTGATGTAGTAAAGAAGATAATGTAGGAACAAAGGATTAGGTTTGTTTTTCATTTTTGGCAAGAAACAAAGCTCCGATTCACCCGAGCGGTATTGTATCCGAAGTGTTGTTGGCAACACTTTATGGTGCACTGTAACACTGAAGTTGTGAAAAATATATTCAGCCCACTTTACATAACATTGTACGATAGCTACATGATTTATTGGAAATTACTGTATAATTTAACGTTATCTAGTATTACCTACAACCTTAAACAATCCATTTAATATTTCCATTAAACTTCAGTCACAGAGTTATTATTGTACCTAATGCTTTTTAAGTTTAGAAAACTGCTTACTTGGCTAAATCATTTCGTATTTTTTTGTACTTGCAGTCGTAAATGATTTAGTTACTTCAACGTTAATATTTAACATGAATATTATTTGTTTCAGTATCTATGTTAATCTTTCTTAGGGAATTAAATTTATTGTCATATCACGATGAAACCACATAAAACAAAATATAAATCAAGATATGCTATCTTTGAAAAAATATACAAAAATTATAAAATCGGTAACTAGTTGCCTAATGGCCATAAAAATATAGGCTTATATTTACCAGTCAGCTTGGCACTGTTGTATCCATCGTCTGTCGTCAGGGTGAAGGACAAAGGCCTGACGGGGCTCTCAGCTTCCTTAAAGCTTTTAGTCTTGCGGAACAAAATCGGAGATTGCTCTAGTTTCTTCCCTCCAGTTATTTGTAAATCTGATCGGTCATCTGTGAAATTTCGTACTTTTACAAAACACAATCACAATTATGTAGGTTATTGTACATACATGTGATGTAATGTAATATGTGGTAGAGTCTATTTAGATGTCATCAATGAGCTACTATGCAAAAGATCATTGGGTGTGATTGGGTGTGTTTTATGATTGCAATTTTATCCACTGAATGGACAAAAAATAAATGCATTCATTCACTGCGTCAATTTGTCCTACGGGTTATTTCGAGTCCCTCTACATTTGGCTAATGACATCGCTCGCGTTGAACGTCTGCATAAAAATGAAGTGATTAAACCAATTAAAATGTAGAGTACCACGCTGTTCTCAAATATTTGTTAACACATAGCCGACATCAATAAACAGACTTCGCTACCTACTACTAAGGCTGCTACTACCTACTATTAGTGCTAAACCAATCTTCACACGCAGTCACACGGCAATGCGACAAAGTACTGAAAGCGTGCTACGTAAGTTCAGTACTAGAATACTATTAGAGGATTAGTAATTCGTAGGTCCTGCTAGCCTTAGAAACTGCTGAACTGCAGATACAATAAATTAGCAGGGGTGAGTGTCATTTCTGTTGTAATATAGTATTCTTTGTCTAAAATTATCTAAGTTTTACACCTCAGTTATCTGGAAATACTCAGCTTTAATGAACGTACTCTTAGCTACCTTATATGAAGTATTATATCTATTCTGTGTAAAGGTCGTTGTCCTGCGGGTTCATTGCTCTCAGATGAAATATAAAAAGTAATACAAATGCAATATTTCCTTGGAATACTGGCAAGTTAATGAAAGAAACATCGGATGAACATCAACCATAGGATAGTATCCTACCAAATTATAATCGGCAATTTTAGGATTCTTACCCAAACAAAGGAATTCTTGAACCCTTTGGATAGTAACAAGAACTTCTGCAGTGAACGATACTACCAGCGGCAATATCAAAGTGATGTTGAGCTGTGCTGCATTCATAAACTGCTGCAATGGGTATATCTGAAAATGTTAAATGCGTGAGACTGCCAACTGCCAAGAATTAAAAGTAATGTGGTTTCCTGCCGGGGTCAGACAAAATATACGGAACCATTTACGAGGTTATCGCATTGCAGAATAAAAATGTGTAGGTACATGCCAACTTCGCAGCCATATAAGATCGCGGAACGTAGCCGTACGGAGAAAGCTCGAAATCGTTCTTGGAAATCTGTAGGAGATCCCATTGGCTTTGTTCAGTAGGAAACTTCTTGCGGTAATTTTATTTTTCTGAACTAATCTCTCTTTATGAGGGGTCGCGTCATCGACACAACATGTATTTTTTACCTTTCGGCAAAGTCACTTAGGTAATCGTTGCAAAATAAGGAAAACGGTAGATAAGGACAATGATCTAATCTCATGTTTATCTTGCGGTCAATCGATTAGGGAACTGCATTACAAGCTGATTCGTGCAAAAATTTCCGAGATCTTTTAAACCTTTTGATATTGTACTTTTTATGACTTTGACGATACAGATGACCAAACGATTATTCAAAGTTTAGTGAAAAGTTGAAGATATTTTTTAAAACCTAAGAAGGAATAAGATAATGCAGAATAAACTCAAATTTTGTTTATTTCAAATATAACAAAACTCTGACGATCTCTCCGTACGTAAGGTATTGTTAGAAGTACTTACGACAGTAGCAGTCATAGAGTTCCCGAAGAGTATGAATGTAAGGATTGTGATGAACAGTGCAGCTCTCTCAGTGAAGATCATGAAACCGATAAAAATGGTCCTAATAATGGTGGCTGTCCGCACTTCCTTTAACTCGTCAGCTCGCTTCTGTCCGACAACTTTTTGGAATGGAATTTCCCAAGCGTACATTTTTATAACCTGTAAGGAAGTACTTATGCTGATTCTCTCAAAAATTTTAAAGTTTCCAGTTTATTATTAAACTATAGTCTTCCTACTGTGATTAATTATGTTCTTTAGATACCAATTCGATGTCGACTGTTTGCCATTTGCTAGAAAGAAAAAACATTATATCTTTGCAATTCTATAAATAAGTAGGTATACAAATTCCATCAAACCTCATTTGCATTCGTAGATAATAAGTTCGGCAAAAATGTCCAACTCTATGTAGTACCTACGGTTCGAGCTTTTGACGCTAGTTTTTTTTAATACTACCAAAATAAACTATAAGAAAGTTAATAGCATGCCTGAATTCCGTTGATAACTTCACTCATTAGTTTGATTCTTTCATCTGTTTTTTCAGCTGTCGTAAATCTTACTTTTCCCAGAATTTGCCCAAGGCTACCTGAAAATCACATAAATCAAGTTATCCTATACAAAATAAAAAAAATAGAATAAATAACACAAGAGGTACGTTATATTGGCAAACGCAATAGCATAGCTTTGCTTTTCGTGCTGTTGGTCGTGGATTCGATCCCCACTGAGAACAAAACATTTGTGTATGGCAAATATATTTATTCTATGTTGGCTGTTATAATGTATTACATGTATGTATTTACAAGAACAATCTTATAAGTATTATATCAGCAATCTAGTTCAAATATTAAAAGCGTTGCTTAGTTTGGGACTGTATTTGTATTTTACTACGTGCTACTAAACCACGTAATCATACCTTGAATTGGCAATGCTATTATAATAAGTGCAGCTAATCCAATTAGCGCAGCGTACCCAGCTTGTACATAACCCAAGTAACAAACAGCAGTCATTTGTAACGGGATTATCCAGACATAGTGGAGGAACAAGAATGCCAAGTCATATCTTTGAACATCGTTTGAGAGTAGATTCACTACTTTGCCAGCCGTCGTATCACCTAAAGCTGCATTGCCCATGCGCATAACCTGTAACAATTCATAAAACTCAATATAATACGTACCGACGCGACGTAGGTACATGTCCGATTTCCTTTAGAACAGTCACCAAGGTAACTTCCTTATTCTATAGGCTATTGTGATTGTTGTTTTTTATGATTGACTACTGAATTATTTACATATTTCTCATATTTTATCGTATAATTGTGTTGCTTTAATGTATAAGGTAAAATAAATACCTAATGGATTCCATTATATGCGCCAGTCGAGGCATTAAATCCTTTGCAGTATTAGATGTATACCTAATACACGATAGCAAGGTTTAAGATAAATTCAACTTTATAGGAATCGACTTTAGCATGTTCGACTTTTTTTACTATTTTGGTGGGTATAAACCAGAGCGAAATATTCACAAACCTTTCTAAATATAAGTGAGCTAGTAGCGACTCTGAGCTTCATTCCATACTGCTGGCAGTAAAAATTCCCTAGGTGGTTCATATACGCAGCTAGCCAGTTCGCTAACATCATACTTATGGCGTAGTATATCGCAGTTTCCCGGGACATAGTTGAATCTGCCGACCAGTACAGCAACAGCTGTCCGAATAGCAGAGGTGTGGCCGTCCTGTACCAATGTAAATCGAGTTTATTGAACTTAAGAAATTGTAAGTATGTAAATCAATAAGCAAAATGGTTCGAGTATATTAATATCTTACCGCAGTGAAACATATACGAGTTGCATCAGACCACCAGGTACGAAAGACCAACCAAAGCTTTTGATAAGAACTTTTAGAAATGAAGGGGTTCTGCCCTTAGCTTTTGCAGCAGTTTCCTCTTCTATCCAATTTCTAAAAATAAAGTATGATGTTAATTTAGAGTTTAAATTAGCAAAAGTATTTTTAAAATGTCAAATAGGTGGCTTTGTAAAATTAGCATAGTATGTACCGTCAATTTATTTCAAGCCGGTTCGAAATGTCGCGACATAACTTGCCGAAGGTCACCAGAATTATTAATTAAATATTCTAACCAACTTATTCATACCCATAAGTAAAACATGTCGATCTATGCACCACTATGCACAGCAAAGACATTTGAGATTAGATGCGTTTCCAAAAGTTGGCATGATATAAATGGATGGGAGCCAAATATCTTGAGTGACCCATTCAGATTTTTACTCTGATAAAAAAAAATGTGTAACGTGTATCTCTAACCGTTATACCTAATGTATAATGGTATAAGGAGTAATAAGACGACTGCTGAATATTCAAGAAATATGTATAGCTGCCTACAATATCTTCCAATACGCACTTGCCTGAAATCTATATTATTAAGAGAATAAAATAGTTTTTTTAAGACTACTGTAAAAATCGCGACTTTGTTGCTTTTAAATCGTACCTATGATTAATAGAAAAAAAACAGGTGCAGAAAATGCAATAATTATAGTCTCGAGGTATAAAAGACAACAGAGAAATATTTTATAGTAAAAATCCCTGCTGGAAATTAGATAAATATATATGATGATAAATACATTGTCATTATCTTTAGTTCACAAGTTATCATCAAAAAACTGACACCTATGCATTGGTTCAGTTTTCGGGGACATGTTGTAGAATTTATTTTGTATGACATATACCCAGAACGGATATAAAACACGTGTATTGTACATAAAAATATATTATTAATATAAATCATAAATATTTACATCCACCGTTTAAAAATATTGTGCATTGAGCCATTGAAGCGTTTTATATATATAAAAATCATCATTTTTTTATCACTCGACTACATTTTGGTCTGGATTTTATTATCATAATAAACTAATATTAGTTGAAAAGCTAGGTATAAGTATCCATAAAAATGAATAACCTAAAACTTGACATTTGCTTTTAGTAAACAGCCTTGACTGGCCATGTCTTGACTTATCAAGGACATTTAGTACAGGATCCGCTATGCAAGGAATTGGACCGAGCTGGTTAATAGATGAAAACAATTTTATATTAAATCTGTGTTTACAAATGAATAAATGAATTTGAATTTGAACAGTTGAGCCATCTACAAACCGTTGCAAACGATTTATTAAATTAAATATGTCAATAAATATATTGCAAATGGGTTGCCTAAAAAATTGCAGTTCAAAATATGATTAATTAAAAATTTCACTCGTCGAACCTCGACAACCGGAATTCAGGACTGATTTTTTGCAGACAACCCACCGTGTTCGTAATGAAATAATCTTTATTTTAATTTAACTTTAATTCATTAGGCAGATCGATGCAAGTTACAGTATCGATTGACCTGTTTATGTTTATACCTATGCCTACTCAAGAGTTGTGACGGGAAAAAACTAGTCAACCTAACGTTTGCATATTCTATGGGCTTCATACTTTCGATTGGTATGGAATTTGTCTATTAACCAAAGCAGTAAATTTCTTTTTTTGTATTTATATTCTGGACTGAAATTTTTTAGGCAACCCATTTGCAATATATTTATTGACATATTTAATTTCATATAAAATAGTTTCGGTCCAAATCTTTGTATGGCGGATCTTAGGCTAATTGTGGTTAAATTCACATAATGTAGAAATCATAGAGAAAAAACTCATAGATTGATGATCTACGTGGCATAAGAGTTAAGCTCACCGTTCCAGTATGTCTCCGACAATTTTTGAGTCGTATTCATGTTTTGTGGGCACTAAATCGTACTCCTCCAGATCTCGACGATATCCATTGTAAAAAAGAGGGAACATCCATAAATAAAAACTACGTGAACACACATTTGGAATATCCTTTTGCAGTGGAGTCGTTGGACCCTTAGTCTCTTTAGGCTTTTCCATTTTAACACCCATTTTATTCAAGCACCTTAACGTATTCGAAGTTGTATGATATTGTATTTACTACCGCATCACAAAAACCTTGCGCACACGAACCACGTTTCTATCAGACTGACTCTATCAACACGTCTGAATTTATTACCAAGTGAGTGACCACAGCGCCTGATAATTTTGTTTATTACTTTATAGGAGCATATTTATTATTCTAATACCTTAACTACTAGACCTTATCTAATTTTTCAATACCGAAACAAACAATTAGGTTTCAATTATTATTCCTTTTATTCATTATCTTCCTTTTGACAATATAGATGGACATTTTTTTGACACTTCATACTGTGTGATTTGTTGATAATTTGCAAGTAATTTGCCTATTCTATTTTGTTGTCTTTGCTGTTTTGTGTAAGTTTGGAGGATACGGCCCTTTGGTCGAGCAAACCTGTTAGGTTATAAATACATGCGTCTATTACCAACCGACAAACCACGCTGTCCACCTAGTTTAACGGTTAATATATATTTTTCTTAACAGACAACCTACCTTCTTTGTTCGTTAATTTTCCACATTTTTAATCCTAACCTACCAACTATCTATACATATAAAAGAAAGTCGTGTTAGTTACTACGCTTATAACGCAAGAACGGCTGAACCGATTTGGCTGAAAATAGGTAGGGAGGTAGCTAAGAACCAGGAGACGGACATAGGATTCTTTTTAATCCCGTTCTCGGGGAAAAAATGAACATCCAAAAAAATGTATCAGTAAAAGCATCAGTCCAGTCGTTCATTTGTTAGAAATGGTATAACAAAACACAACTGACAGCTAAACGTAATGTTTGAAAATTTGACATTTGGAAATTGATGTTGATGTTTTTTTTCGAGTTTCTATTGGCTTATCGTGCCGATATAATATAAAAGAAAATAAAAAGAAAATCGTGGTTTTTAGGGGTTGTTAGTGGTTTTTTGGGGGTTTTTAGGGATTTTTAGGAATTGTTAGGGGTTTGTAGGGGTTTGTAAGGGTTTTAGGGGATTTTAGGGGTTTGTAGAGGTTTGTAGGGGTTTTAGGGGTTTGTAGCGGTTTTTAGGGGTTTGTAGGGGTTTGTAAGGGTTTTAGGGGATTTTAGGGGTTTGTAGAGGTTTGTAGGGGTTTTAGGGGTTTGTAGCGATTTTTAAGGGTTTTAGGGGTTTGTACGGGTTTGTAGGGGTTTTTAGGGGTTTGTAGGGTTTTTAGGGGTTGTTTGTAGGTATAAAATCCAAAATATGCTCATTTATTGCTTCTAAGGCGGAACAAAGTTCGCCGGGTCAGCTAGTCTACAGATATTTGTTGGTTAATAAACTTTTACTACCAACTGACAACGCAAAAATCATTGTTGTATCAAAATGAAGTAGAAATCGATCCCTGATCCCGAGGTCAAATCGTTTAGCTTTTTTTTCATAATTAAAGCCATATCCACAATATCCAAATACACTTCTGTGGATTCACGCTCGGAGTTCGTGAGGTCATCCGCACATAGACCCCACATGAAAACCAGCGTTGATTTACAGCACAACGTGTGGAGCGGCTTTATGCTGATACAGAACCTGTTTGACCACAGCCGCGCAAGGAGACAGAGGTCGCAAAGATTTTAAAATCGCTACCTGATACTACCTCCTTATTCTTTTTTTTCCATTATCTTCTTTGTTCTTGTATAATGTAGTCTATATGCTTTGTTTTGTCTTAGATGTTGTAATAACTTCACTACATTGTACAAAGCAAAGTCGCTTCCCGCGTCTGTCTGTATGTATGTATGCTTAGATCTTAAAAACTACACAGCGGATTTTGATGTAGTTTTTTTTAATAGATAGAGTAACTCAAGGGGATGGTTTATATGTAGTATAATACATCATCATCATCACCGCATTGCACCCGTGCGAAGCCGGGGCGGGTCGCTAGTTTGTAATAAAATGTAGGTACCTGCTTGTAGTCTTACACGAAGCATTTACAATATTATTTGAATATGAGGTAAAATGTCAATGAATGCAGTCGACATTTTACAGTAGCTAGAGAATACAAAACGTATCGAAATTACACTTCAGAAGTCACGAGACCATTTTAAAAAGTGTTGACGTTTTCTCCCTTGCGGTTGTAGAAAGTGAACTTCATAGGAGAGCTTGTATTAATTTTGCTTTCTCTATAAAGAAACAAACAAGTACTTATACAAACATTATATTAATTTCATCATTTGCTCCGTGACCTCATCAGTCATTACACTATTTCCTTCCTCTTTAATATTCTGATTCACTTTACCTACAAGATATGATACTTTAAGGTAACAATGCAATACTTTTACCTCATATCCTTATATTATGCAATTTACACTGCAACCCCAGAGCAAGGATTTTCTTGTAATTTTCTTACTATTATTACATTTGACAAAAATCATTGCAGGTAACAACATAGATTGCATTTACGTATTTTTGTCGCAGAATAAAGAAAAACAAACATGCCACACAGTAAGTATACAAACATGCCTATGCCTAACAATAATCTATTTTAGCTATAGGTTCTTAGCCAAATTATCAAGTCAGTACAGTAGATTAGAGCTACTGAACTTACCTGAACTGCTGGTTAAATTATATCTTAGTGACAACTTGGACAAAATTGGCTGAGTCGGTAGCGATTATTTTTCGCAAAAATGAGGCTCTTACTAGACCTAACACCAACAACCTTTTTCCTTTCTATACTCTTTGTTAAAATGTTTTTACTTTTTTATCTTTCTGCTCTTATACTACCTTATTGTTTTTATGTTTTGTTCACATTTGTTATGTATCTATTTCTTTTCTACTCGTGAAAACCTTTAATTGGCCCACTGTTTCCATTTTTGTACCTAATCTAGCTAGACGGCGATTTCGAAGCGATTTGCAAATTTTATTACAACCATTGGTCAATAACAATTGTTTGGGTTTTATTAACCTCCGAGATCTCAGTTTGGGGCGAACTACTAGTATTTACTTATTTTAACACTAACGGCTTAATTTTTAGTGTTATAGCTAAGAAACAAACACAAAGCTAGGCTGTTATAGTACATTATGGTACTAGTGTGTAACATTGGTAATCATCAATTAACACGTGTATCATACCTACGACGTTTTTCAACACACTTGTGAATAAAATAGGTAACAATAAAAACTCATTTTTCCTTGGAGTTTTCAGGCTTTTTTCAGGTAGTAAACTTTCCATAACGCTAAGGGCTTCACATCTTATATTGGGCGGTGTACAACATAAATCATTTTCTTCGTAACCAGTACTTGTAGACATTTTAATTAATAAATAACTATAATTTCAACAGTGAAAACGAGTTGTGAAAAATGTTTCGCTATGGCGGGAAAAACTAATCAGTTTTTTATGCGCGCGCATTGCGATCGGCCACAGACTAAAGGGATGAGGTTTTTTTTTTATTTTCTGCGCATAGGGTTTTCGCCTATATTCTGCCACGTAAAAAATGGGGAATTTAAAGTTTTCTTTTATTACAGAGAAAACAAAAGTTAAATTTGAGTGAAAGTTTTATTTATTAAACACGTGCGAGTTAAAATTATCTATTTAAATAAGAAGTTGCATGAAATGAGCAAGCAATAGGAACATAAATTTATTTGTTCTATTGAACACGATCTTTTTTTGAATAAAAACTTTTTTAAGAACAAAGCAACTCAACCAATAAAAAAAAATCTATAACTCACTAGTGAGATAAAGCAATGAAAAAGTCACAGTTTGATTATGGGTGTCATTCTGTGCCTAATTGCGGTGACCATAGAGCCACTTTATGAGCAAGTGTGTTGAAATAGTAGATTATTATACAAGGGGAGAAAGCAGTGTCTTCTGTCGCGGGTGACGATTTAAGTTCACCCAAGACTAAGACAGCTTTATCACCGAGGAAAATACTCTACTTTTCGTACCATTTGCGAAAAAATTAACACAATAATAATATGAGATAGCATTTTAGAACATTAACTTATTTATAAAAATAAATTAAAATAAACTTAACGTTTATGTATTTGAAGAAAACAAAAACGCGGCATTTTCCTAGACTAATATTTTTTTGTCGGAAAAGCAAAGGCATCAAGCTCATACGGCCTGCATAATAAATGCGTATTCCTTTTTCAAAAAGATGTATAATGCTTTGTATACAAACTCAATGGTGTAAACACAGATGTAGTTCAGTATAAATTGTATTCCAAATTTAAATCACTTTCTCCCCCTAGAGGATGAAAGAAATCCAGTACAATTTTCTCTCCCTGTTTTTAACAGATTAAAAATGACTATTGTTATGTTCACTTTTTGTGGCATAGAATGTCACTTTTTTGAGCAAGTGGTACGAAAAATACTTTATAATACAGTTTCTCAAAAAGTGGCGTATTGCAGGGACGTATAGCGTTCGGGATGTGGGCTATTACATACTCGTGCTTTTTTTTACCTTTCCCGAACTCGTGCGTTCTCTTTCCCAACTGTCAAAATAATGTCTATTAAAAAGAAAAACCAACCATGAAGTTTTTACTAAAAAAAATCATAGAAGTTTTTATGATTCATGACAATACGTATATTTCTAAAAAGAAGCTACTAATTTATTTCAATATCAGATTTAATGATTTGATTGAATGAGTTAGGTTAGGTTTCATTTCATTTCATCTCAATTTCATTTTCATTTCATATCAATAAAAAAATTCTACTGAAGACTTGGCTGTATGGGCATAGTTCCCTTTGCCTACCGGAATGGGTGAAGAAAAAAAAACTCTGCTTATATGCTACGGTTGGCGCCATTTTTCAGAAATTTTGTTTTTATTAAATTGCTTCATTTTTTCGCAATTTTATTAAAAATAGTCGTTCAGTACACGTGCGGAACCGTCATTGCAACTTGTTCCGACTGTCAACCCTCGCCTTCGGGTGCGCCTCGGCTCGGGTAGACATTTGTCGGAACTCTTTGCAACGACAGCCTTTCCGCACTTGTAATGAAATATACTATTAGCTGTTTTCATTTTTGAAGCGACTGGATTAAAATAACTGTGTCCCATAATAGTATTACTATGGGATTGCTAGTTAATTATTTGAGCTTTTAAAGTTTATATATGCAATTATTTTTATTCTGCTCCGCTATAATGTGAATGAAGTGAGCTGAAATTCGATACCGCCTGAATGTTAATACACTAAAATACATTGCATTGACTGTTGAGCGGAATTAAGTTCGCTGGGTGAGCTAGTGATGAATAAAATACCAATACATTCTCAGGTTTACCATGCCATAGCCATGCACTACGCTATTTCAAAATTGTAAAAAAATCTGTCATTGACCTAATAAAAACCCTTACAGTGTGCTAAAGAGAAATAATATCTAGCCCAAGGTCGTCCGTCAATAATAAATGATGGTATGGTGTTGGGCTGGTGATGGTGAGTGGGGCTGAGTTGGGGATGTACAGGCATCGTTAGAAGTCGATGATATAAACCACAAAAATAGAGACTAAGCTCTACAAAATATAGGAAAAACACTGCTCTACACTTCTCAATAGAGATAGAAAATGCCAGTACTGGTGTTTAATTTTCTCGTTTGTTTAGTTAGAAGCCTGAAAATGTAAAGGGGTCCGTAGGATTTTATATAATAAATGCATTTTTATTTTGAAGACCTGACACGATGCCGATGGTCCTAAAGCTCTAAATATAATACCACGAAAATCTATTAGGGAGACCCATGTCCATGCACATGATGGTGTCGCGGGATGCCGAGCTTTAAAGGGGTTTTAAAAGTATTTTTTGTAATAAGTCATATTGTTGTGTAGTTGTGTTTGTGAGTGTAGTATGCGGCGGCGTGGAGTGCGCGCCGCGGTACCGTGCCCCTTGTCGTGGAGCGGGCCGGCCGCCGTCGCTCCGCCGCAGTATGACGCGGCCAGCGCGACGCCCGCCCGCGCCGCGCCGCGACGCAACACATCGCGAGCACCTCTCTCACGCGCCAATTCATATAAACAATACCACTTTATTGTATGTTCGAACCGTGCCTTCATTATTATACACCGTCACAATAACTAAATTAAATTTATGGTGAACGAAGACTAGACTGAACGTGATTTAAATTATTATAAATATACCAAAAGAAAATGCACATGATAGACCTTTTAATTCGCAGTGAACTAAAGTGATTTGGAGGACAAAGCAATGTGTTTACAAAGAAAAGTAACATAGCAACCGATGTTTTTTAGCAGTTCTATTATATAACTTGGTTAAAAGCGTACTATCACGTTTTGCTTTATATTTTTCTGATATTTTTTTTTTATATAATATAGGCAACCGCTTGACCACCTGATGTTAAGCAATGATGTGGTCGTTCGCTTCGCTCACTCGATCAACTAATTATTGAAGAAAGCTATTTTCTGGAGTTCAGTGTTTTATTAATTCACTGTATAATAACAATACTAAGTTGTTTAAATGGTCTTGCTATGGTTATTATGATTTAAATTAGCAATCAGCTGCCAATTTATAAATTGTGTATTTTAGGAGTCTAACAATAGAAAGAGCAGAGTTTCACTTACACGTTGGTGTCTTAGAATATATAGGTAGTTTCTTGTGCCTGCGGCGCCTGTTCAACTGTTACCCTATTACCAATAAACCCAGTAGAAGTTTGGTTATACCTAATTATGAAAAAACTCGACGTAATCTTGTAATAGTACGTTACACCGTGTTTTGTCACTTTCGATTGAATTTGAAATCTGCTTGTCAATGCAAAAGACAAAACACGGTGTAACTATTCTAAGCTTGAGTTGAGTTTATTAATAAGAAATACTGTGTACAGTCTTTTTCGATCTAGTACTGCTAGTCAATGCAAAAAGAAAATACGATGCAGGCATCATCAGAAGTAAAGTAGATCGCTTTTTCAGAATATCAAAATCGTTCTGTTTTTGCTCTAACTATAAGATATCATCTGAATACTAGATGCGGTTTTCAATTATTTTCAGTCCTGATGATTATTTTTCTGTACTACTGTATTTTTATTTATTATTTCGAGATTGCGCTGGGTTTGTTAGTAATAGGTTTGGTACCAATACACCCAACCGCTTTTGTTTGGTTCAACGACTAGACTTATGAAAAGTTCCAACGCAAGTAGAACTTGTATCTACAGTTTAGGTAACTTAATGATTTAAAAGCGAATTTTCACTAAAATGGGCATGTTACAGTATTAACCATCATAATATTAACTATATCGAATCGGGATACAGAATTCAGATCATAATTTATTTTGACAGATAGTTTTGTTCTCCAACTGCCAATATAACCAACGGTTGCAGTAAACGTCAGATTATTTATTAGTGAACTGTGGCATCATAACTAACGTGAAATTACGCCTGAGTGGACTACTAATATTATTATACTTAATATCATTTACAAATCAGATATTGTGGACTAAAATAATAGATGTGGACAATTAGTGTAAGACAAGAGTATATGAAGAGGAACCCGAGGGTCAGTAGTGGTCATGGAAAACGGTGCCTTAAAATATGGGAGCAACAACAATAATGACACTGCTGTGGAAGAGAAGGTGGTAAGTAACAATATCTAAGTAAGCATTTCACACATATATGTTATTATTTACCCTTATTATTGTAGTCGTACATTTTTGTTATTCACGATCTATCCCAAAAATCATTCTTCATATTTTATGTTGATAAAATAATGTAAGAACAGCACTTGTTTAGCGACAACAGGAAATGATGAGAGGAAATGCTAATTAAAATTCCAGGTTGTCAGTTTGTCTAAAATAACCTGGAGTTTTTAGACTCTAAATGAACCGTTTCAAGATGAACATGAATGTGAACGAGTTTTATACTCGCAAGATAGTTTTATGCGAGGAAGCAATATTTTTTTATTAAGGAAGAGATATATGGTGTACCAAACTTTTTACCGAGATAAGTTTCTCAACAGTTTTTCGTTCTAAAAATATATTTTTAACCTTTACCACCGTTTGCATTGCATCCCCCTCGTACCCTTTTCATTGATCCGCAAATGTTTTTCATGTGACCTCAATAGTGAAACTTATGCTAGGTAGGTACATTTCTTAATGCTTCCGCATTAAATCCTCTACGAGAGGCATTTGATTTGACATCGTTCAATTAGTACTTTAGTATCGAAACCCGTGCTCTTTATCGGAGATAAGCAAAATCAATTTGCTGTTTTCCGACATGCATGCCTGACTTTTGTACTTATCTGATATCAGAATCGCTTCACGAGAGCGTATGTAGCTCAAATTCGTAAAAAGTGTATGCAAGGTTGAAATGGGTCAGTGAGAAAAAAATCTAAACGGTGAGAGATATCATAAAATGTAAATGGACTCGCGTTACTGATAAAAATAAAAATTGCAAACACTGGCTTTTTGTAGATAAAAAAGTACCTACTGGTTATAAAATGTTATGTCTTATAAGATTTTTAAAAATGGAAAATAAGAAAAAATGTTTTATTTTTTTCGATGTTTTAAATTAAAATACATACATATTACATACTCTTTTAATATTTTGGTCAGTCATCATTAACCTACTGACATTCTCATTACCACTCATGAGTTAATAGCATATGTAATCAATAATATTCACTTATTTTTGAGTTTATGTACGTACCTACCTTACCCACCTAAGATGCGCACCGCGAGATATTTGTCATGTCGTTCTGTCAAAATGTAAGCCTTTGGACCAGTTTAGGAACTATTGCATTATCTGTGGTAATGTTGTCGAGAAACCGCGCCTTTGAATTTACAACTTTTGACATTTCTGCGTATCTATTATCTCGTCCTCAGAGAGGTACGACGACTAACAAGTGTCAAAAGTGTACATTATGGCGCGTTTTGTCGACACCATTATGTACCACCGATAATGCAATAGTTCCTAAACTGGTACAAAATGCTTACATTTTGACAGAACGACATGACAAATATCTCGCGGTGCACATCTTAGGCCCGCTGGTCTTTTACATTACACTAAACATAATATAAATATAATGTTCAATTTAATTCTAAAAAATATTAATATATGTAACTACATTAGGAATCAATTTCATTCAGATGGACATGTTGGCTATTCGTTTTCTCATAACTCTATATGTCAACCAGCATACGATGAACCTCGTAGCAAATGGCTGCTTTTGGTTTAAAAAGTTCAAGCTGTATCCAAGTATTAACGTCTTTCATTTCAATAAAACATAGCCTATGTCTCAATCCGGAAAAAAGGCTTCTGAATGGTATACGTTTCATTGAAATTGGTCCAGTAGCTAACGCGTGATCCGCAAACAAACAAACAGATACGTCACTTTTTATTTTTGTTTTGTGGTTATTGTTACAAACAAACATACAAACCTGATTCCGGAAATCAGGTTTGTCTGTATGTTTGTTCGCGGATCACGCCTATACTACTGGACCAATTAAAATGAAACTTATGCCATTCAAAAGCCCTTTTTCCGAATTGAAACATAGGCTATGTTATTGAAATAAAAGATGTAGATTCTTAGATACAGCTTCAACTCTCTAAACCAAAAGCAGCCATTTGCAAGGTTCATCGTATGCTGGTTGCAGATATTTTGTTGGAAAGTTTCACACGCGTACGAAGTCGCGGGCTAATAAATAAATAAATAAATATTCACGGACACTTAACACAACGCCTTCTAGTCCCAAACTAAGCAAAGCTTGTGCGATGGGAACTAGATGGCTGATAGAATACATACATACATTTTTTTTTGTAAATACATACTTATAGTACATAGAAACACCCAGACACAGAACAAACATCTATGTTTGCCACACAAATGTTTGTTCTCGGTGGGGATCGAACCCACGACCCACAGCACGGAAGGCAGAGCTACTACCGACTGAGCCATGACGCCTGTCAAATATAATATAATAGCTGATAGCTATTTCATTATAATTATTTCCATTTCTATTTCAATTAAGTGACATTTCAATAAATAGTAAGTACACACACGTCGTATTATTGCATGCAAAAGCGGAATGTGGTAGAACAATGTACCTTCTTTGTACAAAAACCCTAACATCTGTCTAAGAATACTTTAAATATACCTACTATGAATTATGAAAACGATCAATGGGGAATAAAGATCTTTAAACTAAATAAAAAAGTTGAAGCCGTAGTAAAGAACCTCATCATAGAAGAGTACAAGAAAACATGAAAGAACGATTAACGCTAAAATCAATAGAGAAATGAAAGTTAAATTAAGCAAAACAACCGCTATCAAATGACCAATCTGGAGTTTTACCTTGAAGTGAAAGTGGTGCAGTATCCATGTGTATAGCTAGGTGGTGTTAGGCAGGTATCGGAGTCTTGGCCGCGATTAGCACGCGATAGTTCAAGGGCTCGGCTCATCCAACAGATGGCTAGAACACCAAAGTATAGATAAACCCTTTTCAATATTGCGTAAACTTAACGGCATTCGCCTTGACTTCATATCTTACAAAGAAAATCATTTATCATAATCCTAATGTATGAAATGTTTTCACACCATGTAGAGTTTCCTAAAATAGTGAACTCATGCTGCGGAAAAATCTATTCACCAATTTGGATGACTAATAGAAAAAAAATGTTATTATGTATGCCGCGGATATAAAATATGCATATATAACGTAGCACTACTTGGCTCATTCCAATTTTCCCGTGACTAAATCCCCTGCGTAGGGGATTTCTGGAACGTTTGTCCAAAAATCTACTTAGCTACCACGGCGACTGTCGGCAGGGGAACATTTCAACTCACACTTATTTTATACTAGTTTTCATCCGCGACTTCGTCCGCGTCCCGTTCGATCCTGTTGATTTTCCGGGATATAAAGTAGCCTATGTGTTAATTCAGGTTACCAACTATAAATATTCCAAGTTTTATCCAAATCGGACCCGTAGTTGCAGTGTGATTGAAAAACAAACACCGAAACATCTCATTAAGAAATTTATTTTACTACGCCAGCATTCGTGGTTTCCACGATATTCATTTTTTTATAGATGACACGGAATATCTGCTCTCAACTGTAATTTCCTAAGAATGACGTAAGTAACTCTATTTGGTGATACCGGGTGTATTAAGACACCTCCCAAAAATTAAAGTCTGGGTAAACCACTTTTCCCATAAGAAGAACCATCAGAGTACGCACAAAAAAAACTGCTCTTACATACATTTTTGCGAAGTAGGTATTGGATTTTGTATGGAATAATATTCTATCTAACCCATATTACTAAAGTTAAGCGCTCATTTGAATAGAATAATAACTGAACAATAAGACATTGTTTTCGGATTTTGGTTAATTATAAGTTGCTACGCTAAGATAACAAACAATACATTTCATGTGTCAAATGCAATAAGCTCGCAACCAGTTTTGATTAAAATTTACACGTGGGGCCCCGTGGGGCCAAGAGATAACCACTCAACATCAGGTGGCTCATTAGTTCCGTTACCTTTCCTAACTAAAGAAAACTATGGCCTTTCAATAGATAAGTATTGCCAACACGGTTGCCATGTTCTTGGTGGGAATGGGAACCCACAGCCGACAGTGCTATGCCTTTGTATCGCCCTCGCTGCGATACATTTTTTCGCTCGAACGCATAGAACTTTTCGTAAATTTTATGCGGAATAAAGATCAGTGCTAGAACCCTCCTCTTGCATGACCTTCGTCCATGATAGGCTTCGTCACATATCCTTAGAAGCAGAGGTAGAAAGCATCTCTCAAAATGAAAAAAGCTTCAAAAAAATTGCCTTTAATGGGTGTAATGTAAATATAGAATGCACCTAATCTGATTGTCCAACACAAATAACTAACGTAACCTAAAGCTGATCAATTTATGCCTTTTTTTGTCAAAGGAGAGCCCAAGCAGTTGTTTTTTTTTTTAAATCCAAAACAAATAAAATTTGGGAAAGGGAAAGAGACGCATTTCCTCTCGATTTCTGGATAAAATTTTAGTAGATATCGAGCTAATCATAATTTACGATTTTTATGTACACCAAAAAAGTTTCGCTCCTCATCCTATGCCGAATATGCGCATTGCATCATACCGAATGGCTATAGAGGTTTAAATTTGAATGATACGAAACTCCATATCTTATGATGGCTTAGCAGCTTAATATTGGTGAATGATGTGAGTGCGGCAACGGTAGATCCGGTAGCAACGCCATGGCGACACCACCGTGCGTTTCAGCTGAAATGTTCGATGAGTGGAAGGGGAGGTTGTGCGAGGTCACGCCTGTGCTCGGGAAACTCCGCCAGCCGTCGGGACTCCTCGGTCGGGATGTGCGCACAGCGACCTCTTGCGTGCGCCGCTACAGTGCTCCCTCGAGTTTACGTCCGGCGATCACGCTGCGGACCCTGCCGCCTTACACTGCCATCAAATCGTTATCTAAATATTCGCATAAGGCCCATCGTCTTTAAGAAAGGCCACACAATTTATACTGACAAAACGTAAAGCTAAAATAATTCAATTAAAACAGATATCTAGTCATAAACCGTGTAAAACGATTGTAAATGTGTCGAGCGCTCAATCGATCGACTGCATTAAAAAGTTAAAGCTGTTATTATATTTTTGCCGTTGACTTTTCCAGATTTTGTTGCGCTGTTATAACTATTCTTATTTATTTTTATATAACGCGTGTCATGAATTTAATTATTTTAATGTAGCGTGTGGATCCGTCCTGTGCTTAGTCCGTTCAGTGAACAGTGCGTCAATTGTCCAAAGGTGTTTCCTTCCTTCTTTTAGTTGCAGGCTTAGCTATTTGTATTATTTACAGCTATATTTGATACATTTCGTGGTGAAACGCGACCCATGCTTGGAGTTATGACTACCATGGTATGGTTTCCTTTGTCTACATTATTTAATTTGTTTCAGTTCTTAGAAAAGGATAGTAGTTCAAAATTGCATTGTGCTCCATCATCTTAGTGTTTGAAGTACTTACGCCTCGGTTTATGTAATAATCTATCGTTACTAAATTTTCTCTTTTAATACCTAATGTTCTTTCTTGTAGTAAATAGTATAAAAATAGTGACTTGATTTTATGAAATACTGATTGTAAACTTTAATAGGATGGTTCATGCTTTAAAGCTTCAGAATGAAATAAAAAGTCATTCATTACGCGCTATATCGACTACTATTTCGCTGCCCTACTGTTCATTATTATGACAACCAGAGTACCTACGGAGATCATTGTAGCCCCTCCCACAAGTCCCACATCGCTATGTTCTGAACATGACTACTGCAGACTTTCATGCTATGCTGACTGAATTGAATACACACTCATAGCTGAACTCAGTAATAGGACAAATACCGCTTTGCGCGTAATGTAGATAACATAATTTCATAGCAACAAAAATCGCGCGTATGGAAACATTTTTTCTAAACAAAGAAATGTACAATTCTTACAAATCAAATTTACAAACGGAGTTTACGGGGTTCGTATTCTTTTCACGTCGCTTTTATGATTGGCTAAATGATATCTTTTTTAACATATGAAATTAAACATTTGCTTACAGGCTAAGGCAATTCGATACCCATAAGAAAGAATCCATTTTCAACATGACCAATAAGCTTTAGATAAAACAAAGCTTCGTACATTTTACTCGCAGCTTGTGCAACCAAACCGATTCTATCGATTGCGCTGTCACTGGCTTGTACGTCTAGTGTCTAGACAACAGTCGATGACCTGAATGTAAAATGATTTCAACCTGAATTCATTTTGAAATTAAATAAGCCGTACATTTTTAATTACTAAAATAATAATGTGAATTTCATTAATATACGAACTACCGTAGGATTCCTTAGGCTGCTGATGACATATTAGTATAAATAAAAAATATAGAGTAAATGTAGATTAATTGTAATAAACTAAAAAAAAAAATAGATAAATTAGTACCTAAATGGTCAACCGGATATCAAGTTTCACCGGCCTGTTCAATGTACAAGTGAAGCGTGTTGCTCGAGTTGAACTTGCGTGTTTATAAAGATGAAAAGAACTACCGGCTATTGACACACTGTCTTGAATGAGGCACGGCCTCGTTCTCCGCTTTCAGGCGCTCGTAGCTCTCAGCCTATTAGTTGCGCTCTATTCTCCTAAGCCACGTTCTAGCGAACATTCCGTGGTACAGCGCAGTACTTAACAAACTTGATTCTCGTATCGCTATCGCAACAAAATATGTAAAATCTTAACTATATCGACTCTATAAAACAAATAGTATACAAACTAACAAGCTTATACGATTGCTGAAATAGAAAAAGGGGAGGATTCGGAAGTGTCCGGAATAGACCGCGCACTTATGCAAAATACGGCGATTGCACTTCTCGAGAGGGCGACGGCCTTCGAGCTTTCAGTGCTGGAATGTGAGCACTCGGAAGCATCTGAGCACGGTGGGTTCCGGTGAGAGCGTTGGCGCGGCAGCGGCATGGAGGATCGCGTGCCGCCCGAGGTGCCGTTGATAGTGACGCCGCCGTGCGGAGGCGGTGGTGGCGCGCTCACCACGTCGCGGCGCGTTGCGTCCGCGCGCGGCTCGCGCGATGACACGCTGCCGCCCTCCGCCTGGCGGTCCTCGGTGCGTGTGCGCGACACCAGTTTCCGCGGCTCGCGCAAGAGCGTCGTACGACTCGAACCGCCCTGTAATGGCCTCAACGGGCTGCCCGCCATCGGCAAGGAGGTAATGCATCACTCTTTGCCTGATACTTCGTAGACCTAAATTTAAAAATATCAGTCAAGGTGTATTTGTTTAGAGGAATAAAGAAGTTAACAATGAAAACTATTGATGATCAAATAATTTTAATTTTATTAAATAAATACTGGATGCAGTAACCCCTTAATTTAAAAAAAAACCTTTATACAGTGAAGCTCTGGACCGTATTTCAAACGAAATACCTACGTAGTTCTGTTGGTTTGGTATTTTACCTACTTAGCGTAATGTCGTTGGCACCGCATTAGCTCGAAGTCGTTGGGATAAATATTTTACCACAAGCCGTGCGAACGAATGAATGATTTATTTATACACTGGGGCTGTTGTGTGCGACCCGGGTCTGCTTCACGCATGAACTACGCTAGCGGAATCCAGGACACTCTAGAGTACATCTACTTGATTAAGTATTAGTTGATGTTATTATGAACTTTATCGCCACAACTGCAACCGAAGAAAAATATCTTCATTTTGTTATAAAAGTTTGTATTTAACTTTGAAATAAGGAGGAAATCTTGCTTTATCATTTTAGTGTAGAACTTGCATAAAATAACTGCATGTCGTTACGTAATTTGCGTACCTATGTAGGTATTTGTTATTTTTTCAAATAAAAATTTTAATTTTTTTAAATTTATGTTTTATACTAACACAACAAAAAAATTCATACCAAATAAAATCTTTTCATGAAAGTCAAACTTCTTGTTCATACACAATTACACTAGACTGAACTACCGCCACTAAATAAAACTGCATTTGAATTGATGCTATCATCATACCTTTCAGGTTCTTCATTCACCTATATACTAAACTAATGTTTAAATTACACTAAAAAACAGAACTTTCACTTTGTATTGACCATATCGAACACTGAATCTGATACACATTATTTGTACACTAGAGGATGAATCGACCCATTAATGGAAATAATTTCATTGTTTTCAGGTACTGTCCCTGGGAGCGACTGTCCCTGGTCACAAGGGAACCACGCAACCTTCACACCCTTGCACTATCCTCCACCATTCTCCTTACAAGGTAAGTGCCGTGCGAATAAGTCATCTCATCTTCGTAACGCTCTAAAGCGCGAAACTGCCACATTGTAAAAAATCAAATACCATTTTACACTAGATAATATAACATAGGGTTTACCATACTCACGTGGATATTCGAATAGATGGTTAATATTTTTGTAAAAACTTTTCCACAACGACCTCGGTCACGCTCGGCACGCAAAAGGCAAAACACAAATATTTCTAGGCGCTCACGCTATGGTACTACGAGTATGTTCCTAGTTTGCAACCCCGTTATTTATATCCTTTGTTAAATAACTTTTCGTCTGTTTAATACTTACAGGCCGCTTGGGATTGGTTGATTCTAATACTGGTTATCTACACCGCTATATTTACTCCCTACGTAGCAGCCTTTCAACTAAATGAGCCGGATTTCGATAAAAAATCTAAACGATTCGGCGAAGATCCAATAGTCGTCATCGACATGATTGGTAATAGTCATATTATGTACATAATTTATTATTTCATGTTGCTTTTGGTAATGTAGACTTTTAGTTTGTCAATCAAGTACCTCACATAATTTTTTGTTTTGCAGTGGACGTGACATTCATAGTAGATATACTCATAAACTTTCGAACAACATACGTGGATATAGCAGATGAAGTGGAGTCGGACCCTGCTAAAATAGCGATGCATTACTTACGTGGTTGGTTCCTGATCGATCTCGTCGCTGCCATCCCTTTCGACTTGCTACTCTTTGGCACCGATACCGATGAAGTGAGCTGACTTTCTCTCTTTTTTATACATTTTCACATAAACACATTATTAGGACTAAAGAAACACATACTTAAGTTAAAAATTACTTACTTAGATGTCAATAACAATGCTATTTATTCAAAAATTTGAACACTGCGGCAGACCGTGAAATACAAATTTGTCTTGATTGGCACATTGAATAATATAATGATGTGTGATACTGAGAGATGAATGAATGGAATGTTATATTTGATGGCTGATTAAGTGAATTTGTGCTTCTCGGTGGATATCCAGACGATCAATTGTCCGAAAAAAATCGTATCATTGTTTATTAAGTTCAGAATCCTAATACTAAATACTTGTTTTACTTAATAAATAGATTAAATAGGTTTATTTATGTTAAGATACTTATTATATTATTTATACAAAATACACATAAACTAAAGTTATGAAAAACTGAAGAGGCGTCGTAAGTAGAGGCCATACAATACAACATGATTAAAGGGGCGAAGCACAATATATACCTACCTGCTGCAGTGATGGTTAAAACAGGTCATAAGATTGTAATAAGAAGTAGGTCAAGTAAGGGAACTATAGGCATTTTGAGATAATAGTTATTCAACATAAATAGCTTATTTAGTCCATTTAGTTATTATACTACGGTTTGGTGCAGTACGAGTTTCGGACAAATGAAATTCTGGTTATATTCTTGCAGGACGTCACTTATAAAACGTTATCAGTCATAATATAGCCGCACAGATAATGAATTTATATTCCGCTAAATCATAAACCAATATTCTCAATCTGAAACGATCCCTTGATTAGAAAAGTAACAAAAATGCAATATTGACATCGTATTTGTTTTTCTAAATTGCCCTTTTTTGTTTTAATTTGTTTCGTTTTTTTTTTTTTTTTCATAAAACAATATTTATTTGTTCTTTTGATGTTCATTGTAGGTCTGCAATATGCCCAAAGGTGGGTGCGTATTGAACTTGTAATACCATTTCTTGTTACAGCAGGGGCTGGAAAGTGATGAGGTATACCATCTTTGTGAACTATTTTTATGTTGCTGCCACTATTAACATTTTAGTTGACATATTTTATTCATTACTTTCCACTAGCCATTGAATCCACAAAGTGAATGCGGTAATGGAAGATGTGGACGCTTCCCATGAGCAAACGTTAATCATTTTCCAATTATACACCATTTCGAACATCTAATAAAGCTCACTCGCTATATCACGAGCTTGGCTGCAGGGTTAATGGCAACCTTTACGCAAGACCCACTTAGTATACGAACGCCAAGGTATCCAATATAACAAACAACTGCAAAACCACTTGGAAAAACTACATGACATTGCGATCAGCGTTAGCACGTAACAAACAACCTATCGCATATAGTATTACAGTGTTTCCATGATATTTTTGTGACTGCAAATAGTTATAGTTATAAGTATCGACATAGGTATTACAAAATTATCGTGGAATGATCTTTAGTTTTACTTTTACTACATAGATTTAGCGTTATATTATAAGCGTACAGATGTACTTTAGATCACTTAAATCAAATTAGTTTATACTAGACTGCCAAATATAACTATTTTTATGATTAGAGTATTATTAGAGTGAATACTAACTGGTGTGCAGAAAACACAGTAAGTGTTATCGGATATCAAAATATTGTGATAGCATAATATCATTGGCTTTTTATACAAAAAGGTACCTTCAGAGGTCACAAATTGCACAGAGCTTGGTAGCAATACGCTCACACTTCCCAGACGAACATATTTTGTACCTTCAATTGATAAAAAATACGCATATTATCACAACAGGATGCACCAAGTTTAATTTCAACATGTCGTTATACATCCATATCAATTTTATATGGCACCCACCTTACATTCAACTGTTATACAAAAATCTGTTGAATATTATCTCAACCACTGTGATACACTACTGTGACTGAATTTTCTTTGACATATTGTTTTTAAATTTTCCCATCATATTTTAATTACACAACAACAGCAATATCTTTTACATTCTTTACTTTTCATTCTTACTTTTGTACCTTTTAATATTAATTTATTTTACTTGAATAAATTTTTGTACAAAATTTTTTCATTGGTTTTTCCTTTCCTTGAAAATAACTGAAGAGTAGGCCTTTTTCATCATAAATATTAGTTTTTCATAAAGATTTTTCATAAATTACTACAAAAACAGTCATTTTAAAATCAATATTTGACTCTAAGTGCTAGAGCGTATATTATTTTTTTTTTTTAATTAAATTTTATTTAAACAAATCGTAACTAATCGTAATCATTTTATAACCACTTTTTTATAAAAATTTAACTATAGGCTAGGAATCAATTTTATTGAAAATAAGGTTTATTCGTTTAATTTGACGTAAGTATGTACCTAAACATATAGCAAACTAATTATTAGGTAAGTTTAAATCAAGTTTACTGCAATCTATGTGTGAAACACTGTTTATTTGGAGTGTGTCGATGCACAGCATTTTAATATATATCACTCGTTATTGCTGTATATAACTCGATAACTATTCGCATCTTGCTACAAAATCAAGTAACTAAACATATATTAGTGGCATAATACTCGTTTAAAACTTAATTTTTTACTTACTGCAATGAGGTCATAATTTACTAATTTGACTTACAATATACCTATTATATAACCTTACCAAACAGTTATATGCACTGCATTCTGTACGAAGCCAGCCGCTAATTCTAGATTTAAATAACCGCTTGTAACTCTGCAAAGTACAAAGTATATCAAAGTTTGGTTCGGCTCGAAGGCATATTTCATAGGCAATATTTGCTTAGTTAGCGTGATTTTCGCTGCGAGGCCTCGTTAATGCTAATTTAGTTCTGAGCGAACGATTCATATACCGCTTGAGTTGGGTTTGCGGCTATACATTGCTAGTCATTTGCTGGGGAGTTCTCAACTGCTATGGTGTGGTTGCAGACTACTACGCTCATCGGACTTCTAAAGACGGCTCGTCTCCTCCGATTAGTGCGAGTGGCAAGGAAAATTGATAGATACTCAGAATATGGCACTGCCGTTCTCCTTCTCCTCATGGCAACATTTGTGCTCATTGCGCATTGGCTCGCTTGCTTGTGGTAAGTATTGTTAAATACATTAGAATAAAACATCACTACCTATTACTTTGTGTAAACACATTTTTTTTGCAGGTATGCAATAGGAAGCTGGGAGCGTCCTCAGCTGCAGGCTCCGATCGGTTGGCTAGACGCCTTAGCTAATGACGTACAGGCGAGTTATAATAATTCAACGGGCCCTACGATGAGGTACTTCCTAATTAAATTAAATGAATGTATTGCTAGTGAATTTTTATTTTATTATGAATTGACGAATGTTTCAGATCACGTTACATCACAGCTTTGTACTTTACTTGCACCTCGCTAACGAGCGTCGGCTTTGGCAATGTAGCCCCAAACACTGACTTGGAGAAAGGGTTCACGATATTTGTCATGCTTGTAGGATGTGAGTATTTCTGATTTTGCCGCAAGCATTGTTGTATTTTGAATACATGTAAATGACATAATAACATCGTGTTCCAGCTCTAATGTACGCTAGTATTTTTGGTAATGTATCGGCGATCATTCAAAGACTGTATTCGGGCACGGCTCGGTATCATACGCAAATTTTAAGAGTGAGGGAATTTATTCGGTTTCACCAGGTGAGGAATTATTTATGTCATGATGATTATAACATACTTAATGCCATTGTATTTACAAATTAACAAATAATATATATTTTTTACAGATTGCAAACCCACTTAGACAAAGGCTAGAGGAATATTTCCAACACGCGTGGAGTTATACAAATGGCATTGATACGTCCAGCCTCCTCAAGGGGTTCCCTGAATGCCTGCAAGCTGATATCTGCTTACATTTGAACCGCAATTTACTTGCGAGCTGTTCAGCATTTGAAGGTGCTAGCCCAGGTTGCTTGAGGTAAAATGAAGACGAATTTTTTTTATAATAATTAACATAATACTTTTAGAACTTGTGAATAACTTTTCTTAAATATCTTTTTATTTCAGAGCCTTGTCGCTTCGATTCAAAACCACCCACGCTCCACCTGGAGAAACCTTAGTGCATCGTGGTGATGTACTTACGTCACTATACTTCGTCTCTCGTGGTTCAATAGAAATTTTAAAAGATGACATCGTTATGGCTATTTTAGGTAGCAGTATAACTGTCTATATGTACATTTTCTAACTCACTTTACTAGAAAGAGAGATTGAGTGGTATCCATCCATATCAACTACACAAAACGGTTCAAAAAATAAAAAAAAAACAAAGTCGTCGCGGCCTTCCGAACCATCTGCATTCCATTGAATAATAATGATATCTATTCAAAACATGCGAACCATACACGTGTAAAAACTTATATAAAACAAATGTCTTGACAGGCAAGGATGATATTTTCGGCGAAAACCCATGCATCTACCCCACGGTGGGGCGCAGCAACTGTCGAGTGCGGGCACTAACTTATTGCGATCTGCACCGTGTGCACAGAGACGATCTGCTGGATGTACTGGACTTCTACCCGGAGTTTCGTTCCTCATTTGTGAATAACCTCGAGATCACGTATAATATGCGATGTGTAAGTTCATTTAACTTGCCCTACATTTACATATAGCAAAGCAAAAAAATCTTGAGTAAATAAAGTCATTTTCTTTTAATTTTACAACAAAAATTATGTAAATATTACGATTTTTCAGGAGGAACTAAGCGGTATTGAGCCGCGGCGCAGAATGCGCTACGAAAATCCTTGCGACGCACGACTGCTACGAGAGGCCTACGCACGTACTACGCGCCGTCCACATACAGAAACTTTTGCAGAAAAAGTGGTGAGTTGAATATGTTTTATCTAGCAATGAACTTTAGTAAAGTAATTATGGCAACACTAATTACATCAGTATACATGTATGGATGGACGCGTGCAGAAATTAATTGGGGTAAAAATCAGATAATAACGCATTTATTTCACAAATTCCAGGATTCGCAGTGTAGTGATGACGACACTGAGTCACCAGCTAGCCGCGGAATTTTAGAATTTTCCGCAGAAAAGGCGGGCCAAGACGTCACTCCCCTTAATTTTAACTTCAGCAAGCAACGCTCAACAACTTTAAACTCCATTACAGGTGAGCATTAATTGTTCACATCACGGAATGTTTTCAACTTCTTACGCCCTTACCCATGACACACAGAATAATTAAGTTGTGGTCTAACATGGGTCTCATGGAGTGTCCTATCCTATATTATATTCATAGAGTAGACGAAACACATAGAAATGAATGAGTCAATATAATATGCATTATTCTTATGCAATTATTTATTTCTTATTTAGTTTTTACTTAATTGTATTTTATTTTAATTTCGAGGATAAAAAGTTATCAAATCTATTCCTACTTAGGTGATGAAAATCGATAGGGTTTTTTGCTAAAGGAATAAATATGTATTCTCTTGGCAATCATCGCAAAGCTGATTTGTTTGAATGGCTAGTGGTCTAATAGAATTGTATAGACAGGTTCTGTGTTTCCGTGAAAGTTTCAGCGTTGAGAGAAATTAACTGTGAGCTCTGCAAGTATTCATCATAGGATAATTTTCAGCAGCATGTGTTATGCTTGTTTATTTACTTATTATTATTTCTTCCTATATGACTGCGACGGACAGGGGTATACGGGGTGTTTCCAATCGAATAGTTTTTTGTATTTTTGGTTATAAGGTATGTAGTTAATTATAAAACGTTAAATGTATCGCACCCCGTAACCTCTGAGCATGTCGCCCCGCTCTGAGCGCGGCCCTTGTGTGCAGGCATGCTAGCGCAACTTAAACGGAGCTTCCCAGACCTCTACCATCATAAAACACACCAGCCGCTGCACAACAAGTACTGTAAGTATGCATTCTACTTTATAGTGCATGTTTGGGTTGATAGATTGTACGTTGCTTTAGTTTCGTCTGATCTATAAATTACAATTATTATTATTGTTAGAAAGTCTTTAAACAAAAAAGAACAGTAAAAAATTGATTTAAACGACGTGTAAAATTAGTTTCGAGCACCCGTAGTAAGTTAACGAAAGTCGTCAAATTATAAGACATTATGTACAGTACACTGAACGACAAATACCTAGTAACAAATCACTAAAACACGAGCGCCTTAATTTATTAGCTTTTATTCAAAAATGCATCTCAAAAACGTTACAGCCCAATCCACGCCACAAACATATAGAAGTAGAGCGGGCGTGAGGCGGCAGTCGTCGGTAGGTCCGTTGCAGGACACGTCACCGCTGACAGGCGGCGGTGGAGCGGGCGAGCCGGCCGTCAGCACGCCGGCGCACAGCACCACGCTGCCCGTCTCCAGCCTCAGCACTAACCCCAGCTCGTACTACACCAATGCGACGCCCAGTCCGCCTGCCGCCGCCGTACCCGCGCCGCAGCATGTCTCCTGCGACGACATCCTCGCAAGCCCCGCGCCGCCTCTAGCGCGACCTCCGTCTTGCCGCTCTGCACCGCACTCCGCCGTCAACCTGCACCAAGCTGGCCGGCCCGCAGCACTACCCTTCTCCAACGAGAAAACGCAAAACTCAGCACCGCAGGTAAATGACCTCGATCGCCTCGACAAACAAAAAATATCGCGAATCTCGACTGATCTACGATGCAACACCTTGCAGGATAGCGTCTCACCCCAGTACCAAAACGTGGGATCGGCGGCCAGCGCGGCCTCGGTGGCGACGGTGCTGACGCGACTGGATGAGCTCAGCAAGAGGGTGGCCGCCCTCGAGACCGGGCTGACCGTAGATGTGCGCCGGATCCTGCAGCTGTTACAGCAGCGCGATGGAGGCGCTCACCACAACGTGCCGCAGGTTCATACTCCTTCCGCGGTGCTGCCGAAGACTTCCCTGTCGGTGCCTCCGGCGAATGACGTGAGTGTTTTCACGATTATGTTAATATATGTACATAGCAGACCGGATATTTTAATATAACCATCTGGGATGCAGTGGGAGTGGAACTGGCACGGCGTGGGTCCGCGCACGGTGCGTCCGGAGCGCGCGCCGGGCGTGCAGCGCTCGGCGTCGGAGCCGCACGCACCGCTGCCGCCAGCGCTGCCGCCGCCGCCGCACTCGCACTCCTTCTACAGGTAGTGTGAGGCGAGCGAGACGAGCGCGCCGGCCGGCTCGACGCGCTCGCTCGCAGAGTGCGCGTCGTGCGGCTCGCTGGCGAGCACAGAGCTGCTGCTGCTGACGCCGGCGCCGCCGCCTGGCGTCACGCGCCCTCGACGACCTCGATCGCGTTTCCACTTCTGCCGGCATATCTCACGTTTCCGGCTTGACGACGACCGAAACTTCCTATAGTGCGGCCCCGACCCGATGCAAGGACCAATTTTGTACTTCTGTTACGCCTAAACTGACGTCCTCGCGATCTCGCGAACGGGTGCGTCCGCCCGTACCGAGTCCATTTGTATTAAAATATTAAATTCGTGAATATTATTGCTTTATTGAATACCTAAATGTCCAACGAACGAACTCAATGAGAGGGCTCGATACCATTTATTATAGTGCAAGTAACAGAGTGGTTGAAGAGGCAATAAGTGATTGATTTAATTGGGTGCTTGATTTTGTGTAATTGACAAGCTCTTAAGCGTAAAATCATTGATAGTATAAAGTATGGATAAGTGCGATGTACAATAGCACTATCTAACATTATTCTTGGATATACATACAGTCAAGAATTTTGCAACCTTTTTAATTTGTCACTAAATGTAGATCATCATTACTAAATAAATATCGTTAATATGCCGCTAAATCTGTCGAGGCTTTATAAGACTGAGAGATTACGTAAACCGTGAACTGTATTTCCAGAAGAGAGTACGCGATAAACGCTTCCTACCCGTCCTTGCTCCTTGCCTTTACATAGTAGGTAAAGTTTTGTGCATTACGCTAAATACTAATTCATTATTGCTCCTTGTGGAAGTGCGTTTATGAGACTCGCTCGATAAATTGTATTCGTTGCAATTTAACGAAGACACTATTCAAAATAGTATATAGTGACCTTTAAATTAGTTAATGTACGAGTGAATGCTGTTTTCTTTATGCATATAAATGTTCAACACGTAGGTTCCTGCCTACTTTTTACTTGTTATATGATTAAATTGGCTCAAAGGTAAAACTTATGTTGTAAATTGTATCCTAAACAAGGAATAAATGGTATGCCAACAAAAATATCATTCTAAGCAATAATAAAATACCAACAATAATATAAGAACCACTTGATTCGTGATTGCAATTACTAAAAGTAATAAGTTATCACGACCAGTGTTGTTACAGCTTACATTACACTTATTTAGGTGTATCATATAGTGATTTTTAAATAGGTATTTATATTAATTTAATTAATGGTTGTGTTTATGAAATCACTGAGTGGTGATTGGTAGTAAATCGTTTTGGCATTCGGGGTAAAAGCAATATAAAATTAAATTCGACATGGTCTTCAATATTATACTGATATTAATATTCTTTTTTTTAATGCTGGGTAAAGTTGGCAAAGTTTTAGAGGATTTTCCATTCACATTATTAAAAAAAACTGTTCATAAGTTCAAGCATAAGTTATCAGAAATATCGGTGGATTGTAATAGCAATACTTCGGAATATTTTATTACAAATATTCATGCATGTCAACCAAAACAGTACACAATCTTAGAAGCACCCTAAAGTTTTTCCATCAACATTCCTATCATTAATTGATCGTATTTTTTTGTTTGCAAAGTAGTGATTGTAAATACTAAATGTACTTAGTACTACCTGTGTAGTTTAGGTTTGTAAATTGGTCAATTTTCAAATGTACACTTGTTCTTAAAAATTTCTAGTCTACTAAATGTATAGCTTTGCTGTTTAAATTACTATTGTACGGCCAGCACAGTAGATATACGATAGGTGAAATCAATATCGCTTTTAGTAGTAATAATTGGACACATAATTTGGCAGAATAATGGAACTTGTATCAAACAAGTCCTCTTCTTTTATGTGGTAGTTTATATGCTTATGAAAATGTAGACCAGATATAAAAAAAGTTAAAAAATTATAAATAAAATATTTATGAAACAGGCGAGAATGACGACGTTAGCTTTTTATATTGACGTAAAATTTTGTTCTTTGTCCTTTTCAATTTGGTGTTGTCATTGACATTATAGTTTCACTATTAATCAAATCATCATATCGCTGCTGATTCATAAAAATAACTCTAATGTGATTAAGTTAGTTATTGTTGAACACGTTTCTTCCTAGACTGAGTGGATGTATAAATAAATGTTTTTACTTACTTCATAATATAAATAACAAGTCAGTAGTTATTTGCTACGGCTACCAGTGTTTGGCAAAGATTCGCATTTTGTGTCGTTATCAATCAAGTCGATTACTGAGTCAGATTGAGTGACAAATCACATGGATAAGCTAGTCACGCAATGTGAATAGTTTGCCAGAGTCCAGCAAATGACGAACTTTTCTAACCAAATTGTTTCTTGCAAAGCAAAGGTCGAAACAGTGAAGTGTATTATTTAATTAGTATGATGGACTAATTTTATAGATAACGAGCGCAACTAACACCATTGTGGGTCACAATGATCTTTTATGTAAGATCATTGGTGCGATTTTATTTACAGATTTGATTTAAATAACGCGCACAGGGTGTATTTTGCGTAAGTCATAGAATCGTTGAAAATACTATGTGATTCCAATTGAATTACTACGTTTAACAAACCGTCGGTTCAAATCGTTGGTTTGTATCATGTCATCATACACACTCACTGTAAACTTTCTGAGCACTTGCGATATGCACTATCCTTTTTTTAAATCAACTCCTAGTTTTGCACTGACAATTTTGTCTAATTACTATTTTCATCTTTACAAGACTTGAGCTGGTTCACCGTGTACCTAATAAGTGTTATGTTTAAAACTGAACTGCCGAAAAAGCAGCTTAGATAGATGTAAGGAAATTACTCTTATGATAATGATACTTTAGAAATGCTACTATTTTCTTCTTAGTTTTACATTACTAGGGTACATGTTTATAATCTCCTTCCGGTACAAAAAATAATGTATTTGTCATTCATAAAAAAACATCGCATTTTTTATTAAAGTCAGTTCAGTGTGAACGGATATTGAAGTTGGGTATCGTCCATTCACACCGAAAAATATCTTTGAGATTCTGCAATGTCTTTTTGTCACGAACATATTTTTGTAATAATGATTAATTTCCCAAAATAAATTGTTATTCCAAAACATATGGTTAGCTGATATCGCTCATTTCAATATTAGTCGTAAGAGTAGTGATAGGAAGCCATCTTGCTGAAAGATGTTCGCTTGTTTAAATTGTTGCCTTTTAGTCACAGAAAACTGGTTGTTTCAGCTTCAAATAATCTCACAATTATTAAGTATATTAGTTAGAGTATTGTAACGATAAGTATTTTATATTTCAACGACATAAGCGCAAAGTTGACGCGTGCATGTATTATGTAATTTTGTCTGTGATCGAAATTTTATATTGTTAAGCTGAAAATTTAAGCGCACTAGCATTGATGAGTTTGATTCGCCTGCTGCAATAAATATTTGTACATTCTGTGTGCACTAGTAACAGACCAATTTAACCATTTTATATTGCATCATTAGCAACGTATAATTTACATTCCTTTAATTAATAGAGCGCAAAGTTTACTCAAAGTTTACCTACTTAAAATCGCAAATAAAAATTATTAACGATAGCCAAAAAAAAAACGTTTAACATAAATTTAAGTGCATTATATTTGTACTAAAGTGTACTAAATAAGTGATTACCATTTTTACATGCACTTCAATTGTGAAGTCCCCACACCCGTTGACAATAATATTCTTAGGTAGGTGCTCTTAGAAAATATGAATCCACTGTACTGTAATTATCCTACACCTACCTTTATAGGCACGCACATAATCTAACTAAGCGTTACAGAATGTATGAATATTGCTTGTTGTGTAAAAATTGTCTATACCCTTGTAACTATACATATAATTGCATAATATCGTATTGTACATCTCCAATAAGGTATGAAATAATTGAAAATTATGTTTTTTTATTATATTTAGGTTGTGTTATTCACAAAATATAGTTCCAAAGCATGTTGCGTGTTTATGGGCTGAATAAATTAATTCATAAGACTTTTATGCCATGATGTTCATTATTTCTCATAAAAGAACTAGAAGTAGTGTACCTTAAGTGATAATGCAAGGTGAAAACCACAGTGAAACAAAATGAAGAACAATGTAAGCTTTCGTATTTATTAGTTCGGGCTGGCATAAAATGTAGTTATTTAATTAAATATTTATTTATTTATAATTTTAGCTAGTCCATGTTTTATAGCGATACTACGAGTATTTCCATACCAAATTGCCCATATTACATTTACACTATAATAAAAAAAACTTAGATTATAAGATACTCCTACAGACCATTTCATTTGCTTAGATACTTCAAATTTCTATAAGATATTACTGAATGTTTGTTAATGATTGTTATTGTGTAATAGTTATTATTATGCTGACTTTCATGTATTTAGATCATAAACGAAGCACGTTAGTCTTCACATTATTATGGTTCAATATGCATTCATTGGACAGCGCAAAATTCTCGTGGATTGAGTTTAGTTCAGTGAAATAATATATTATCACGCACATGCGACGTGTTGTTTTATTTTACTTGCATATTTCTTTTTTTTTAGTTGCACTGCTGAATTTTTTTAAACTTAAAAGTAGAATTGAGTAGGCTTTCTACATCGCATAAAATAGGATATCTTGTGAAATAAATATAGGTGTGTCATAATATAACTATGTTTATTTTTCGAATGTTGCTTTGAGAAATATACCAAGGTCGACTTGAGGATGCGCAGCGACGTCTTGGAATAATAAATTTTTTCTTTTGTTTTTGAATATTCTGAAGGATTTTATAAAACCTCTAACCGCTCTTAATGAATGTTCTGTCATTAGCGCGGCTTTAAAAATGCTGTCAATTACTTGTAAGACAACGAACAGAGACAAAAACAGATTTAACAGCCAATTTAGCTAGCGGAGCTTTAGAAGACTAATATGGTTAAGTCTTTATATATCAATAAAATGAATAATTAATTACTTATGTAGGTATGTATACATTATTATAATCAACCATCTATAAGTTACATAAATAGGTACGCATAATAAAACAAATTAAATTTGAATTTGCCGCTAAAACGAATACCACGCCTACTTTGACAGTAAGATCATTAGAGTCCTTTCCATGAAAGAAGCCCCGCAGACGCGGCGCTGTAGTCGACCTTAAGTATTATTTCTCGGGCAGCACTTTTAACAACTTTAGGCATTGAAAACAAGACTTTGATCACAGAAACCAAATAAAAACGCACTAGCATCCGAACACATTAAAGGTTAGACCGCACTAGGGCGGAACTGCACTTCAGCGGAGCGTCGCGGCAGTTAGCTTCTATATTCTTTCCAAGGTAAAAGAATATAGAAGCTAACTGACGCGACGCTCCGCTGCAGTGCAGTTCCGCCCTAGTGCGGTCTAAGCTTTACAGCACTTGACAACTAATTTAAAATTTAGTTTTAAAGTTTAGTTCCGGAAATTTCCGCGGGATTTCTGTGATGAAAAGGACTCTAGTTGTAAAAATCATTCATAAATTAAGTTCATCGACCCATTTCATTGATATTTGACTTTGTGTCTCGCTCTATCTTGTCTATGGCCGTTGATTCATAAAAAACATAACCTTAAAAAACATGACTTTAAAAAACGGAATGAGAAAAGTACCTAAATTTCACGTACCGCACCAAAACGATAAGAAATTAGATAAAAAATACTAGTTATTACATATACATAATCTACATATTAAAAACTGCAACTGAAGTCTTGTCTAGCTGAAGCCTTGCCAATACGTGGGTAAACATTGAAATCCATGTGAAGTAAATAAATGGATTCACTTGGAAGCGGTATGATAAAATGCCACAAATGCCGGCACGTATTAGTCAAAGACCTTTCAATCATTTCGAACTGCAACGCTTCGTGTGACCCTCAAATATGTAACAGTTATAATCTAAACAATTTCGTCTATTTATCTGAAGATAGACTTCCAGATTGGATAAAGTGTAAGGTGGAAGGAGAGCAATGGACAAAAGGCAAGATAACCTGTGAACAGTGTAAAAGTAAAGTTGGCTCATTCGACTACATCTCTGGAAGAAAATGTGAATGCCAAGAATCTGTTTTGCCTCCGGTACATTTAGTTGGTAGTCAAGTGGACAGGCCAATGATTACTGCCCCTGTTTTACAGAAATAATTTTTTTTGTCTTACTCTACCGACAGTTTTTCTATCTAGTGCTAGTATAGTTATAAGGCTACAAAGAAACCTCCCAACACACAAAGCCAAGGAGTCGTTTTCAATACTAAAACAGTACTTGCTATTGTTTAGGAGTCAGGATTGAAAAGGAAAGGACTATAGGACTGCCCCTACAAAAGGTCTACAATAAAAAAATTTACAATACATACATACAAGCTCTTTTATTTTCATACAATATGGTGCTATTCAACTGCCATGGCAATAGATGTTGCTTCATTCACTTCAATATCCCTACACTGAGCGGCTTGTAACTCTTTGCGAATCTGCAAAAAAAGAAAACGGTACAATGAGTCTATCATCCATAGTGCAGTCACGCTATCTCACGTTCTTTTGACATGTGTCGCGTCAAGGGGAAGTCCCCATTGAATGTCTGGTGGTGCAGAGGAAGTTCGAGGTCAAAAGAGGACGCAGCGAACACCGATGAGATAGACGGACCAAGTCAAGGCTGCAAATTGATGTTCCTCTGAACGAATGTACCAGAAGAGCAGCAGTATGGGAAGATTGTTAAATGGGCCACTGCTCCAACTGACGACCACAACCACTCTGCCAAGAGTGATACGACCAGGAAGACAATGAGATAATGAGTCTAATATTATTTTTGACTCTTGCTCTAGCATTGTTTATCGTATTTTTTTCAATGAATTCTTATTTCTGTGAGTAAAGTTACCTCTGCAGTTATCGTTGGGTGATTCTGTTTTCTCAATAGTTCTAACAAGGCATCCCTCTGTTCTGTTGAAATGTCAGCTTTGTAGCGTTGGACAAATGTGAGAAGAGCCTGGTGCCATAGCACTGGCAAAGTGCGATGATCTCTCTGGAACCTGGTGAAAAGAAAAACAAATTACCTACATACCAAAAGATATGAATTTTCTGAAACATGCATATAATAAGCAATAAAACAAATTATTAAAAAAAACCATTTCAGCATAAGTGTGGCATAGTCAATTTCCAAAAAAAGCCAGCTTATTGGATTCGGATTATTTAAGAAGCTTACCGTAAGAAGTGGAAGACAACTGAATCCACAACTCTGTATGGCAAGGCATATTTCTTATCAAACAATATGCGAAGGAATATAGAATTTGCTCCTGTGTAGTCCATTTCGGCTATCTTCAGGAGAGCAGCACTAGAGTGCAATACTGGCACAGAGTTACGCGCCAGCACTGACCCTACGATGATAGCCTCACGCAGGGTGCAATCTCCAGACTAAAATTACAAAAAGAAGAGAAACTTAAAACACATGTCAGGTTTTTTTTTATATTACTACTACCATCACGTGGGCCGAAAGCTTGCCTCTCTACTACAGTGATGGTAAGCGGTTCCTGTAGCCCTTAGACATTTGCAACATCAGAGGTGTCGGCAGTTGATCCTTAAAAAATTATACCCTTACCCTTAATTATTATAGTCGCGCTAAAATGACAGTTATGAATAAAGGGGTACTTTATTCATATATTCAACTGTCATTTTAGAGCAGCTTTAAAAAATGCTCTCTCAAAAAACCTGTAGACAACAGATTTGGCAATAATTTTAGTTAGCTCAGCTTTAAGGCCAATATAAATATATACCCCTTAGGTGATTACCTCAAGAAGAGGCAGCAAAATACCCTTCATAAATGCACCAGGCTTGAACAGTGACTTTCTTAGAGCCTGGTACAGGTGGAAATTAAGCCTCTTGTATTCAGCCAGGTCATCACGGATGCGTGGCAAAAGCACCAAGTTGTAGAAACGCTGGGCCATTTTTTCCTTTAGATTTGATGCAAATATTCTGGTTGCCTGAAAGATCATGATTTATTGTCAACATGAATATAACTAAACTCTGACACACATGGATCATTAAGAGAAATTTTAAAGTAGTGAATATAGAAGCCAGTTTCTCACAAAAATAACTTCACGAAAGTTATGGCTTGGCCCTTAGTCCTACTCCTAGCACTAGTTTAAGCAATTTTTTTTTTGCACATCTGCAGTCAGCCTGTTGGCTATAAGCAGATCTTATGGAAGATATTTAGTGGCGTGCAGGGCTGTACTCCAGTAAGTTTAGCCCCATTTTGATTCAGTTTTGTACATTTGGCTCTAGTATATTCCGACGCTCCAATCTTTTTTGTGTATTTGGCTCCAGTAGTTTCACAGCCGGCGGATTGGGGTGTTTTGTCAGTCTGGTTTTGTTTGAGTTTTCTAGGTTTAAGCTAATTATCATAAAAATATTTGTACCTGGTACATAGCAGCTGCAGACCAAGTGGTAGGCTCAGTAAGATACAGTATCTGTTCCCAGTTTTGTAAGTTTGGTATCATTTTAAATGCCTTTGGCAACTTTCCCGATCTGTACTTTTTTAGTACATCTCTCACACCTTCGTACATGGTTTTTATTCTGAAAAATGATTTTTAGATTAATTGTTTAAATGTTTATTATTAAGAAATAAATACCTCATCATTATCATCATCAACAGCCTTCCTTTACCCACTGCTGGGTATAGGCCCCCCCCCCCAAGTTTGTGCCATCCACTGTGGTCTTGAGCTAGTCTCTCACATTTACGGCCTGTGGCTTTGACCTACCCAAATAAATACCTACCTAGGATCAATGTTCTGTAGCTTTAAAGTTTCAACATCTGAAAACTGTGTTTGTAGTTCTGTATGTTTATCAGTTATTTTGTCCTTGATTATATCGGCTAGGGTTCTAGTTCTTTCGGGTTTTGAAGACATAAACATTCTGAGAGCCTCTTCATCCTCTTCATTTATTTCAATGTTGTCATAGTATGTGTCTGGTTCCAAATCATCTTTGTCAGAATCTGATTCTGCATCTGAATCTCCATCTGTAAGTTGATTAACTTGCAATAAAAACTACCTTTTTTTTCTAGTTGTTTTAAAACAAAAATTGAATGAATGAATGAAAATGCTTTATTGTACATAAATAACACCGAAACATATTCCTATGATATAAAAAAAAGGTAGCATTAAATGTACAATGGGCGGCCGTATAGCTTAATAGCGATCTCTTCCAGTCTTGAAATACAGTAGGTAGGTCTAAGTTAGACCCATTCTATTTTAATAAGTAGTAGTAGAACTCTTTTAGCAAGGGCTTGTCTAGAGAAGTATTTATTACTGCTTTCAGAAGTATTTCCGATAACAACCTGTGATGGGCTTCTTTGGTGGAAGTGCTGAATGAGTATCACTACATAGTATAAAGCAAAGTCGCTTCCCGCGTCAGTCCTAATGTCTGTAGGTATGTATGTATGCTTAGATCTTTAAAACTACACAACGGATTTTGATGCAGTTTTTTGAATAGATAGAGTGATTCAAGAGAAAGGTTTATATGTATAATACATCATCATCACTGCATTGCACCCGTGCGAAGCCGGAGCGGGTCGCTAATGTATTGGTATATCAAAATTTTGCCCATATAAAATTAGGTAATAACCTACCTTTAAATGTGGTTGGAAGGGTAACATGCTTGGCAGGTGATGGGCCGACATCATTATCATTAAGCTCAGCCTGTTGCCTTCTTGCAGCTTTCAGAATTTTCTTCGAGAGGTCAGCATTGACAAACTATAAAAAGTTAGGTTGGTTACCAGAATGTTAGTGTTGAGTTTATTTGATTATTGCACTATATATTTAACTAGCTAGTAGGTATACTGTGCACTCGTATTTATATCATGATACTAAACTGTAAACTAAACATAGGAGTAATAAAATGATCATACCTCGTCGTCGTCGTCATGTCTGTTTCTTTCTTTATTTCTGTTTTTAGCTTTGACTGAATGGGCTGTTTCTATTTGATCAGCAAGCGCAACATTCTTGCCTACTTGCGAAGGCTTCATCTTTTTTACTTTCCCCATTATTTTCACCAAATTATTGAAATATCTCTTGGTGTTTATAAATTTTCATATTTTCTTCAAAAAGAAAAGTAAACTTCAAACACACACAAGACATGTGGGTTATGGTCATTCATGTCAAAGAAATGGTCAATGTCAATCATTGAAAATGTCAATGTCAAGCCGACGCGATATCCGAGTTTTAGGCCCTTAATCCGAGACAGAAATCGTTACTCAAGCATAGATTTGAGTAGAGATTTTCATACAAAAATCTATGCTTGAGTACGGATCAGTGCTTGAGTAAGGCTACGGAATACGGGCCTTACATTTTTTACCGATTTTTATAATTAAGTACATACGAATGCTACCGATTTTATAATAGGTACCTACATGCCCGGAATACTTGGATTATTGTTGAAACATAAAATTTACATTAGTGATGAATATATGCAACCGTGAATATATTATAATCTCTAAGCCACAGAAATCCAAGCCCAAGTAAAGAACACATTCGTGGCAGCCCGAACATTATGAATGGATTAACCGGTCATTGAACTTACAACTCGATACGATACGATGATACGCATTTTATGGTCTGTCTACTCATCAATAGATGGCGCTGTTGTTTTTTTTTTGAGCGCGTGTTACATTTGTTTATGTTGCTAATATACATATTGTATTTGTATTTTCCTAATACCGCGTGCACACTACGCCCATGCCGCTGCCGGAATGTATGGCGTCATCAATACCGCGGACTTATTGCCACAGCAACATCTCGTTTATTCTCACTAAGCGGCATACATGCCGGCAGCGGCATAGGCGTAGTGTGCTTGCGGTATATAAAAGCACGATCACACTATGCCCATGCCGCTGCCGGAATGATTGCCGCAATTAATTCCGGAATGATTGCCACAGCAACATCGCCTTTATTCTCACTAAGGAGCTAGGGCATGAACTTGGGCAGGGAGACGGGACAACGGCATGTTCGTGTTCACACCACTTCCCTGCCCACTTCAGCATAGTGTGATCGCGCTATGATTTCTTGGAGATAAGTGATAAGGCAGGGGAAATCTTCAGTTTCTCTGCTGGCTCCACTCGATGCCGCATACCGCCCTGCCGGCCGTATAATCATTGCGCCATGGAAAAGGTTCTTATGTTATTTTTTTATCTGAATATAAATTGAAATTGCGCGCCTTGTACTATACCATTGTCTATGGAGGCTACTAGGCTAAGCCGGGTGCCGTCATTTCACAACCATGGAAAACACAACCCCGGAATGTACAGTCAGGAATTGACGTATAATTTGGCAGCCAATTCCATGGTTGTGCAATCTCGGGACGTGTTTTCCAGGCCGTACAATGTTTTGCACAGGGTGGGAATACACAGCCATGGAATTGGCTGCCAAATGGCATCGAATTCCGGGGCTGTACTTTCCTTGGTTGTGTTTTCCATGGCTGTGAAAGCTCAGCACGTGTCGGGAATGCCCATCCACGGAATGTACAACCTGGGAATTGGATGCCAAAATACGTCATCACCTATGCTTTGTTTACACTTACTTGCCTGACTATGTGAACGATTGAACGATTGAAAGGGAACGTAAACAGAACAAAATATTTCATTTTTACTTAGGTAGGTACCTATATTTTTTATTAGTGTGTATATATAGTCAACTTCGCAATCGGTAGGTAGGTTAGGTTAGGTTTGTTTATAAAAAATGCGAGCGAAGCGAGCCCATCCATAAAATCTGCTAAAAAAATAAACTGAAGTTCTTTTTTTTACGAAAGATCGACTTTCACAAATGAGTAGGTTAGGTTAGGTTTGTTTATGAAAAATGCGAGCGAAGCGAGCCCATCCATAAAATTGGCAAAAAAATAAAATCTTCATTTTTGACCGAACGCTAAGTTGACTGATTGCGAAGTTGACCATAAATAAGCCGTACTTTACTAATCACTAAATTCACACTAGTACCATTTTTACTCTGTAGTTACATCTGAACGAAGCATAGAATGAATCGACCAATCAGGAGCAAGTACATCAATTCCATGGTTGTGCTTTCCACGGGCGTGAATTCCCTACACGTGTCGGGAATGCACGACCATGGAATTGATGTATTTTTTAGTTTTTTTTTTTTTATACATGAATTCCATGGTTGTGTTTTACCGGGCTGTGCAAAATTGGGCCGTACAAACTCAGCACGTGTCAGGAAAGCACGACCGTGGAATTCATGTATTTTATACATGAATTCCACGGTCGTGCATTCCTGACTGCGCTTTCCACGGTTGTGTTTTCACAGGCTGTACATTCCATGGTTGTACAATAACCGGACCCGGCTAAGCCCACAAGGGCCTAACCGTTAGGCCCTTGTGGGCTTAGCTAAACAAACCAATGAATACTAACCACTAACCACTACTACACTACAGTACTGGTTAGTAGGTACGAGTTCGTTTCCTGCGCTAGACACACGTGCATCTGGGTTGGCATTCATTGGTTTGTTTAGCTGAATCTTTGAATCTTTTATCATAATTTTCTACCCTTATCCCATTATAAGTGGGATATTATCCTATAGGTATCCCATATTCGTAAATAGGTAGGTACCAAGTAACAGCACATCATTATCTTAAATAAAATAATTATTAAGTAGGTACCTACTTACTACGTAGAGAGCGTCTCGCGCCCAATCGTTTAGACCTAGGTTCGACTGCTATGAGGTAATGACAAAAAGAAAATTAAAAATACAAAACTTTTATAATATTTTACATAAATAAACATTTAATAAACACATTCTCTTGAGCATTTTCTAGTTGAACGATTCGATGTAACGGACAACGTCTTTCACATTGGCGTTTATGGCGGAGATGGCGCTTTGCACAGCCGACCGGATATTGCTTTCTACCACTTTGATGATAATATTGTCGAAGATTGAAACGAACACAGTGATGACGGGGTTCACTAGCCAGTCGACCAAGATGTTGCCAGTCAAACGAACACGGAGGCGGCTGAAATAAACAAAAATATTACTACTTAAATAAAAAATAGCGACTCGCTGATGAGTTTGCCTTTATACTTGGGTAGTCATGGCGGGAGTTTTGTAAATCCGCTACTGTTACTACTAGGTACTACTTAAAAATTAAAACTAAGTAGGTACTTAAAAAACTACTAACCCTATGTCGGTAAGAGAGAACTCTTGCAATTGGATCTCATCATTATTGAAGTCGAGTAGAACGTCCACGTTCACCACAAAGCGGTTCAGAGATCCCCTGATGCCGCCGGTGGGGCCGATATTCATCACCTTCACCAGGTACTTGTAAATAAACTGAAAAAGAAGTTGATAAGAAAGCTGAAATAGTCTACCTATGTTCTATGTTAGTACATCAGCCATTCTGTGATAATGACGTCTGGTAGAGGAGAGTGGAAAAGGAAAAATGTTCTTGTAATGGCAGGATGGCAAAATGATGATGATGAGATTAGTTGGTAGTACCTACTGTCACGAGAAGTATCATATTTAAAGGAAAAGAGGGCAGTTGTGTCTATAAACAGGTCAAGCAAGGAAGCTGTATATTTAGTATAGAATAGAATAATTTGGTATTTTTCAATAGTGAAAATTGAACTAGCTAGGTAATAGTTGTTTTCGGCAATTAGCTGCTGGCTCACCCCTGTGACCCACGCCCACCTCATTTTCGCGCATAAAAACTCACCTCAAGGTTAGTGAAGTTGAGAGAGATGCGAATACGGAGCATCTTGGCGAAGTAATCGACTCTTTGATCACCGTTTCGACCCACGTTCACCAACCCGGTCATGTAACCATCATGTATCCTCAGCCAAGCGCTGTAGGTGATGAGAAAAAATTTCTGAAAACAAACAGAGATTCAGAACTATTATACCTGTTAGGTAGGCATGAGCATGTCTAAGAATTAAACCATGTGAGGCGGAATGCATGAGAATACTCTCGAGCTGTAAAGATAAATAAATTGTTTTCTGTTTAGATTGTGTGCCTGTAATTTTATTGGAACGATTCCTAGTTAAGGTCCTGACACGGTTTAATAGCTCTGACCTTGAATTAAGGGAAAATGAGAGGTTTTTTGCGCAGCGAAAGATATACAGGGTTATAGGTTAGATATAGGGATAAGTACCTACAGGGAGGGAGGTACTCTTCCACTTTCGCCGTGAGCTATTTTAACCGTGTCGGGCCTGCGTAATACATGGTAATACATAGGTAACGCAAAACAAAATTTAAAAAGCTTAAATTAAGTAGGGGGACAGTAAGAAATCAATTAGGTACAGTAACAACATCACTGCTTGGCGACAGAAAAACCTAGCTACGTTGGCTGTAGTCTGTATGTAAGGTACCTACTACGTATTTCTTGATGAAAAAGAGCATGCTTTAATATCTACTTACGACTTCAAATCCTTCAACGACATCGGGTAGGTTCATGGGGTCCAGACCATTAGTCTGTATGAAGGGCACGATCATTTCAATAGTGTTGTCAATGTACTCGTTCAGATCGGCCGATATGCCAAGACCGTCCCATTTTTGCCTATGAAAAAAAAACAATGTTTAGGTACCCAGCAAGACTCTATATAGGCACCTACTCTATAGAAGATGAGCATATTTCTATTACATATTCATATTTTGTCAACATCGTGTGCATCAAATCCGTACTCTCTTGCGTCAGAGCCGAATAATCAGTCGCAGGGTCGACAGCGTCTTCTTACAAAGCAACTTAACAGTGCCAACGTTCTCCGTCGCCAGAGTTGGCCACTAACTCATAGGAACGTACGTATGCTCATATAGTACCTATGTACTTACTCTGCATCTGCGGCCAAAGCGTTAGGAATCAGTGGATTCTTGAAGCTAACAGAGTTAGCCTCAGCGGCTGCCACCAGGACAGCCAGCACCAACGCTATGTATTTTCTATCCATCTTGTTTAAATCTAACTATCTACTCGACATATCACTGCTATTTATTGTTTCTCACATAAACCTCTGAGATAACACTAATCAATTCTTACTACTATCAGAATAATCCAACTACCCCGTTATTACAAATCAATGCTGATAAAAATTAAGATTCAAATCATAATTGATTATTGTGTTTTGCGCACACTGACGCCTACTATTGAATGAAGTTACCACCCACGTATTATGAAAGAACCTAGGTACCTATTCTGAAAAGTATACAAACATAACATCAAATAGGTACACATGATTTTGGTAAAAAACTGTGATTTTTATTCATAAATAATTCATATTATATTCATATCCCACACACCCAGTCAGATAAATTAGTTAAAATTAAATTACACCCATAACCAATATTTTAGAACATAATTATTGAAAATACATTATAACAATATACATGTACTTAAGTTTTCTAAAGCTCCGATTCCCATACCCGAGTAAATTTGGAAGAAAATTTGTTTGTAGGTACTGTGTAGTTAAGAGCTACCTACCTTTGCAACTTTGAATGGCCCGAAATATGCTGTACCTAACCTACTAACAGTAAAGCGGCAAATTCGTTCTTTGGCTTGATGAATAAAAATTAAAACATGTACCACCTACTACATATTCAATTATTTTCAACTTCAAAATATAGTAAATTATAAGAGTAACATTGGATAAAAAATATGTAGGTATCATGTAACAGTGGTTTTTAGCACTGATTTTTCTATAGCTACGTATGAGTATACCTACCCTTTCCAAAATAATACTAAACCAAACAGATCTATAAAAGCTTTTTTAAAAGCAAAACGTGACCTACTGGATAAATTAATGATTAGTAAAATCGAGGGATGATACCCAATGAATGGGGTAACCAACGCTCGAATACTGAAACGCTACTTGCGATTCATTTCATGCTTAAATTATTGCCATCTCTTTACTAATGGATAAGGTAAAAATTAGAACAAGGTAATTTGAAGTGGAGTTTTGATTTTTGAGTGACGTTTCAGTAAGAACATGATACGTTTCTGTATATTTTTCTTAATTAATCCAGAAGAATGCTATAGGTTATAGCATTCTTCTAGTACTTACAAGAAAACTATTTAAAGTAATATTACTTTGTCTTTTTCGGGTCTCTACCTAGCATTTTCCTTCTTTGAGCTAGCATATGGCCAAATAGAACAGGGAAAAGTGGAATGTACAGAAGCATATAACAAATTAAAAAGTAATAATAATTAAATGCCACATTCCACTCATTGGGCATGGAGTATGTGAGTAACTGTTTCTCTGAGATCTCGTCTAGAGAGTGGTACATGCAGAGAAGCTCGCCTGTAATCCCGATTGGGTATAGCAGCAAGAATGTAGAATACCTGGAAAAAAAAGGAAGTGTAATTAAAAATAATTAGGTAGTTGTGTACCTAAAAAGATAAAACCAGTGTATGAATAAACTAATACATAAGTCGGTATCAGATGTCTGACGATTATACAGAAGTAAAATACCTACTAATACTGTTACATCCCCTCTATTAATGTAACCATTATTTTAATTTAAACATGTTGAAAAATTATTATCACGCGCGCGAAGCCGCGTAAATAAACTAGCAATAAATAAAATATATATTATCACTTTTAAATTTTGATAATGTCGTGTTTAGCAACTGATAAATGTGATAATAATAGTTTCCATGATAGAGATAACACTCACCGGACAAATAATAATGCTTGGGGCACCATGTTCACAAGATTAAGCGTGTAGTAGCCATATCGTATGATCTCAGTGATAGACCACGCTAATATACATAGAGGCAGGCCAGGGCTGGTTGTAGCACCTTTAGTAAGTAACAGAGAGCCACAAACGAGGAACACTCTGGAGTAGACTTGCATCAGCACAATCAATGCACCGGAAGGCACCAATCCAATCGCCGCATGAACCACCTGGAATAGTTATTTTATTGACATTTCATACAAACTACTGCAAAAGGGCATGTGCCAAATGTAATGTTCGGGCGCCACCACCACAAGTGTCTTATACAAGGTGCTAATTACCCTATAATCCCAAAGGGGGCATAATCAGACCTAACACTTGAGTGCTTGGACGTGTGCAGAGTCAATAAATCGTATTGAAATTTCCATACAAAAGTACAACTTTTATTATTTTAGAACTTTGCGACCACCAAAGTGTTTGTTTATTATTTGGGTAGACCTATACACACACATGCACATGTAGGTATCTTCCTACCCCATCGCATGCACACGCATTCTGTGTTTAGGTACATATTATGTGAAATTTACGTGCGCATTTCACGAAAGAAAAACTTCGAAATCTCAAAAGTCATACAACAAACATTGTTCGCCATGATCTGTAGAATTTCGGACTTATAGGGTAATTATTTAACTCAATTTTTGAAATGATTTGATAATATTAGGTTTAACATAAATAAGAATAGAATAAGAATAAGTTTATTTTTGGAACAAGTTAATACAAGGCACAAGTTAGTAAAAACGATAACATCCGCAGAAGCCTAAAAAACTGTGTCGCGAATATTAACGCCCTCCTCCAGTTTACAATATCCAAAGCAAAAACAGCTAGGTTTAAGTAGGTTGACTCTAAATTTAAACAATTAAGACAAAAGTAGATAAAATAAACTGAGTGTAAGTGTACGATGTGGAGATACGAGATATGGATTTTCTTTGTGAAATCTAATTTATTAACAAAGAAAATTACAACTAATACCTGCAGTATTTACAATATTCACAATATTTACACATGAAACAACTGAGCTATCTACAAACCGTTGCAAAAGATTAGTTCTTTTTCAAAGGTTCAACTTCATTTCAAATGTTTACTAGAACTTCGGGATTGAACTCACAAGTGATTTTGTAAACCAGGCTTTAGCAAGTATTGCCATCGTGTATGTGTGTGATATCGTTTAGTATTAATTTTGTCAAGAAGGTATCCTACATATTATATGCCATAATATTATGCTATGTATTGTTAGTATGTAACTAGTTGTGGAGACTTATAAATGGTATTTTAGTAATTTATTTAAGTGTTAAATCGATGGAACATTACCGATAGTCTACCTAAAACAAAATAAATAAATAAATTATGTCGCACCGTGTATAGGTACTAGGTATGATGCTATCTGAGAGGATATCTACCATGCCTGGGGTAAATGTGACCATAATATATTTTTTGATTTCATACCCTTTTTGCCTTAAATTAAACCAAGGTTGTTTTTAACCGACTTCAACAAAGGAGGAGGTTCTCAATTTTGATGTATTTTTTTATGTGACTTGATGCCACAAGCATATAGGCCACCATATGACCTCAGTCTATAACTGCGTCCACTGATCCGCACCGTACGGACGAGTTTTTATACAAGGCAAACTAAAATCCGTTGCGTGCGATGCGTCCGATGCGTGCGATGCGGGCCTGTGGACGCTAGCCATGAAGCTAAGTGTACAAAGATGAAATTTTTATAAGCGATCCGATTTGGATGAAACTTGGAATATATATTGTCCGTGACCTGGATTAACACATAGGCTAGGTATTTTTTATCCCGAAAAATCAACGGGATCCAACGGGACGCGAACGAAGTCGCGGGCGGCCTCTAGTAAAACATAGTAACACCTCTGGGTGTTACTACGTTTTATTATGTTATGTTATTTTTACTATGCTATGATAGAACAAACATCCATGTTTTGCCATGACACAAATATTTGTTCTTGGTGAGGATCGAACCCACGACCCACAGCACGGAAGGCAGAGCTGTCACCGGATGAGCTGTGATACCTGTCAGTTTACTGAGTCAAAATTTCAACTTAAAAAGTATCTACATAACTATAAGATATAGTATTTTTTTGTATACCTACTACTACACATCTTATTCATCAACACTAAAACAACACTGGACGAAGATACTGGAAGCAGTTAGCATTTGGTACATGCACTTCATGATGCATTGACCAGATCTTGTTGGTCAGAAACCCTTGGCTTAGTCAGCTCTGCACATATTGACCATAGGTAGTTTAGTAACCATCAAATTATATAATATTGTGATATACCTACTTCTAGAATAGCAGCATTTTGAAATATGACTATAGTCAATTTTATTTCAGGCCAAAATGTGTCTAATGTTCCTCGATTCAAAAAATGGGACAAAGTCTGCCAAAGTATGTATGTCCATCTGCAAGAAAATAATTAATTGGTTAGAGGTTCAATTTATATAAAACTAGGTGTGCCCGCAACTTCGACAGAGTGGAAAAGTGTCTTTTGGATAGCATTTCTAATTACCTCCATACAACTTTTCATCCCCCCTTTTCAACCCCCTTACAACCCTTTTTTCGCATTAAAAAGTAGCCTATGTCTTTTCTCAGGCTCTAGACTATCTGTGTACCAAATTTAATTCAAATCGGTTCAGTAGTTTTGGTGTGCAAGCGAGACAGACAGAGTTACTTTCGCATTTATAATATTAGTAAGGATGACTAGCCAAAATTTGTATTACAATTCATGTTCATAAGGTTGAAATCAATGAGTACATTTCCACAAGCACAAAGGTCAAGTCCAGCTGGTGTGAATAACAATTATTATTCAATGAATAACTGATCAATATTTTATTTTGAAGGATTTTAGTAAAATTACAAATTAGAACTTTTAAATGTGTACAGTTTATGTTATTTGATGATGATATGATGTTTTACATAATATTTACCGACAGCACACACTAAAAAACACTACACATTAAAAAAACTTAAAAGATTAGACATTAGAACATACCCAAGGGTTTGTATTCCATTGTAGGCAATAAGATAAAGTTTTCCAGTTGCCGAAGGTCCTGAACTTTTTGACTTTTTTGCCACTTTTTCAGTCATGATTTTCTTCAAATAGGTATGTCAGTAGGAGCAGGCAAGGTTCAAGCACCAGTAAACCGTTCTGTCGTAGGCAATGCAAGCCGTGTGTGAGCTTGTGTATGTGTGCGGTGAGGTCCTGTTCGTTTGGTTGATGCCGTTCACGTTCTAGAAAAACCGCAACAACACGGGGTAACTTTTAGAGCATAAAAACCAATCGAAGAATTTGAACCGAAGAATAAAATCAAATGTTGATCAAATGATGTAGGTATTTATGGTAGGTATGTATGGTATGTACATTACATATATCGTACATACTTAAGTATGCAAAGAGTAATACTGCGGTGGGTACTACCTATTGTTTTCTGTTTTCGACTTCGACACACAAATTCACTGCACAATTTTCGCTTTGCCTGGCTGGCTGGAGGACACCGTACCCGGTACCGTAGGGATGTTAAAATAATCGATTTTTATTTAAATCGATGATTATTTTCTTAGACATAATCCATTTTTTACTATCGATTTTTATAGTAATATTAATAGATTTTTAGTAAATCGATTATTGGAACGAAGTTCGTTCGCACGTTGCGAAAGGGGGCTAGACGGAAAAAATTAAGACCAAAAGTTGTCGCGACACTTTTTTCAAACTTTGACAACATTATTCGAATACATTAAAGTGTCAGTGGATACAAATTTCGCGCATAGTTTAACTGGTTCCGTGGTGTGGTGGTTATCACATCTGCTTTACACGCAGAAACCCGCCAGTTCGATCCTAGCCGGAATCACTTTTTTTTCAACTATACCTACAAATGAATGTAGGTATTGTTGGAAGTTTTGTTTTAATTTAGGTGAAAATGACACCTCAAGGAACTTCGTTCCATCCGGGTGTCCCTTGACACCTCTCAAGTTTTTATGAATTACGTGTTTATCAGAAACAGCAAGCATGCGATGGATGAAAAAATCTTGCAAAACAATGACGACATTAAACCTCTTGAGCCCCGGTACTTTATAACCTAATATGTACTTTTTCGATAAATATTTGAATTCAAGCACCACTAGCACCATCCATTGTATTCCACTGTCTGTGGGTTGAAAAAACCTACCCACAAAACTCATTTGTCGGCGAACATAAAACTCTTTATAAAACGTAAACAAAAAGTGACGCGTGTAATCCGACACCGCTCGGGTACCTGAGACGGGCGGCCCGACCGTATCCAAGGTCAAGTGGATTGTTTACATTGTTTCATTGTGTGAGTGTTGGGTCGAGTGATTTATTGCGTCATTCTCTGGTGAACAAACAAGGTTGTTTATAGTAAGAGGTCTTTGATTTTGAATGTATTTTTTTGGAAAATCATTTTCCGGAAAATGGCGGAAAATTCGGAAATATTTTCAAATTTGAATTTGGAACTACGTAATTCCAAATATTATAAAGACAGATAGATAGGTTGTTTATTCTAAATCCTGAGCCGAGATCATTAGAAACAAAAACAAGGTATTTATAAAATCTGTGGTCGGAAAAGTGTCAAAAAAATGGCCCGGCCCATAAGGGCCTCGCGAGGCTCTAGATAATGGCAATTATTTTTTTATATATTAATTTTTGAGGCAATAAGTTTGTTATTTTGTTGTGATGCTCATTATTCAATTTTTATTATAATAAATAAAACATTTAATAGTACTAAATCAAAAATCGATTTATTTTATTAAAATCGATTTTTGACAAATCGATTAGTTTTGAATAAAGAAAAATCGATTTTTATTTAATTGATTATTTTGCATTAATCTCACATCCCTAGGACACCGAACACCTAAAAGCGCGTGCAGACTAGGCGAAGTGGGCAGGGACTTGGGCAGGGAAGTGGCGTGAACACGAACATGCCGCTGTCCCGTCTCCCTGCCCAAGTTCATGCCCTAGCTCCGTGAGAATAAGGGCGATGTTGCTGCAGCAATCATTCCCCATGATGATGCCCACTTCCCTGCCCAAGTCCCTGCCCACTTCGGCCTAGTGTGATCACGCTATAATAAAGGTTAGATCGCACTAGGGTGGAACTGCCGCGCCGGCCGCCGCAATCGCGCTTGCAATGCAACAGCTTCCTTATTTCCATGGATAGCTTTAATTCCATAGACACGATAAAACTTTTTTTATTCTCATTCAACCATTCATTCAACCCTCTTTTTCAGTGTTACCCGTGCGGACTTTTTAGTCTGATTTTGGGATGTTTCATGAACCTAGGATGTTTTGACCAACAGTGGACTTTTTCCACATTATATTGTCAGATATTTTTTACCAATTTTTAGATTTTCATCATGTTCATTGCCCGTGTAAAAAAATCTGTAGTAGGTACATACCTTTAACACCTATCTTCACATAAACAGATTTTTTTACATTGCGCATAAATAGTTTATTTCGATGGAAAAGTTGGATTCGCAGTGTCGATCTGTGGCAACACTGACTTCCTTTTCTGAACAAATTGTCTTCGAGCAAGGTGCGGTTTGTAATATAAATTTCCTTGAAACTTTTTCAGTGTTGAATTTCTTCTAATTTCTTATTTAATTTATAGTTCAAGTGAGTTGCCGCCACAACTAGCACAATGGTTGCTGCTAAGAAACAGGTGAGCTTGATTTTTGTGTAGTATGTACACGTGGTGTGTATTAGTAACCCTCTGTGTGGATTTGTGGCATGGTTGTTCAGTCTCGTACTGTACAAACGCCTTTCATTTCAAGTCCTATAACAAAAACTGCTTGATAGGCTTGCAAATTCAGTAATTTGTAAGGTTGAAAATGCATTGACATAACCTCTAAATTTTTAGGTAGTAAGTACATTCTACATACAGAATCCAGCGAACGAACCTAGTATACCTATGTAGTAATCTATTTGCTTCTTTTACAGAAAAAGACCATCGAGTCTATCAACTCCCGCCTGGCTTTGGTGATGAAGTCTGGCAAATACTGCCTTGGGTACAAACAGACATTGAAAACCCTACGTCAGGGCAAGGCTAAACTGGTCATCATTGCCAAGAATGCCCCTCCTCTAAGGTGAGACTACTGAGAAGTAGAGTTTCCCAATTTATTGTCAAAGGGATGCATATGGAGTCTTAGACAAAGAAGTATGGCTTCCCTCCAGTTGATTCAGTAAAGCAGTATTTCGACAGTATATTTTAAATGCAAATGATTTTGATGAAACAAAACTGTTTTGCTGGGTCACTATGGGAAACCTATGGAGTAGTCCTAGGCCATGTGCAGTATTTAGGCAGGTAAGAATCAAATTCCTGCTCAATATATTCTCTATGAACTGCAAGGCTAGTATGCTGCGTCTGGTCGAGTCTGAATCAATTTCAAATAGGATAATTTGCCAATGTGTTACAGAGTAAAGTCAAAAACCTATGTTCATTGAGTCTCATATCAGTATAATGAGCTTATACATACCTAAGTAGGTACCTATATTTAAGTCAATTCAAACATCCTACACAATAATTTTTCATTCTGCAGAAAGAAATGTTTATCAAAGACACTTGTGCTAAGCAAATGGTATCTACTTACCAATTTGTCATTTTGATGTAGGTATAAGCTGGCTATAATCCCGTAGCTGGCTAATATCTTCTCATGTATGAATTTACCACCAGAAAGAGACAAATCGAACAATGTGAAGCAAGTATGATTTGCGTAACATCCAAGTTATTGCAAGCTGTCATAAAACTCAAATTACCAGGAAAATACATGTTTTAAGATTGATATATTGTTGCAGGAAATCAGAGATTGAGTACTATGCTCTATTAGCCAAAACCGGAGTTCACCACTACAGTGGAAACAACATCGAGTTGGGCACAGCATGCGGAAAGTACTACCGAGTATGCACCCTTGCCATCACAGACCCTGGTGACTCTGACATTATCACGACCCTGCCTGAGGCACAAGCTTAGACCTAAGATAAAATAAATTAAATTTCCAAAACTAAAGCATTTTATTTTAACTTCCATAGTTTTAAAAGAATAATTAGGGTCATTTAAAACCCATTCCACACAGGTGTATTTATCATCTTTAGGAAATAATTATCCTATGAAAAACTAAATAAAATTCTAGAAACAAAATGAAGGAAAGGGAACTAAGAGTTATTTAGGTACTTTTTTTTTTCTTTTTCGCTCCTCGGAGCAGGCTTTAGTTTTAAAACCATACCGCCTAGTCTAACGTTGTTTTTTCCCCTAAGTTAGTTTGTTCTATGCGTTTGTCTTGGGTAAATGATAAGTAAAGTCAAATCTTTGTCAAGTTGGCTGTCGTTTGTTTCGAAGAGAAAATGGTGGATTTTCCCTCCAAAACCTGAATCGAATTTCCACATTCAGACAAACCACTTTACACACATTTATTCCAATGGCTCACACTTTATGTTACGACCTAAGTATTATTGGTTACAATTCCACCAAAATTAAACAACAATAACACAAGAAAAACTATAAAAATGATAGGTATGTGTTGTTCCAAAAAATGACAAAATTCGAATCTTATTTAGGTACTTCATTGAAAACATTAGCTTGTACAGACTATAATATAATTATCATCTAGGTTGTGTGTGCAAAGGTTTTAGTTCGATCATCAGGCAAGTCCCGACAGACTACCTCGGTTAGTTACTCGGGGACCATACGACAGCCTGCACAAAGAACTTTGTTTTCTAGCGATCTACCAGTCAACCTGTTCTAGCAAATTGGACACGAGCTACCTATAATGATCAATGCAAGAGAGAAAAATTAAAAACAATTTGCACATTACATTATTTTTATTGACATCACAAAAAATAAATTCCAGTGGTTTTCCATAATATAGTTTTATTATTTTTCTCACACCCAGCCAGACCACGAAATCTGTAAAAAAAAAAATTCTTACACTTGAAATGCTGCGATACACATGCCCGTAAAACGAAACAGTAGCGTGCATGATGAATGATGAATAATGATGATGATATTAGTTAACGGCATGTAGAAGTAACCGGCACACTGGAAACATTTTCAAGGTAATCTTGCAAACAACTTGCGTCCTTGCATTGTTTACGCAAGATCAATCCCTCATGTTGCATGCGACGCTAAATACTGGGTGGTGAAAATAAAATTCATGCACCTAAGCGCACACTTGACGACAAGACGTGTCGTGAAGTTAAATAGAAAAGAAAGATTTTTTTGAAAATCCGGTTTTTTTAGAGCCGTATTACGTCACAATATAAAGCATATTGTGACTTAATCCGGCTAAAATATAAAAATGTGGCTTTGTTTAGCCATTCTAAAACCGTTTTTGTTTTTATTCTAGCTTTAAACAGGTTGCCTTCTAGTGTAGTTTGACGCTAAGCCGATACAGAAATCGTTCCTGACCCAAAAAAGCGCGTGCACACTATGCCCATGCTGCTGCCGGCATTATGGCGTAGGGTAAAGGCAGATAACCTTCTCGCTCGCACATTTCAACATTTTTGAAGATATAATATAACTAAAAGTAATTATGTGAAATTGCAGAGCTTCAAAACAATGCAAAGGTTCAGTAAAAATATCACATTGATCCAAACAAGTTTTCCGACCAAAAAACTTGTACCAATGCGATAAATTAAAGTGCACATTTTTTGGTTCATGCCCTAGCTCCTTAGTGAGAATAAAGGCGATGTTGCTGTGGCAATAAGTCCGCGGCATTAATGCCGGCAGCGGCATGAGCATAGTGTGCACGCGGCAATAGTTTTGAAGTGAAGTTTTTCATACAGAAATCTATTACGGATCCAGGCCTTGGTAAACTAGGTACCTACCTACTGAGCAATAAAATGATTGTAATTTTTGCGTGAATCTATCTGCATGTTCGAGGATCGTGTTATCGTCTTGATTCTCGTAGTTACAGCTTTTAGGGAAGCATAAAAGAGACTTGCGCCTGTACTTTACCTACTGTATGATAAATTGATAATATTATGTAAGACGTAGCGTGTTGCTTGTTCTGTTGATTGGAACGTGATTCAGGAAATATTGCCGGGACATACCGAAGACGGAAACCCTCAGATGAAAATATCGACATGTTTCGAGGGCTCAGTTGTGTGTGGCCACAGATCATATACCTACCTAATGTGTGCTGTGTCACAAAAACAAACTTACCATAGTTTAAAGTCTGGTAGTCTCGGCGCGGGTGGAGTGTTAATTTTTTGGAACCTCACAGGGAAATGTCTGAACTCTTGAACGTTTCACAGTTCAATTTTCTTCATGTTTTAACCGTATTCTGAAAAATAATAAAAAAATTTGGTACCATTTCTATAGAATGACCAGTGCTGATTAATCAAGGTTAAATTAACGTTTACAACATGTACAATGTATTCTGTGAGTGTTCACATCGACGACAGCAATGACTGCGGTCAAGTTTTTTTACCACCGTCATTGTTACCGTCGCTGTAGCGTTCAAGCCACACCGCGGTAGCATGTAGAAAGCGTTGGTTTAGCCTTCCGAAAGTTTGCAAGTGATATCTTAGTTTATCATACCTACACTTGGCTACTTTTATGTAGGTTGCAACGTTTTCATTGCTAAGTATTGTATTTGCGCCTAACTACAATGCCTACCTAACTTTATGATTTCTATAAAATAATTAATGCAGTCTTTGTAAATATTTATAATTCCATTGCTTTTGGATAATATGAATAACGCAAAGCAAATTTTTCTTATTTTGTGTATACCATTAAATGTGATTTTTAATCAATATAGGGCACATGTATGTTCCTAGTTGGTGGCATTCTAAATCCACAATTGTTTTTACATGAAGCCTAGGCCAACGTACCTTGGCATTATTTGTGCGACTTTTCATATAAATGCAGTAGGTAGGTAAGTTCGTTTGCGTCGAGTCGTCTCTTTATTATATTAGTTAGTTTTTCTGCGCTTCTAATAACTAGGCCTCGTAATAAAATAATAATTACCTACTGTCATATATGTGTTATGTACCTTGGCAGTTATGTTACTTAGATTAAAAGTATTCGCCACTTTATCTTGCAAGCCCAATCTGTAATCAATTTACTCGTTACTTGTACAGTAAGCATAAAAAATGCATTACTTTGTATGTATTAAGTAAGTACACTTAGTTCTATTTGTTTATCATTATACTACTTCTCTTGGGCATGTGCCGATCCAAAAATAGTTACTCAAGCAGTGAATCAGTTAAACAAAAGTAACTGATGATTAGGTAGATACTGTTTCAAAAATTAGAAGAGAGTACAGAGAAGTAAAATCTCGTAACCTAATGCCCGTATGCTGATTCACTCATACGGGCATTAGGTTACGAGATTTTACTTCTCTGTACTCTCTTCTGATTTTTGAAACAGTATCTACCTAATCATCACTTACTTTTGTTTAACTGTAAGTAGTTGTTGCGGTGTTGCTTATATTTTCTTTCATAATAGCCTGTATCTTAAAATATACCTACTTATATCTTAAACTTCTAGTTGGTTAATGGATTTTCTCCATGTTTTATACACTGACTGGACTGTGTTTATAAACGCGCCTTGTGAATAATCGTCCATATTATAAATACTATATTTTCCTAGTTTTCGTGAAGGGCTCCTGATATTATACAATCGCCATTATTAGGCCACTTATCATTATAAATTAATAAAGTTTGTTACCTGTTCCATTATTATTTCTCTATTGAACGATATTGTATGTTCATTATCTTCCATGAAGCTGAGAGCCAGCGGATGTTCGTTGATCAGATGCAGATGAACCTTTTGATTATTTGCCCTACTTCTTATGGTAGATAGAGTACCCTATCCACCTACTTATTTCCTTCATTATACAACTTCAAATAATATTAAAACGATCTATTATAGGCGATCGATTTTATTTTATGTCTGCACTGGTGCTATTTTATTTAGTTACTGTAAAAGCTTTACTAGCTTCCACTAGCAGATTTACTGCTATATAAAATGTATCCTAAATTACCTAGATGTTATTTTGCATTACAAAATATACTTAAAAGTAGAAAAGTTTAAGTGATGCTGCTGTGGTTGGTATTCATGCTGGCTCCTATGCACAGATGAATTGTCTGTGCTCCTATGACATACATACGGGTGTCGATTCTGTTCGATACAATATTGCGACAAATAATTGACACCAGTACTAATACAAATTATAATTGAAAAAAACCTGTAGTGCCAACAATGTTAATTGAATGTCTATTCCCTTCAAATTCTACCATCCTTAATATGTTCTAATGATATTGCAAAATCTCTCAGAAAAATTATACACATTTGACTATTATTTTTATATTTTATTAGAATCAAAAACCTTAAACTAAAACATGGTATCATGCCTATTTTATTTATACCATTAACTTATAGTTAAAAAATACAGCAGTGCCGGGTCAGTGAATAATTTAAGATATTCTTTAGAAAACATTACCTATTGGAAGTAACCAATTTTATAAAAAGGATAATCATATCCTTTTAGATGCCTTTTACTTTGTCTCAAAGATTCCAAGGTTATAAAATAAACTATGTCCAATAATTGCACACATTATTTGTCTAACTTAGCTAAAGTCAGTGTCTAGTTTCTACTTAATATCCCCATGTCAATCTCCTGGAAATCCAATATCTTCATCATACAATCCATATAATAAACTTTAAATGGAGTTTAGACGCAAATTTATACTCTGTTATATTGAAACAGATCACCAACTGCCTGGAATACAAACAATTAAATCATACATAATAAACTCGGCATCAACTTCAGTGTATTCATAAGAACTAAAAGAAGGTACCTAAGAGTATTTGACTAGCAGAAGTACGTTCAAACTATTGTAGTTGGTATTTACTCTGTAATACTTTGTATGCCATTTCATTTTTTGTAGATTATAGTTTCCACTTAGCAGTAACAATCGTTGATAGGTATTTTAAGGCTAATCCTACCTAATGCTGGTAAATTTCATGTTTTCTGCTAACCCATCTTCAATGACAATTTATTTGAATTCAATCCTACCAGTGAACAAAATATTTATCACTGTTTTTTAGTATCATCCATAATGCAAAAGTGCAAAGCCTAAGAAAAAAATCATGTACATAAATGGTCTATGTATTATTTTTATAACTATGTGACATACACCACCACATTACTGAATAAAAGATTAGCCTATTAATACTGACTGATCATGTATGAATAGCCCAGATCTGATCTTGATCTAGGTAAATTTATTGTTATTATTTTGTCCTAGCCATTTTTGGCTACAGCAGAGAAATGCTTTAGCTTGGGCTTGAGTGATCTGCGTCACGCTTATAGCATAATTATTGCGTTTTATTTTCATCTTAGAACACCTTAATTAATACTTGTAGTGCAATACCATGAGTGACGATTTGTGTAAATATATTGGCTTTAGCACACTTACTCTAGTTTGCGCTTTTTCGCAATTTACGACGTCTCTACTGCCTCAACTTTTGAGTGTGCTTAGAAGAGTCGGCATATTCTAATGCTATTAATCTAAATACATTGATTTTTCAATGTTTTTTGCCACCTATTAATGTAGTTAGAGAGAGTTACTCACTTCTCGACCTTATTCTACCTATAAATAAATCAGTCTTTTGACTGAGTTGCCACATACTACCTACTAAAACTCTTATGAGCCGATGGTCAATTCCGGTGAAGTTTTCAGGCCTACTAAAGGCATCCCTCCATTTTTCTGACCTTATTTTAGGCCAGGACTGCATTGTATGTAACTTAACTTTAACTGCTTATATAGTATACCTACAAAACCGTGACTAGTAGGGACCATCTAGTCTAGAACTGCACACCTATCCTACACATTGACTCACATTCAGTCCAGATGTTTCAAAATGACCTTTGTGATAAATATTTCATTTTGAATGTTCAACAGTTTTAGATTTTAGATGGTCACTACAATAAGCTAAATTCCATGTCAGTGAAACGAGGGAAGAAAAATGTTAGAAAGTGTTGCCATTATCTGTTATCACTTACCATAGTTGTTATTGTATTGCTGCTGAGGTTGTTGGTACGAGTTGTACGACGGTTGGGAATACGAATCGTAGGAAGGCGCTGCTTCGGTACCGGCGTATGCGGGCTCAGCAGAGCCATAGCCAGCGTCACCGGCGCCACCTGTGTTACTGCTGTAAATGCACAAGTATTGTAGTCCATTCATGTAACACTGTATAAAATAAGTTACAAAAAATTCACTTGAAATGCGTATGCTATTGGAAGTTTAAGGTTACATAGTTAAGATGGATAGGGAAAATGTGACGAATTCAACCAATAGCATGACATTGACTGAAGCTGTTGAATAAGCAAAAGTTCCAGATTGACAGAAGATAAATTCTTTGTTATATTACTGAATGTAAAGTAGCGTGTCGAAAAAAAGTTCGTATATGTAGTGTCAAAGTTATGTTAGCAAAGTTATCTAATTAAAGTTTGGAGATAACAATGATGATTTACCCATAGCTATCTTGTTCATAGCCCTGGCTGGCGCCGGTCGAGTAGCCATACCCGCTAGAGCCGTAGCTGCCGCTACCAGCGCTGTAACTTGTGTTCTGTTGAACTGGAGCAGGTGTTGAGTAGTTGTTGCTGTTCTGGTAAGATCTGGAAAGGCAGGAACTATTAGTATTATTATATACAATTTAAGATCTTCATAGATAATATGTTCTTTTTTTAAAATCAGGATCTAAATTGTCTGCATATGTGTGTCAGACGGCAATTCCTATCTTTTAGATTTGTTTCATCATGTTTCTTGTAAGGTTTTAAAGTGTCAGTTATGAGCCGTACAAGACTCGCACACCTCCAAATGGCAGTGCCTGTTGATGAACTCACCCTTGTGAGTTGTACTGAGGTTGGGCATAAGGATCAGCCGCCGGCTGCTCGTAAGACTGTTGGTATCCTGAGTTCCTGTTCAAATGAAATAGATTTCATTAAAAAAATTTTTACTACCACTTATCGAAGTTGAAATTACTTATTATTCAGATTGTTGGATTATCGTCATGCGTGTATCAGACGGCACATTCCTATCATGATTCCGGATCATCATTTTAAATGATATTTTATTAAACCACTTACAGTCTCACAAACTCTGTTTAGTTGCTTCTCATATTCATTATTGTGGTTTGGCGTAATCAATGGTTACAAATAGAATGATAGGAAGCAAAAGGCGTGTGTGGATCTAGTAGAAGTATCTAAATAAACTTTGTAAAATGGTACAACTGCAGTTTGTGGTTGAAGCCTTAAATGAGAGGTTCACTTACGAGTAGCCGTTGGATTGTGGTGGAGTATGTTGCATTGGAGGAGCTTGGTATCCGCCCTGTTGTGGCGGCGGCCGGCCTCCGCCTCTGGGTCCTTCAAACCTATCAGTTCAACTCATCAGAGAGGTGTAACTAAGATATCATTCAATAATAAGGGTTTGTAATCAGATTGGTGGATCATCGTCATGCTTGTATCAGACGGCACATTCCTATCATGATTCCGGTTCATCATTTTTTTTCATACACAGGAACGATTAAGATTACTCGTTATTTGAATGTTAGATCTCATAATCCGCATGTTCAAAGAATGACAAATATTAATTAGTTCCAACAACAAACTATTAAAAGTTTTACATTATTTGAATGTGCTGATCACTAGAAAACTACAAGCTAACTTTTTATACTAGCTATTAGTAAAAGTAGCAGTCATTTTATCAAAGACACTAGATCTGCAGATGGGCCATGTTCAATCAATTCAATTCCAGCTGATATATTTAGCTGGAATTGAATTGATGAACTTTCCCATAAGTATTTTAATATTATGTGGTCTTCAAATAACCAAACATTAATTACACCCGAGTTGTTCAATTAAATAATTCAAATGATCGTAGGGATAAAACATGCATACCTGCCGCGTTTGGGTGCTCCTCCAGGCCCGCCGTGTGGCGGTGGTCCTCCTCGCTTGAATGGCGGCGCACCCTGAGGTCCAGGAGGTGCTTGATGCAACTGGTGAGATGGAACTGGTCGCACGTCTGGGGGAGGAGCGGCAGGACCTTGGTGAGGCATTGGTCCCGGTGGCGGCATCCCACCGCCAGAACCACCTGGGCCACCGCGAGGGTGCCCGCGACCTATTGCAATTCAGTGTACTTAGTGTAAAGACAATGTGCAATGTGTGTGGAGTGTTTGAAATTGTAGTCTAACCAGGATTTTACAATGAGTTATTATTCTATCTATTAGTGAATGTGCTAATAAAATATTTAAGGCGTATGTAAAAGGCAGACAACCCTCTCGCCTACATTTCAACATTTTTGAAGATATAATAATTATAACTAAATTTAGTTATGTGAAATTGCAGACCTTCAGGGTCGAGAGAATAACAATGCAAAGGTTCAGTAAAACTATTACATTGATCCAAACAAGTTTTCCCACCAAAAGACGTATACCAATGCGATAAATTAAAGTGCAAATTTTTGGTTAGAAAACTTGTTTGGATCAATGTGATATTTTTACTGAACCTTTGCATTGTTATTCTCTCGACCCTGAAGGTCTGCAATTTCACATAATTATTACATTTAGTTATATTATATTTTCAAAAATGTTAAAATGTGCGAGCGAGAGGGTTGTCTGCCATATACATATGCCTTAAACAAAGTTGGTGCCCCACTGCACCAAAATAGATATACTTGTTTACAGCATCTTTGATCAAAGATAAAGTAACTCATTAGGTAGATATTTAATTGTTACCTCTCATGTGCATACCACCACGACCACCTCCCCTGTCTCCTCTCTGGCCAAAGTCACCTCGGCCGCGGCCGCCACGACCTCGCATGCCTCCTGGACCACCTCTGTTCATGAATCCTCCTCCTGAAGAAACACTAATTCAAAATATGTTCTCTAAACAGCCACTTGTTGTCAAAATGTATGAAACAAAAGCCACATCTGCCATTGCATACCAAAACCTTTTTGGTTATGAACAATTCAATCTAGGTAGGTACCTAATAATTAAGAACTTACTTGATGGAGGTGCTGGTCTAGATTCAATGGTAGGCACAGGATGAGGGCCGGGTCCTTGCGGGCCGGGCAGAAAGCGGCCACCACGGTCGCCACCACCACCACGCATCGGCGCGCCACGGAAGCCACGCGGTCCACCACGAGGGGGGCCTCCTCTCATCGGCCCGCCCCGACCCCTCATACCAGGACCGCCACTAAAAAAGATAAGAGTTACGACTTTCTTGTGCCATTCTTAACCTAAAAACTCTGACTCATGGAATCTAACGTACGAATTTGACTCACCGTCCACGCATGTCAAATCCTCTGCCTCTCATTCCAGGGGGCCCACCACGTCCACCACCTCGAAAACCACGGTGTGGCGGGCCATCCATGATGCAATCTACGCGTCCAACAGCACAAGAGAACGACACTCTACTACCCCTCTTCTACTGGCTGGGTTTTTCAAATTACTTACGACAGTTTTTAGTTTACAATGTAACAAAGCAACTGACTGAATAATGGTAGATAATTCACAAAGCACGCACGCCACGCCAAAATAAAAATCGGCGATCCGATTACTTTACTTTGACATTTTTGACTACATAATTTATGTGCCAAGCCTACTACTACAAAATGGCGGCGGCGGCGGCCAAAGTACCTGTGGTACCTACCTACTCTGAGTCTGTGGCGGCGGCGCTTGATTTTTTGGCGATGGCGAGTGCTATATGAACTTACTAAAATGAAGGACACTTATGTGTGCGTATACGTATGTTTCCATGCATTAGTGTGCGTGAACACATTTCAAGTGTCAAAAAGCGGATATAGCCAAGGATATAGCTGCTTTATAATCTATGACTTTGATCTATGAGCTGCTTCTTTAACTTGAGCTGCTTGCTTTAAGTTGGGTACCCAGTTAGGATACCTGTAGGTACCTAACCCACCGAACATCTAACCTAACCTATTTATGTTGAAAAAGAATTTTTTAATGCCAGCTACATAAATAGGTAAGCAAGGTATATACATATGCCTAAGCTTTTTAGTAGGTACGTGGGCTATCTACCTAAAAGTTACCTATGTATGTACGTATGTATCTGACTCGAGCCACACGAGTTGGTAGGTAGGTACCTATCAAGAATTATCTACATACGTTACGTGTTCTACGTGTACCTATGTATGCACTGCACACCACCGCCATTCAATGAGGAGTTCTGTTGAACAGATTCCGACTTCTTGGTAGGTACCTACCTACCTAGTATCCTTTATGTAGTTAAGTCTACCTACATAAGCAACTTATCCTACATTGAACAGCTTCAGACTCCATCGGGTAGGTAGGTAAACGTACGCTACGCAATGCAGCAATGCAGTAAGTAGGTAGGTCAGTATTAAATCTTGTAAGTAAAAAAAAAACATTTTTCGGTAGTCAATTATGACTATACTTGAATCTGTGTCACTAGAAGCACCTCGGGAAGCTTGTACCTACTAACCACAGACGAAGTATTATGATACTTCGTAATACTTCGTCTGTGGTTAGAACGACGAAGTATTATGATACTTCGTCTGTGCTACTAACTTGTAGGCCCGTATTCCGTAGCCTTACTCAAGCACTGATCCGTACTCAAGCATAGATTTTTGTATGAAAATCTCTACTCAAATCTATGCTTGAGTAACGATTTCTGTCTCGGAATACGGGCCTTAGATAATCTGTTACGCAAAATCTAAGTGTAATAGTAACTAGTAGCTCATCTGTAATTCAAAATAAATTCATTTCTCACTTACTATTCATAATCATGACCCTACCCCGTAGATTTCAGCATCCGGAAAAAAATGTTTGCTAATGTGGTTTGCTAACATCATTGTTTAAAGTTTTTTTTAATATTATAAAACTTCTTTTTGTTTATCCAAAAAATATGTTGTTACACACACACACACTGAAAATCTAGTTTTGTATGAAACGTGACTCAAATTTTGACCCCCGTTTCATACATTGTTCGTTTTTCGAAAGCTCTAGTTCGGGAGTTTCGCCATAGATGTTCGGTGGTTTCGCCAGTCTGGTTTTTATTTATGTGTGTGTACTATGTACTGTTATGTGTAAATAATATCTTCATTCGTGCATTACTCTATGTCCTACCTAACTAGTATTTATTTTCAACGGTTAGCATATTATTACCTTTGTACTCTATCTATGTACTCACTGGAAGTGGTGCTAAAATTTACTTTTCGGTGGCTTTCCTCCTTGTCCAATTAGTTGTTGCATTGCAATTTGATAGAACTATAAAAAAACAACAAAAATGCAAGATCAAGAAAAAGTTCTCAAGTACCTGGTTTCAGTAGAAAAGTTAGCTGAAGAGATTATATCGGACAGACGTGAAATTATAATGTTGGACAAGCGGAGGAATGAAAACCGTGAAGCTTTACGTGATATTGCTAAATCATCACAACGCAAATGCTGGGTTTCTGTTGGATCTGTGCTTATAAAACATAATCTAGAAGCAACAATAACATTATTAGAAGCTGATCAAAAGCAACTACACATCGATATAAATAAACTTCGCTGTGATCTGAAAGTAAAAGTCAATGACTTGAGAGATTTGGAGATGCAGCCACCTGTGCCTGGTTTGATGCTTGTGCCAATGTCTCAGCAGGAGTCTAAAGGATTGTCAAGAGCTGGCCTGTTTTCATCTTAATTAAATTATGACCTAAATCTGATGATCTTTCGCTGTTTTGGATCACCTTTCTTTCGAATAAATTTATTCAATTCAATCATATTAACAATTCTATTGTATGAACATTATTGCACATAGACCAATAGTTTTACCAGTTTATGCATGCTTTTGCAAACTAAAGCAATAATGGTTACCAGAAACATCTTTGTTTAACTGAGCCAGAGACAGAATCTATGGTTAATTTTAAGGTACCTACCTAAATGATGGGGTTTAGTATAAAAAAAATAATTAATTTTATGTTTTTATTAGGCTAATGTTCCATCAAATAAAAAGTCTTCAAATATATATTTTAAATATGCACAGTTACACCTTTATACATGTAAATAATATAGTACATAACAAATAAATAATAAATAGTACCAAAGTTTTTGGATTTATCCAATAATAAAATTGTAGATTGTGTGATAATTTACAAGTAATTTGACTAAATGCCGATTTGGTGAATTTGGACTTACAAAATATCAAGTACATAATAAAAGCATACATTTATCACTACAATAAATGTATTTTATGACTGACAAGAATGTAACAACTGCATTCATAGTTCCCATTAAAATTAAGGGAGTACACTGGTCCATATTAAAAAAATGCAATATGGAATTTATGATCTGATAACTTTGATGGAGTTGGCTAACATCCATGTTGGGTGTTAACCGCCAGGCATGGCGTCAAAAACATAATTGTGTAATTAATGTAACCAATTGATCATCACCAACTACCTTAACATCATCAATATAATATGGCATATATGAATTAATAATGTAGTTTCATTTCAATTACATGTTCTTAAAGAAATAAACATTGCAACATAATATAAAACTAAGCACATTAACTTACTTATGAATAATTGTCAATATCAAAACATTTATCCTAGGGGTTATTGCTTAATTAGGTATAATAATGATCCTTAGTAGGTAGCTTGTATTGAAACTATAACAGTACAAAATGCCATAGGGTCCTCAAATACAAACTTGAATGCAATAATAATAATTTGTGGATTGTCTTTTGAGCATTATATTACAAAATCTGTCACTATCACAAGTCTTTGAATTTCGAATGGCCAAAGCACATGTTTAATGTTTATTGACTATACTACTGGCATTTACTTGTACAATAGGAGCCTGTACACGCGAGGACGCCACCGTTCGTGTCACGACTCACGATCACAATACACGGGCGCGTGTGACGCCTGACTACTTACAACCGCACTACCAGTTGGCCATGCCGGGCTTGTTAAGAGTCATGAAATATATCTGACAAGAGGACCCTCCCTTTGCAGATGAAAAGAAAACTTTGTCATTACGCTCACATAGAAATTTAAGTCGCTGTGCTTTCTTGTGCATAAACACGCCGTCAAGGTGTCCGCTTTCCACAGAGCGAATTTCGATAGCTTTGTTGCCCCATCCCATGATCTGTCCTGTCCCTATGTAAGCTACCGAAGTTGGCATTTCACCCCACTGAAAAAAAGAAACAATTTTAGGTAAGTTTGTACCTATATTTAAATAAAAAAAGAAGAAAAAAAGAAATGTAAAATAGACTTACTTGAAGGACTATATTTTTACTGACGCGTCCATAGGTGTTGACGTAAACTCCCTCATTATCGTAACATAATAATAGCTGGACGCCATTAGAGTTCGGAAGCGGTACAATGCAATGTGGAATAATTGCGCCCTGTGAAAAGTCAAATTTTCAGTGACCATATATCACGCAGTAAGACAAAGGCAAGAATAAAGAAAAAATCCATCACCGAAACTTACATGCTTTGGAATATAAATATCGTAAACACTGGCAGTGTCGAGATCAACAGCGTGAAATCCGTCCGCTGATCCATAGATTACTTTCAGTCTTGTGCCTTCTTCAATAGTAAGATCAACTAATAGTGGCCTGAAAAAAAAGTTACATAAACCCACCATGAGCGCATTTTGTCAGACGGAAACATAAATTCAGAGGTTTATTTAATAAGTTATTACCTATGTTGCAAATCACCAAAGTTCTTAAAAGCCATGAACTTGTGGTATGGCTTAGGAGCCCATGCATAAATTTCAATGGAATCTTTGAGTGCAATCACAAGGAACTTTATTCGTTCGTATTTAACTATGCGGAAATGCACAGCTCCTTGTAGTTCACCCACGTTAATCCAACCATTCCTTCGCTCCGCTTGCTGCAAAAAAACAAAAGATCACTGTCATAGCCAGTCGTAAAAAAAAATTGCGGTCGGATAATGTTCTGGGCATTTTTGTATATCTTTAGAAATATGAACGCGCAATAACAAATATTGATCTAGCTTAAAATATCCATCTAAGAACAATGATGTATTCGGAAATCGATAGTGATATTTAATCTAGAGCTGTTACAACATTGACAAAGATGCTGTGAAATGGAGCAATGACAACTCTATGGACTTTAACTTGAACCGCGCGCACAACGCCCATGACGTTTTTTGACGTCGTTTGGGATGCAAAGTAAAAATAATGACAAACAAAAAAACTGTTTTTAGGGAATACCTAACTCGATTTGTACAGAACGATTTGTTTCTCACGTATGAAGAATGGAAGCTTTTTCAGACGCACTATGCGTCAACCCTGAGAAAACTCAGTTTTTAGTCTTGAACTTTAAATACCTAACACGCGAAAAATACACATACATCGCTGAGTCCATCAGTCCGTAAAATCTTGGATTTGAGCCAGCTAAGGTAGTAAACTCGCACGCGGTTTTTCTTCCCCGAAACCGTCACAAGAATATTCTGGCCTTCCAACACTTCCATTTGCTGGAAGCGACGTCGTGAGATCAATTGGTAAACTTTTCCCTGTCCTGAACGATCGAGCAACATCAATCCATTTTCAGTGCCGATGAGCAAGTTCACTCCTGTAACAAGCAGAGAATATATTTAGCAGAGGCTTACAGCTTTATACGGGCCGCGATACATCGCGCAATTCAGAACCTCTCAATCCGTTAGTACACAATACTATTTACCCCATAAAGCCGCGCACAAAATCTCCGAGTTGAATCTCTTCTTGTATTTGCGTATCTCCGGCGTGTCCGATGACACGTCATGTCCGGTGGGCGTGACGTTCACATTGACGTGGCTCTCACGACGTGAGGCGTTGCCTCCAGAGCCGGCCGTGCCTCCGCTGCCAGTGGACCCGGCGCCGAATCCAAACGTAAGGAACGAACGCTGCTTCTGTTGTAACGGAAGGAACTGGTGTTGGGAACCAACTGACGAGTTGGAAGGGGAATGTTGCAAAGAGTGGGGGGAAGCCGCGCTCGCAACGAACGATTTAGAGGGAGTCGATTGAACAGAGGAAGGCTGGGGAATAGGAAGGTGATGGTGGGACAAGGGCGCACCGCCGGCAATCGCTTGCCTGTACTGAAAAAGAAAAGAGAACCTTTATCATTCCGTCGCGGATATAATCAGAATATAATCTCATCTTGCCTGATTCGAACATTAATCGGTGATCGGTTAGTCAAATCCATCTCCCAGTTATTAGTCATTCCAAATACATTGGAAAGTTATTTGCTTGATGGCGATTATCTACATGGAAGTTACTTCATTCGTGTGTGACACATGAATATGATGCAGGCAATGAATTTATTATTTCATAAACCGATTTCAATAATACATTAATTAATCAACATAAACCACCATTATAAAGATTAAATTACTATCTGATACCACTTTTTAATAATTTTATCTACATTTTGAATAATCTAGCGAAATGCTAGAGCTACTCTATAAGAAATTATAAATAAATGTTTCAGCGTAGATATGTATGTATACAGCACGTAGTTTGATTAGACCCTCCGACCTGATTACGGTTATTGAAGCTTTCTCAACTTGACTACCATAAGCAGAGGTATATCGATCTGCATTCGATGATCAACAAACTGTTTTACATAATGAAAGCGTCTAGATAATGCGTTAAAGGAAGAAGATACAAGTCTAACTTTCAAACTATGAGGACCTTTATGTAGTAAGCATTTCTTCTTGCTTGCATCAATTCATTGAATACTTACGCAGCGAGACCGTTGTCTGCAAACCGGGGGCGAGGCGGCTCCGGGAAGTTTGCATGATCGACAACCATCATTATATTAATAAATTACCAAAAGCTAGACACCACAATGAGCTGTGGAGCTTCCAACAAGATAGCCATTCAATTGGGGAATAATAATAAATTAGGTACAGCTTGTACCAAAGAAAACTTGTCAAAAGTATTAATAGTAATTTGAAAACGTGGTGGTAATAAAAGTTCTGGCATTGGAAGCTCCATGTTACTAATGAACTTAGGCAGATAATTATTTTATCAGTGTCATTATATCCCATGTAAGCACATGTTTGATGATTGCTAATAAATCATTATGAATAATGCTAAAACTAGTGACGTTTCTTAGTACTTAAAATAGTAGCAAATATGATGAGTACTCTACTTGACTGAAGCCAAGGTAAATAAATATACCTGAACAATACTATATGTACCTCCCCTGATTTTTAAGTTGCACAAATGTGTGTCAAAATAATGGTCAGCAACGATATGAACAAAGTTTTTTTTTAAATGGAAAAAAACCGTTATTAAAATCCTCGAAGGCCACATTTAATAAAATTTCACGGTCTTCGCGCGTCTTCTAATGTGTTTGGCTTACGATAAAGATTCTAGTATTACTTTGTACGCGTATCTACGTCGAGTCGGGTCATACAGCCGTTGTAGTGATCTTACCTCCTCACTGGTAGATTTGTCGTGTCGTGGCGGCGTCGTCGGCTGTCCAGCCTGACTGAGCAGATCAGGAAGTACTGAGCTTGTGCGAGAGCCACTGCCTTCGTTCGCACCACTTGATCGGCCCTAAATGCACCAAAATATATTAACTTCAAACAGTTAATACTTTCAATAATGAAAACGGTATAGTAACTATTTTGGCTATAGAGAAAACTATGCGGTTCTTTGGATAATCTAGTACAAATCTGAAACAAAGTACATTAAAATTGAAATTGGAAAACTATAGCAACTGTATCGATAGAACTATTGTTTTTAACTAGGCAAATTACAAGTTTACAATAAATTGAGTTAAACCATTTTTAATGGTTACAAAATGGTTATAGTTAGGTAATAATAAAACCAAACGGTGACAAACAGTGACGTAGCTGTAGCATTAATAACAAAACTGGACAAACAGAGCGCGAAACACAAACGCAGCCAACATGCAACACATTCACAAATCAGATGAGTTGGTTCAGCTGCAATGTTCGTTAGGCATTCCTATCCTAATGTTAAGTCGTGTCGATGGCACTGTTATTTTCTTCTCTTGGCAGGAAGACGGTATTCGCGCACGGATAACATGTCAGTGGTTAGTCTAAAATATGTTAGCGGCTAAAGTGAAAATGTGGGTTAAAACAACTAAGCTGGAGGTACTGCGCAAATATAAATAGGACTTTTTATTTTATTATGCTAATTAGTAGTCATGATGATTTCTACCTCTTTGAATACGTTATTGTAATAGATACGACACAAGCGTGTGTAACTAAGAAAAAGATGAAAATCTATGTTATATTTTATGGCACCACAACCTCTCGCATTACACATGACTTTTATCTTTTTACAGTAGGTACAACTACTAAAATTCAAATAATAGATCACGCCAAAACGTAAGACGTGTGAGCAAATTATTATACTTAATAATGAAATTATTAATTTTACGTACACGTACATGGAAAAAACATCACGTTGTTATTTCACATTCAAAACCTAAAACCATTCCCACGCATATTATACTATACATACATAAGTTAATATATTACCAGAAACCAAATACTATTTCAATACCATTCCTTTAATCAAGCATTTACGGATACAATAATGTAGGTAGATGTTAGATTCTATGTTAGAATAGATCCCTCATACCAGATAGTAAGTATAAAAAGTATTAATCAAACTGTCCTGAGCGGGGAGCAAATTACCTGATCCTGTGCGAGTACCGCTTCCTGCCCACTTGCCAAGAGTTCTGAATGCCGATTGTATTGGGAGTTTCTGCGAAATACTATATCGGATTCAGTCTTTTCTCTGCGAGGTTTCATGGGTATGTTTGCATCTGATTGTTCTACCGGATTGTTTTCTAAAGTGTTAGCGGTTAAGTCAGGAGTACCGGCTTTCTCGAAGGTCGTGCCACTCGAGAAACAAATGCTTGTGGACGGAGAGTCGCTATTCACGCTGCTTTGCCGGCTCGGACTGTTACTCTCGCTGTCCTGTCTGATCAAAGCTGCCACGTTCTTCAAAGCGTCTGTTGGATTATTGGCTTGGATCTTCGAATTAGCGATTTTTTTGTCATTCTTTTTGATCTCGCCCTGCGCAGACATCTTCAAACTATCGTTCATTTTTATGAATTCCGTCAAAATGGGTTCGCCAGATGCCGGTGGCTTTATAATCTGTTTTCGTGAATTGTTGAAAATACCACTGGACCTCAACTGCTTCTGTGCTCCTATTGGATTGTCATGTTTCGGGATGTATATCGCGGAATGTCGCGTGCTAGGTAACGGAAAAAGATCGGAATTCTCCCTTCTGAACCCTCTAAAGAAACGATTTGGAGAGTTCAATTCCGCATCTTGTTCCTTTTTGTACTTAATCAGGTCGGCGAGTTTGTCCTGGGTGGTTTTCTCTTTGGGGGTCTGGAAGAGTTGCTTGTGCCTCGCGGGCGGAGTCGCTATTGCTTTATATTTGGTCCACGCGTCTTCCATTTCTAGGCGGGATTGGCGTTGCAACTGCACTCGCTTCTGTTCTGCCTCCTTAGCAGCCTTCTGTCTCTCTTCTTTGGCCTCGGCGCTCTTGGACGGGAAGAATCTGGCAAAGTCCCAGTCCTTCAGTAGAACGGCCTCGTCAACATCCGATTGCCTCTTATCGGTCTCCGTATTTTCCCTCTGTGTATTCATGACCCATACAAAAACACACATGAATAATGTAATCGAAAAAAAATTAACTAACAATGCTCACTAATCTTACTTTGGCGTGAAAATAAAGGACATAAAATCAATGGCAGGCAGGGCCCGGTAGGGTGCGATCGATAAAAAAATGTCAGCTTACATAGTTAGCACAAAACAGCGATGGTACACAGCAAACATTTAGCTCTACAACCAGTTCAGTGACTAGCATCAACTGTGTGTTGAGGTAGATCGATACTGTGTTCAGGGAGTTGGGGAGGTCGTTACACTTACCCGTTTCATGACGAGTGTTCGATCTCCATGTGCGTCATCATCATCGGGCGTTGGCGGGAGCGGGCGAGTGGGGGCACCGCCCGCAGTATTCCCACCACTGACGTCCTCAGACACCGCACTGAGACCCGGCCTGTAGCAGAACTCGGGACTGACAAGCCAAACCAAACGAACGGGACGGAAGGGACAACGAAATGGGGTGAAAGTAACGTAATGGCAAATGAAAAATAAGAACACATGGACATGTAAGTAAAGGTGAAACAATGGAAAATGGTTGCTGGGTGAGAAAGAAATCGGATTCACTTATATTAACACAATCAAAAAGGTACAGAGTAATGTGACAGTTTGTCAGATGGCGAATGTGTAGTAATTGGATCCCGTTGGCACCCTAAAAAGACAACCTATGTTTTCTTCCAAAATTTGCTCTAGTTTTCTATTCTGTGTGGAAGATGCCGAGATCAAACGTTATTCTCTTAGGCCTCGTCGTCGTCGCTCAAAATCAGTTTACTGATCGTTACCCATTTACCTAGACAAATATCACGTGATCCGTCCAATCCAATTTTAGACTGACAGTTTTATAGCATTGGCAATACCAGTTTTTGACTGCATCTGTGTCGGAGTCACCAGTCGTCGGATTGGCACTTCTCACTAATGGTATACCCAAAGCATCAGCTAAACTGACCTTCAGTGATCCAACGCATTACAATATACTCACAGTGGCTTAGGCGGATCACTGGCTAGTAGAGTGCCGTCATTGCGGACACGACCGCCACTTTCTTCGGCGTCTGAATCCGTGTCGGAGTCATCGAATGTTGGCTCAGGAGCGACTCGTTCTGTGCGCTCTACGGGCGGCCCTGTTCCAACGTGTTTATGTTACTCCAGGGTATTGAACAAAGATAATTTTGAAAAGGAAAATAAACAATATTTTTATTTAATAAAACAAATCTTCATTGAACAGGCTTTGCTACAGTTTTATACTGTGGTAAGAGAGCATCGCTGGCTTAGTGCTGGAAATTTCAGGTTTCGATTCCAGTCATAAAAAATGTGCACATAACAAAAAGAAAAAACATGAAGAAATCAGTGAGTACTATAGGAACGGTAATGGACTTGCAAATGTTGAGTATTGTCAAACCCGTGCCAAAAGTGGGCACAAGTCAAATATTGCTTACAAATGTTACAATATGAAATGTCAAACCTTGTCCATTAGTAGGCGCCCGCGGCGGCCGATTCGGAGGTTCGTTCCCAGATACTACTCCTAGTTCGTTGAGTTGTTGAGCTAACTTATCCAAATCCTGAAACGAAACATGTTACATCAAAATCGTTTTATACTACTTTAAAAAGCATTTGTGTATAGTAGCTGGCAAATAAGTTGAACTCCATGACTAATCTGAGACTGAATGCTCCACTACATATTCAAAGTGAAATCTTAATTATTTCTCTACATAAAGGGATCATTATGAAACTTAAAAAAAAGGTGAAGGTCGTTCAGTTTAGATAGTCTCTACGTGCGTAAAATAGCGTCGCAGTAGCGATATCGGAGTAATAAGATATATTTATTTTAGTTATGTGATCAGCGTTCTGCAAATATTGCCAGGTACTGTACTAGGTATAAATAGAGAACAAACCTCTGGCCTTCTCGGTGGAAGCTGCAGTAATCAGGTGTGCAAATAAATGTAAACAGCGTGACATGAAAATAAAACAAAAAAAGCCAATAAATTACATGTTACGCATAGAGCAATACAAGGTATAAGGTCGAAGCTATTATTCTAAAAGGGAAGGTACCATCTTTCAATAATATCATAGTTCAATAGTTATCGACCCGTTCGGATTCGAATCCAGGGCTCAATCTTGTAATCACGCAAGTTTCAGTTTTCTCGTAAATAGATACTTGATGACATCAGTTACCACTGCCTATAACACCTTACCTAACATATCACGTCCACTGATGTCATGTCAATGAGGCATTGCGTTGCGTCCATCACTTTTAACAGTGCTTACGCACTCATCCGATCAGAATCCGTGAAAATACGGATGTAAAAAACTCGGACCAAATTCAGTCTTGACAGAATGTTCTTTTTGTCACTTTTTGGCGATTTTTATGTCAGTGAAAATACTGTTCCGAATTGGAGATTCACGGATGCCGGATGTAGGGCGTAAGATACCGTACACTAAGTTCTAAGACTACTTCAGACCGTATTTGCACAAATTAGGATCGGACGCGAGCGTACCGCTCTAAGACGTAAGGGTGCTAACTTAAATCACGCGTGCCTGTAATTTCACCGGTCAACACCCTGCTGGGCGACAGAAATAACGGTAGTATATTCGCGGACGTACTTATGCACAAAAGCATAAACTGCTTAGAGCCTCGATTATTCAAAAACGGTTCAAAACCGAAATAGAAACGATGGGGGTACCGAACGCACTCAACAAAAAGCACTACTAAAATGGCACGTGAATACGTACCATTGGTTTGAAGAGATGATGAGATCCGCGCTGAGGAGGCTGCGGTCCACTCGCTGGTGGGGTGCCATTGTTGGAGCCAGAGCTATTCGATGAACCCGACGACTTCGGCGTGGGAGGCAAAGGCCTGATACATTGTTTGCATAATTAGACTGTGGGAATTCGTATGGTAATGTCTACGTACCTATAAGTGTGTAATAGAATGAGAAAACCGCGAATGTGCGCAAAATCTAATACTAAGTTTGAAGTTCAATGTAAATTCTCTAAATATTTCGTTTGGTTGTTTTTTATTGACTTAGTACAATTAGTAACAACCTTTAGTACGCTTTTAGAATTACATTAAAAATCTAGGTGAACCTAATAACATAATCTTTTAACACGATGCAAGTTTTTTAATATGTAGCAATATTATTTAACAATTCTCGAAATTAAAAGACACACTGTATTATAAAGTGTCTAAAAAGTCTGAACTTCTTGAGCAAAGTATTTGAATCTGGTTGACCACAAAATAACAAGAAACTTGTACATGATTCTAACAACAATAATAACAATATAGAAGCCGAGTTCAAATTTAGATAAAATTTGTGGTAAGGGTAAAATCTAGTAGGATCAGTAGTAGCGAATTAAACAATACCTATATCTATTGTGCTGTTGCGCCTGTGGATCGGGCACAACGATCAGTCTTTGTGGAATGGTAGGTCGCGCAGGTGGGCCGGGTTCTAGCAAACATCAACATGTTAGACAAAGTCAGGGGTTAAACAAATACAGAGCCCAGACTCATGGCAAGTCACAACCTTTGGCTAGTGCGATATGAGAGCTCTTATATTAAGTTCTTTATTTTTGGCTACAAATTGTCGCACTGTTGCGAAAATAAACACTCAACATTAGTAAATCCCGATATATACGAGTTCAACGCGAATGCCAAACACATCATTTGTTTTTTAAACGCGATTAACTGGACTTCGTTTCTAATCAAGATGATAGTGTCAGGGGCTATATTTTATTCATATCTTTACGAGATGTCGTAGCGCCTGATAATGTTGGGAAGGACTAAAATCGTACAGGACGTCTCAGCCTAGCCTGCCTTTGGGAAAGACATAGTCAATAAGTGCGGAGCTGACTAAGCCGCTGTCAATCGCGATATATCAGTAATATTATGAGTAAGCTTGCCGAGAATCTGGTTTAGAAATAAAGTTATATTGTTACCTGGAATCTCTTCTCGTTCCTCACGCTTACTGTTGCGTTTCGGCGGAGGCTGCGGCTGCGGTTCAGCTGGTCTAGTGTGTTAGACAGGTCGTTAATATCAAATGAATATTAGGACACAGCAAAATACTGCAACTGAGAGGAGATATTGAATTATTGCGACTATTTGTGAAGTTTTCAGTAACCCACACCACGCCGAATGTCACCGAATATCACCGAATGCGATTATCCTTGCTAAAAGACTTTGTTTCACGTATTTGGATGTTCAAAAGGTATACAATCCAATTATCTATGACTTTATGTAATATCAATAGTGGTCGCTTTAGACCCTCTGAACTCTAAAACCGTGGCACTTCCACAAACTCCACGTCTTCCACGCAGAAATCCAGCTAGTTTCCAGATTTCTCCTCTCAGCCACAGCAGCACAATTATCAAACCAGAACTCAAAAGCATGCACAAACCTGACTCCCTCCTGTATTTGCTGGAAGTTTCGACGTAGCGTATCGCCGCCTTGGTGTGCGGCAGCATTATGCACGATGGAGGAAGGTTCGCCAGCCACAGCATTCTCTTCTTCCTCGCCTTCAGAACCAGAATACTTGTATTCCTCACGGACAGAGTTGTCCTGCTTCCGCTTTTTGCAGCGGTCTATGTGATCCTTGAGTTGTATCCGCACTTGCCGCTCGGTTGGTTGATCTCTGTGGAGTTTGGATGAATTTCCAAGTCTTATACCAGTTGTAAGACTATGCGATTTGATATTCTGAATCTGTACTACGTAAATGATTAATGAAGATGTGCTATTCACTTTTGAAGTTATTTACACTAAAGCAACATTACACCACTTAGTGGCAGTGCAGCGAAGTTACGCGAATGTCAAAACTTTACTGTTTTGCAAAGTACAGTGGACAATGGTGATGAGATTATTTAAGGTGCAAAACAGCCTCGGTTATTCATGCTTGAATAACCGAGGCAATTAGCAGGCACTATGATAGTTCTAATATGTATACTGTTGTCCTCTTATCTATGACTGGTCATGAATTAAAATAACTAAGCTACGAGTTCCGAATATCAGTGCGAGTTTTATCATACCTGATAAGTAATTACCTTATGAATGAATGTTTAAGAAGCTGTTCAGTGTAAGGCCGTTGATGATAATCCTTCACTAGCACAGTTTCAATGAATCCATGAAACTTTTTGGCCCATTTCTTGGACTTCAAACGTGGTGGTGGGTTTCTGGAGGATAAATATTTCAGTTTATACAACAAGCTAAAAAAAAGAGAGGACAGGAATTTATAAACTCAAATATAAGCGATAATTGCACTTGAAACTTTGCCTGCTCTTGGGGAGCAACTCAATGTTACTTGGACCTCCATCCAAGTGCTAAACAGGTACCCAACAGTACCCATTGATGTGATGCTTTCTGGATTTTGTAGTATATGTACGCTACAAATATATTGTTGTACCTTGGAATGAGAAACAGAGCTCTCATTGGATGAAGATCACACAGTGGCGGTTGACTCTCAGCCATCTCGAGTGCGGTTATGCCGAGAGACCACAAATCGGAGCGATTGTCGTACGTCGCATCAGGATTCTCGTCACAAGCGATAACTTCTGGCGCCATCCAATACGGAGTACCGATAAATGTGTTCCTTCTTCCTATAGTTCGGTCCAACTGTGCTGACACTCCAAAATCAACTGTAATACCAAAATCTAAGATAACAACTTTGTCTGTGTAGATACAGATCTCGTAAATACAGCAGAAAATAATATTATATCTGGATTGAAATAGTTGAACACAGAATATTACAGTACTAGTTTACAGAGCAGCCACTTATCCATCTGAAATACACATGCCATTGATGATAGGACTTGTGCTAACAAACACAAGGTTGGTGGTGTCCCAGTAGTAATCAAATCACTTGCTTGTGGGAGATTGAGAGACTGTCATAATGTTATATTCAGCAACTATTCTTTTCTTGGAATTAGCTAGCTGTGGTAGGGTAGCTAGGGTTAACACACATTTGAGCACAGAGGTGGAGATTTGAAGACACTATTTTCAGTTAAAAATGCTGTTAACTAGTAATGTGATTTGCTTACCCAGTTTTACTTCAGCGTTGTCTGTAAGCAAGACATTTTGTCCTTTGATATCCCTATGTATTACTTTGTTGGAGTGTAAATAACTCAGACCCCGTAGAATCTCTCTGCAAATGTATGATATCCATTCTTCCTTCAGGGACTGCCCTTTAGTTGATTTTACTAAATCAGTCACAGATCCTAAAATGTATAAAATTATTGTAACTCTGTCCCAACTCTTTTTGAACAATAAATGCAGCTATTCACACAATAAATAAAATATAAGTATGTATATAAAAACACACACCAGCACCACAATACTCCATAACCAACCAAAGTTGATCATCTTTCCCTGGCGGGCTCTTTTTGATAAAAGCACCATAGTATGTTGCAATATTACGATGATTTGAATACTTTTTTAGCACATTGATTTCAAGTTTTATCTCTTCCTCTTCATCCTGTGTGACATCCATAACTTTGATGGCAGCAAGCTGTCCTGTTTTTGTATGACGACCCTAAAATTGATAAGTGTTCTCATAAACAATTCTGCTAAATGACAAGGAAGGGTATAGAGTTATAGATAACAGTGAATAACTAGGCTATAATGCTTATCATAATGTTTATGCATTATTCAATACAACTGTTCTATTTACTGATATTTTTTTAATGCTGCTTTATTGCAAGGTTCTGTGATCTAATAGCCTAATAATAACACAAAGATGGCATGCTAGGTTTCATTAGTCTTGATCAACTATAATAGGTAACTACTGTGTAGGTACTTAGTAATAGAGCTATATTACTAAATAGCACTGATATGATTATTGTAGGTACAGTGTGGACTCTATAAACAATGTTCTGACCACATCTAGTGTTGTATCAAAATGTAAAATGAAAGAACAAAGTTCATTGACATTGTTCCCTCAGCACTCTAATTGATATGTTTTATTGAAGCTTATTAGACTTAATTTCTTGTAATGGGGAGGCATAGTCAATTACACCCTAGTCACACTTTATCCTAAATAGATAGAAGTTCAGAAGTTATGATAACCAAGAGGACAGATAAAGTGCCTACTGGGTACATTGGGTTATTACAATTTTGATCTATTCAATCAGTAATTTTGATACTGTAAACACCTACATACCTTGTAAACCTGCCCATAGGTGCCATTTCCGACTACCTCAATGAGTTCAAAAATACCAGCTGGATCCTGAAAATTTAAAAAATTGTCTGAAATAGATGCTGTGATTTAGGTATGTCAATGCAAAGTGATGTGAACCTTCACTATGATTCACGCCCTGTGAGATCATTGCCCTTTCGCCTGCTCCTTTATGTCTAATTACTGAGGCCCTAGGATTCTAGCTCATGGGCTTACAGTACAAATAACTAATTTCAAAAGCTTACCTTTAGAGCGCTGAGGTCAATGTCGTCTAGTGAACAATTTACAGACGGTGCTAGTTGATGCGCCATTTTGAGTATTGTCACACACGAAGACAAAGCACGAGAACCACACTCACATCAATATAAAAAGCATTAAAAACGCCTAAACTGTAACACTAAGGTTGAGATTTATAATTATTTTATGATTTTTTCACTTTATATTTAAAAAAACTCATTGTTTACACTGATTTTAGTAAATTACAAAATACACAAATTGTACGCAGCTCACTCACACACCCGGCGCAGGGATGCCAGTTAAAAAAATAAAAGGGCACTGGCTGGGTGCCAGGTTGACAGTTCGTTGTTACTTGACAGTGACAATAGCCAGTATCTGCCAGTACCTTAGCCGACTTGACTTGACTTACAAGCAATACCATAGAGTTGAAGAGTTGAAGTTAACAAGTTGAAGTTGACATAAACTGGCAAAAACGTCTGTCGAAATGACGGACAGAGGCCATAGACAAAAGAAGAAGAAGAACCACAGATCTAATAGTACCATTTACGAGATGTTTTTACTTTCACCAACAACTGTAACAAGCTCGTATGAGTTAGTGAGCGGCTCTGGTGACGGAGTTTTTAGGCCGCCTTATGGCCTCCGTCGTGGCTTAGCGACTGCTAGAGCTGGAACCGACAGTTTAACATTCCCTGTTAACGCTCGATGTTAAACTGTTAACGCTCAGATGTAAATGCCACTAACGGTCACCCATCCAAATACGTAGTAACCGCACAAAATGTAGATTAACTTAAAAGATCAGTGAAGATTGTCTAAGTAAGCTACGCCACGAGCGCTTTACTTTCACCAAAATCGACTGGATATGTACGTACGTAGGTGGAAACGTACACATAGGGTGAAATAATCATCGATCTAGGTATCTTCATTCCATTGTGTGTCAAGTCAACACTTGCCAACGATAGATGGCAGTTACAACCTGGAAATATTTTTTATACCATTCCCCCTCTAAAAAGCTTATCTTATTCACTGAAAACAGTATATTATAGCATTGGCTATACAACCTCCAATCTTTCTTTTTCTCGTAGTCATGGTGTAAAGTACCTATAGTATGCAACTCTTGAGTAAAACGGATTTATACCGAGGGCCATGAACCACTCACGTCGTTCAGGACTCTAACACTTGAATCACTCGCTACGCTCGTCAGACTGGCGAAAATCTCGAACTAGACTCGTGCTTTCGAAAAACGAACAATGTATGAAACGGGGGTCAAAATTTGAATCACGTTTCATACAAAACGAGATTTTCAGTGTGCAATTTTGGTAGAATGGGAGTCCCGCTTCTTATTACGTAGGAAATACGTATTACATAATTATTTGACGCTCGTGATCAATCATCAGTAGTTGGAATCCTTCACTAGCTCGTGATTCATTTATGGCCCTTGCTTTAAATCCGCCTTTTATTCACTAGTTGCTTAGTAGACTATTTTTTGCTTAGCTAGTTTGAAATTTTAAAAAACATGCCAAACCATCGCCCATTCCTTTCATTATTCTGCGCATAGGTGTTCGGTGATTCTGCGCCACAGAACTTCACAGAATACTATTACTTGTCTTGTTCTCGCGCATTCTGCGCTTATTTCAGTTTATTTCCATTGATTAATTTGGTATGCCTATTCCTTATAATATCTTTTATTAAAATAAAGGAAAAAATAGACAGCAGACAAACATGAAAAATCATGAAAAACTTTTTACCGTGTCGTTTACCTAATCATTGTTCTATTATCGTGCGTTCCGTCCATCCGGATTCCGGATGACTCTATCACAAGCTCTACAGTGTCCCGAGATGGAGCACCTCAAAGAGCAAGCATATGAATCATTCCAATGGCATACCTGTAAGTGAAAAATTTGCAACTAAAGTAAGTAGTTATGTATCTCTGAAGTAAAAAGAATTGTATGCACTAGGTACAGGCCAAGTCTAGTAGTGCAGTTTCTTCCTAGGCACCCCTAAAGACTCTTGTACAAGATCTGAGAAAAGAGGAATCTGACAGAATGAACTAGGTAAATCAAGTCTAGGCTCGGATCTGCTAGAAATTACATAGGGCAAATCGGATTTATAATCGGTTCGAAAGTTATGTAGGTTGCATACAAACATAACGCCGATTTGCATTTTTGCTCAGTTCTTTTACTCGATTAATATTTAACAGTGTAGGAATGCTGTATCTATGCATAGTAGGTATGCATTAATCTTATTATAATGTCGTTTGGCTCATTCCAATTTTCCCCTAACTAAATCCGATGAATACGAGTATATCCCAGATCCGTAGATAAAATAGCTTGGCCTGGGGTTAAGTTACATATTTATACATGAAATACAATAATGCAAATAATAATGCTTACTATTTATATTACTAAGTAGATTGAGAGGGGGCCTAGCTATTTCCAGATTGAAGATATATTTTGTAGCGGTAGGTACAAACTTTGTACCGGTTCCTAGCCTAGATAGTTCGCTCGGCACGACAACGTGTGTTGTTGCACAAACCCAAACTTAAATTATTGAGTAGACATTATAGAAGTAAGGTATAGCCACAGCGCAACGTGCGGCCGCGCGGCCGTGCATACCGAATCGTAAGATCAAAGCAAGCATAGGTAGTTACTTTACCTACTCCAACACCCACACTTCTGTACAACACTGTCTTGCTATGAGCTTGTGTGCTAAAGATACAGCACACAAGCGCAGCTTTGATGCCACACTACTAAAAGCATAATAAATGTTACCAAGACATAAGCGCGGCGTACGGTACTATCCGTTCGGGAGGGAGGTTGGAGGCACTCATACAAGCGAGGGAGAGGCTGTGTTGGCGCTGCCAGCCAGTTTACCGTTGCGAGGCGCGTAGTGCGGCCGGACGCTGGACCGCCACCCGCGCGCCGCCGGCACCCGAACCTCTTAGCTGTCACATCCACCCCTTGGAATACACCCACACGCGACATCTCAGCAACGACTTCCTGTGCTAAACAGGTGTTGATGGTATTTACTCGTTCTTGGACTCAGAGACAAAGTGCTCGTGCTTGTATTGCAGTGTTAATCCGATATCTGACTTTTTTATTGGATCGCTTCTTCATCGCCGCGGTGAGTTATATTTCTCTGACTTCTTGTTTTCAGTTACTCAGTACTCAACATTTTAACGTTATAATGTTTTGCTAAGTTTTCAGAACATCTTCTTAATGTGACACACACAACCACCTTCCATATTTTCAGGACTTACCTGTATCCATCACTCAAAACGCAACGTGAAACCAATTCTGAACCTTACATAGAAAAAGCTTTACATACATTTAAGTTTTCTAGGTTTAAATCCAATATCGACGATGTGATAACTGCACCATTGTCCAAAACCGACACGTGTATATCCGGTCGTCCGGTTCACTAAGCTCCGGATTTTCTAATAAGAAACTTATAAGAAAATATCTTAAAGTGTAATAACACGTGGTAAAACCCGTTAAACTTACATTGCAGCAAACATAATATTGTAGATATGTTGTTCATGCCAGAAGAAATACCTAACTCAACAAAGCGTGCAAGTACAACGTATAAACTTAAGATTGCCACACTGTAATAGCTATATTTGAGCCGAATATTTTAAACGGCCTTTAAGCCATATTTAACCTTATGCTGTTGCATGAAGGCTTAAAAATGTTAGTACCCTGTGCCTTATACACAACTAGTTATTATTTTTTCGCAATTGAAAAGTCTAGATACGTCGAACTTTGAAACTGTGTGCGGGCTGACACAGATACCAGACAGGTAGACATTCAATGATATATAATGAGCTTTTGTATGTGATTTCCTCCCGGATGGGAATGAATTAAATTGAATTCTTGAAATTATTTTGCACCAACATCATTTAAAATCTTCTATTTTTATTTAACTACTTTTGCAACAAGTTTTCAGTCAACTGCAACCTATGAACAAATAACTACCTACTGGTAATGCCAACATGGTTTGATTTGAGATTGGTACGACGGGCACGAAAAATTCATACGCAAAAAGTTAGTTTCGTCACTGCAATAAGCCATAGCGTATATAGTCTCTATTTTGGCATGCCAAAAGTAAGGAAGTTTCTTGCATTTTACACGTCATTTACATGATATTATACTACTGCCGCCGCCGTAGAGAACACAGGTTGTAGTCACTGGCCGCATGACCTAAGAATCAGAAGAATTTTGATTTCAAAATCTACCCCACCACACTAATATGCAAATTCAATTAAGATTCAACGAAAGACAAACCTGATTTGATGACGAACTGGTAACACTGAGCTTATCTGCTACAGGGCTTAAAAAGACCGCTTATGAAAACTGATTTTTTTTACCATATAACAATGTTCAGATTTTGGCTATTAACTGGTGTAAAAAATCGTAATAACGAGATGCTGAAGTTCTGGCACTGCTGGAGGTTTCTATAGTGACGAGGTCTTCTTAGAAATTTTTACAGTGGTATATACTCTAATTCAAAGGAAAATCATTCAGCAGATGGATTTGATTGGAAAATCTCTAAATAAGTTTTGCTTTTCAGGAGTAGTATTTTACACCGTTACCTTTGTCCGTGTGTTTTTTTTAACAAATACGAATATAACCCAAATTGACATACAGGAAGAGTCTTTATACGGAAGCTCTACTAGGAAGGTTTACCAGCCCTTGTCCATGCTTATTTTGATTTAAAAATTGGGGTTTTAATTGTAAATACAAATAAGTTCACCACTTTACAAAAACAGAACATCGAAAGTAGAATTTCTTTGGTAAGTTGATCGAAAGGGGTTTATTTACGAGTATTTCACGTGCCTTTGATAGAATAGAAGTAGCTCAACAGTTAAGGATGTGGTTAGAGGCGTTTCGCGTATTGTTCTTAACAAAGGAAGCTGAACACTCATGGCCCAAGTATCATTCTTTGTATTCAAACGTATTCTTTGTTTGGTAGTAGTAAATTAATAAATATCTTGATTTTTTTTACCTGAGCACCCCAAAACCTTGCTGTTAGTAAGTAAAGTAAAAACTGTTGAGCAGGTGCCCCGTCAACTTCTCAAAGATTGGTACCAGGGCCTCTACTGCGAATATTGATTTCCGAAGATTCGGTAGTGACGTATGTGTTACACTACGCGGTCGCCTCGAGCGATAGTCTAGTAGGCACTTTCGAAGTCACAGCGTTACTGCGCAGTGTAGCACAAACGTCACTACCGAATCTTCGGTAATCATTATTCACAGTAGAGGCCCAGCACCTAAAGTAACATTTCATATTCAGCGTTGTTGGTCACAATTTGTCAAAGCATTGTGAGATTACTTTAACTATTCAATTGTCTTATAACATGGAGTATGATGATGGCGCAGTGGCCGCCAGTCCTGCCGTGATCTGTCACATTACGCAAGCCGAGTACCTCAGCACTCACACGCTGGCATCAATGCAATAGTATTCTTGACTCCATGAAATGCGTCACGATTTGTCCTTTTTAATTGTGTTCCAATTCCAATGAAAGATAACATCCGAATCGATCGGTATTAATCGATCGCTATTGCATGCAATCGCTACGTAAAGTTATTGAGATCTGTGTTAATTGAGATAACAAAAATTGTGTCATTGTTAGTAGGTAGTATTAACAAAGTAGAGTTGGTAAAGATTTGAAATGGTGTACCTGTTTATCTGATTTTGAACACAGTTGGCAGTTTATTTATTCATATTGAGCCACTCGTTTGTTTCTAAAAGTAGTTTTTTTTTTATTATTTAACCGAGTGGCAACGTGCCGCCTTATAATAAGAAAAGATAGCATCAAGGAAGTAAAAGACATTGCTAGTTTCATTTGGGTCAACTAAACAGATTAGTTGATACCTACCACTTTGTTTACAACAAACTTACTTTTGTAAATATATTTTTGGCAGGCTCATCAATGTAACGAAATTACTGGAAATATTTACTTAAAATATTAGAAAACATAACATACTAGGTATATTAAATACTGTAGGAACATAAAATACTTATTATATTAGATCACTATCGTAGAACACATTCATAAGTTACATTCCTCAAAGGCGTAGCACCACGTAGCGAGTAGCGCGTTTAAGTCTTTTGTTCGGCGAATAGAAATAAACCGCTACAAGCTACACAACAAAATATTGTTCTTGAAACTACCTATTTTAAAATACATGGGAATAGTTTTATAATTGTAATTTGTTAGTATTATCCAAAAACTTATGCCATAAAATATTATTTTCAATATTATTTTGTTTAAAGCGTAGCGCCACGTAGACAGTAGCGCGTTGAAGTCTTTTGTTTAAGTGGAGCGCATTGAAGTTACGCATTCAATTATAATAATATGTTTTCATAGTTCTACATAAGTCTAGGACTTTCAATTATTGTTCTAAAACTAATTTTTTTATGAACTAAAATAATAATAACAGTAGAAAACTTTCTTTGCACAAGAGAAGCAAGATCTTTAAATTAAAATGTATCAAAATAATATATGTTTTCTTTTTACACTCATTTAAAAAGGCTGTACGGCCTGACAATTACATTTTAATGTTATTAAAATAAACCGTCTATAATTAATATTACAACGAACGACATTCCTGTGTAATTATCATACTCTACTTTAAAACGAGCATTTTACACACCTATTACATTTAAAAGCTTTATTTTTAATCGCGCCAAACTCGGTGGTAGGTATACAATTGAGCAAGAACACAATTGGGTTTTTGTAACGACAAATATCTTCTCATTATAAAGTAATTACAGCAAATCTTTTAGACCACATTTGCGCAAAAAGCCGATTGAACCAAACCGATGTAAGCAATGTTAGATAGTCAGGACATATACTGCATGGCTGTACTATTCGGCAAGACAACACCTATGTATGATGTATTACACAATGATTAATCTAGTCTTGTTTCACTGTAGCTAAATCATTTTTGAAGATACCTCAGCACAAACCCAACCTCAGTTTATTTGACGTTTTCAAGTTGTTTATTTACCTACCGAGAGAAATATCAAGTAGCTGACAGCCAAAACGATAACTCAATAGCAATGTTTCAAAATACGCAGGTGCAATCGAAACTATACCGTAACAATAAAATCTAAGGAGGCTAGTAGGCGGCAACCGGCTTTATATGCCACTGCGGCCTATGTCGGGTAAATAAATTGGTTCGAAATGGGCATCGTGGCGCCTTGACCCCTCGCGTGAGGCTTGCGGCGGCGGCGGCATGGTTCTATGCGGAAGGCTAGTGCGCGCTCGACCGAAACGCACTCCTGCGCAGAAAGTGCTTGTCCTTGAGATGCGACATTGTCACCGTAACCTTTGCCCCTGAAACAAACACAACAATTAACAACATTGTTTTTACCTAGAAAATTATAACCCGGAGAAAATGTGCGAGCAAAGAAACTGAAAGAAGTAGGTAAGTAGGTAATTACTTTTTCAAGTCCTTTTATTTTATCTCAGGTCTAAATATTGCATCAAATTAAATGGGCTGGCTAATGTACGTACTTATATTAATGTGTAGAAAAAAAGTTTCACAATCCTAATGCAACTACCTCCACTTAAGTATTTTTCAGCTAACCACATTTCGTATGAATGATATAATCACTGACACATTATATTAGCGATCTCTCCTTCTCGTAGCAAACAAACGACAGAAAGAGAGCAATGTTGTGGAAGGGAAATTTTTGTAGAAAAAATATTCAAAGAGTGTTGTGAGACTAACCACGCGGAAGCCATTTCTATGGGTGGTCCATGTGCTTGACCAATTTATTAAATTCATACCTCTACTCGATATTATGCTCTATCATTTTCATATGTTTATTTGCCAGAGGTATGTTTGCGATGGCGTTACTTTTGTAAAGGCCGAGGCGTGACTAATCCACACATTAAGCTTAATATGTCGAAATACACTCAAAGTAAACATACATAGAGATTTATGTTATTGGTACACGTACGGGCACACATACACGGCGCTGCCGGGTGTTTTTGTCGAATGTTAGTCGAGTCGCGGAGTTGAGAAAACCGCCGAATACCGCTAGCAGTGCCGCCGGTTATTGCTCTCGGATTCCGCAACAAATTAACATGTATTCGGTACGGCTACATTTTGATACCTAGTAATTTTACTTTACATAAATTCTTTATTTTTCACCTAAAGTTTTTTTTAAATTTGGAACTATAATATCTTTGTACTAATATTAATGTAAGTTTGTGAATACTTGTCTTGCAATCACACATTGAAATTTATTAAAATTGTTTGTTCGTTCTTGCACGTCATGAAATATTTTCTTTTAAATATTGGGCCAAATATAACTGCAAAAAGTAGAGTTCGCTAAGAAAATTGATGTTGCAAGTTCTACACAAAATCTTTCAAAATTTACAATATTTCAGAACACACTTATTTTATTTTTGATAGTGATTAGCCATTGTATGATCTAGGCACAGACTTTGAAAATGTGTCCCTAATGTAAAAATTCATTTGAAGCAAAAGTAGGGTTCAGTAGGGTGTTTTTAAACATTAACATTTGTTATATAAGTAAATACCTACGTGTAAGATAATTAATTGCATAGCAATAAGATAAACTCTCTTATTCAATGTGCAAATTAGTCAAATAACATGTATTGGGTTCATAACGAAAGCCATTAGAGAAATATGGTTTATGTTCCTCTGATTTGGTGTTTTCTATCAGCAAAATTGTGATTTATTACGAACCTGTCAGTTATTATAATTAAATTGAAATCAAAGGCTATCTGGTCCGGTAGCGTATCTCGGTATGATAAACATGTTATGCTGGTCAGGCGTAAAAAAGAGCTTAGAGATTTGTAGAAAGAAATTCCAACTACTTATCTAGCTAGTCTCAAAAAGCAAGAACTGGTTTGTTGTTGGAATATCCGATGATAGAGTGTAAGTGAAAGTTATGATCGACGTAGGTACACATAAACAGTTCCGGTTTATCTTAGAATTTAACATTAATTAGTTGTTTTTGATTACACAAAACAATTCAAGCGATTATTTTTTAATAACTAATAATAATAAACGTCAATATCTAATTAATATACCTAACATGGCAATAAGTTCTACATGAGTTTCATATATCTGAAAGTAAATTTAAAATCAAAAGTTACGTGGAAATGTTTTAGATAGGTACGTTGGAAAATCTACTGTCGTAAATATAGGAAGTTAAGTGTCCACTTGTTTTGTTTGTGCAGTCTTGACTGAATACATACTCAAAGACACCCATCGTTTTTTACGATCAAGTATCTCTGTAGGTACACTATGCCACTTTTCGTAGAAGATTTTTGTTTAAAAGTTCGTGGTTTTGATATATTCCAGAAATTCCCACCAAAAATACCTACCAGTGGGGATTTTTGTTTTCCTGTACGAGTACTTATGGACATTATATCAACAAAAATAAACCGTAATGTCCATTTTATTACAGAAACAGTTTTATTCTACAAAATAATTCCTGAATCGATACTATAAACACGAACTAATTACAAAAGTCCTTCAGATACTGCGATGCGGAAATTAAATGGCCAAATTACTACCTTTATTTGGCCTGCACTGACCAAACTGTAACACAGTCGTTCAATAATATTATAGGCCTTGTCTTTAGAGGACTTTTTCATCTCTTGTGAAGCCCACCATATATATTAGTGTTAATTTGATACATTTATAAAGTAGAAATAGACAGATAATATTATTCCATTCTTGATTTTATGTGTCTATCCTTCAATGTACCTTATTACAATATTTGTTATTTCCGTTGTTTTTCTTTACTATTTCAACTTGATCTAATTTAAGATCTAATTTATTGTGTGCAATATTCTTGTATGTATACTATTCTATTTAATTAAACGACATAGTCCCGACGAGAATTTTTCCACTGCACGATCCATAAATCTTTAGAAAGCTACCATTCAAATCTCCATATAGATGCTGAGATTCTAAATGCTGATGAAAATTAATAAAATAATTTACTTCAAATTGAGTTCTAATCTTATCATTAAGTTTTTCATCCTACCATGTCATTTCTCGCAATTTTACTAATTAAAAGCGTCTAAGCTATAGACAGTTTATTTTTTGTATATTATGTATGCACTTACGTGCCTATACTCACAAAACGAGGGTAGTTCCCTAGCCTAGTTTTTTGATACCCGTAAAATATCCCTAGATATATACAGCTAAATATATGAATGTATCTCTGAAACCATGAGGTCACGTTTATTTTGACAATCCCATCTGCCTTCGTTTTGTTTAAAAAACCTAGGTTCCTACGTGACTTGAATATGGAGTTACTTAAATATGTTATATTTTATAGCATGCAGGTAACGTCGCAGACGTCCTTGAGACTACTTCCTTTAATATATAATTTGTATTTACCTAACTAGCATGTAAAAATAAGAAATAAAATTTTTGCACGATGGGCTCGTGAATTAACAATGAAATTGCTGGATGTGTATCAAAAAGCTAGAAGCAATGCATGAAAAGTATCTTGTAGTACACTAACAAAAACTCTAATAATGTCATTACATCGAGCTCTCAAGCGTGGGATTACGAGCACAGTTTTAGGTATGAATTAAGTCTTAATTTATCTTGTACTTTTCCAGACAACGCAGTCAGCCGTCAAATTTTACAGATATAATCAGAGGATTTGTCATGAAAATAACATAATATACATTATCCCGCTGATCCGGTTATGTAAAACTGAATGGTAGAAGTGATTTTTCAAGTGATTTCAATGTGATATCGAGACTACGAAAGTTATCATCGGATAACGTGTTTGTAAACACACTCACGTGTTGACTGCTAAGCACTCATGGAATGCAGATTTCTCCATCCGCACTAAACTTTTATCTATGTATCTATTGCATCTCAAACTTCCAAAAACGAATCCCAGCCCAGATGAATCTGCAAAATAAATAAAACCGCAACAGTGGTATCCAATTAAGTGGATTGCTAATAAAAGTGAAATCGAGTGCAGTGGCCGCGCGGCAGGCGGCTGCGGGCGACGACCACGCCGATACACACTCGTCTCTTGCCTTGTGTGTCTTTGTCTTACTGTACATACAGTTTACCTAACGATGCCTAATACATGAATTTTACTTTGGCTTAGATGACACCTGATATAAAAAAAACTTCAAAAAAAAATCTGGTGCTACGCTCACTGAACACGAGGGTTGATGTTTTGGTAAAAAGTGAGTTTTACCAGCTCTATATTTTTTTTATTGAAACAGATTTTTTTATAAGTAAAATATGACAATATTTTTCAGCCGGTCGCGGCTTCGATTCAAGGGCGTCGCATAACATTTAGTACTAAACTAAATTAAATGCGAAGGGGGTGGTTTGTACAGAAATGGTGCGATACCAAAGTATTTAATTTATAAAACGTTTTTCAAATAATGTCAGTAAAAATATTTCGAAATGGCCGCATTTACCTCTCACAGGATTTTAAACTAGTATTAAATATATCAACTCTGGTGCTGTCCTAAACACGTTTTGGTAACTAATCGTCTGGTTGTTGGTTTACCAAGGCATTTTTTGTGTCAAGCTATACTATGGAGTCTAGACCATCATTTTGTGAGGGCCTAACTTCATCTATCAACATCGAATTGCCTAGCTGTACTGAGTGTCATAATACGGAGCAGTAAACCTATAATCTGTGATACGGTATCCAATATCTAACACCTTTGGTCTACGTTGGATTTCCCTATTACGTATTCTACATATTTCGGAGATGCAATAAATGACATGCTCTGTAGCTCTTTGTAGAGCTTGCACTAAGTGTCTATACTTACTCTTTGTGTGAGTGACAATTTTGGCTTCGAAAATCGTGGTAGGTAAGAAGATTAGTCTTTAGGTACTGTGGCAAAAGTGCTAAAGTACTTTTTGAGCCTAGTTTAAAGCTGTTATGCACTCGCAGTAAAATGGCACTGAGGCATTTTGCCGATTGTGAGACCATCTCCAACTTGTTCAATGCAGCTAAATCATTTGTGACCGAGCTAAGCTACGTATCAGACCTAAATATACCAAAGCAATCTTACCTTTTAGACATACTCATCTGTATGTCTAAAAGGTAATATAGTTCTTAACATGTGGTATTCTCTACTCTACACTGCCACTTTCTTACCAATAAACATTCATTAAATGATATGAGATACGATAGGTTACTCAGTAGGGCAACGGTTGAATTTTTAATTGAAAAAGTTTTCCGACCAAAAATTGTTTATAAACTTAATAGAGTTTGGTTAGAAAACTTGTTTGGACCAAAATAATATTTTTGCTGAACTTTTGTATGGTTATTCTCTAGCTAAAGCGTTTGGTTTTGCGATTTTGCTTGGATTTTAATTACATTTAGTGATATCTTCAAAAATATTGAAATGTGCGAGCGAGAAGTTGTTTGACGATCTAAAAAGATGTTTACTTTACCGCGCATGGGGATTGCAATCGAGGGTGTCATTGCATCTTTAATTGTTTGGGTACTTCCATTATATGAACACTCAGGTATACCTAAATCAATATATTGAGCATCGTAAATACTTCCCTACATAGGTAGATATTTGCCATTTTAAGCTCGTGGAAGTGAAACAATATCAAATTGAGCCACGATATTCGTACAATGGATTTTGAAAGGTCGATATCATGCTGAATTCGAGTCGTAGGTATATTTTTTCCATCAGATTTGTGATAATGGAGCTGTTATGACCGATAGGTTGAGAATTTCTATAGTTACATTCTTGAGCTGGTTCAGCAGGAACACCGTTTATTCAATTATGCCTGAAAATAGGCTAACTAAGTAAGATGATGTCTGCGGCGTGAGCAGACTGCAAGGGGTTCGGGAGGCGAGGTGCGAGGTTCGTTCGTAGCATGATTTATCTGTAGCTTAGATCCGGTTCGCGCAAGCACAGTGCTGTGCGGTGCGCCCACGCCTTATTTTGCTCTATTATCGTGCTAAAATGATCACTTGACACACTGCACCAATTTATTGACCGAGCGAGCGAAGCGAGCGAAGCGTCTCAGTTTCCACATTGGCCAAAAATGCGTTTGTCCGGATGTCTGTCGGTCTGTCTGTCTGTCTGTCTGTCTGTTCTCCTCTACAGGTCGCATTTTTCAACCGATCTGGACGAAACTTGGTACACAGGTTATATGACTTATTAGAATTTTTTTGTCGTCGGGGATTTTTGATTGGAGGGGTACTTCCCCCAAAAAAAGGGCAAAAAGGGGGCTATTTGATATACTGGATATCTCCACCAAATGAGATCCGATTTCGATTATTCTTTTTTTATTTGAAAGGTAGTAACTATAAGTTGGTCTCATAAAAGTTTGGCGAAGATCTGATAAGGATCTTCAGCATGATGAACAGGATAGCTCATCAAACAATCGATGGTTTTCAATCAAATTTGAGAGAAACACAAAGGACCTCATTCTACACAAGATGATGCAAAAAAAATCTAAAAGGTCAAAAAAATCACAAAACGGAAAATGCACTTGCACATTACATTCCTCAAAAATTTACAAAATTAAATAGAAAAAACATCACATCACTAGCTCACTTTTAGTATGCTCGCGAGGTCTACAGCTCCCAGAGCCACTAGTTATTCATTGGTCAACAAGTTTCAACCAAAGAATATTTTTGACCACTTTTCGTGATTGGTAGACACTAGACTCACATACTTGCCCGTGTGCAATATTTTGGGAAATATCCAACGTGGATTCAGCATATTTTGACGTTCATTCAATTTGCTTGTTGGATATTTGCATACTTTTGGTTTCGACTTAGGTGCCTACTATGCGATTTAAAGATATTCGTGAACCACGTGATCGCAGCCGACTAAACAAGTCCGAAAGTAGGTAGGTCAACGGCGCTATTGAGAGAATCTTATTGTGAGAATGAATGTGCTTTGTTGTGAGACTGTAGAATTTTCGCGCCATGTTTACGGTTAGTGTATAGGTATAGAAGGTATATCTACCGGCAAAAAGCGATGAACGATAATCTACATTTTTTGTTTTGTTTATTTGAAAACTGAACTGCCAGCTACTGACAAAAACACCATTCATAAGCCTTGTAGCTATATGATTTCAAGTGTAGGCCAGAGAACACTTAATTTTATATTATAAAAAAACAATTTTACTCTACACACGCCTGCTATCACTCAAGGAAATTTCAAATATCATGATGGCTTATTTGCTTCAAAATAGAGCTGTTAGTTTGAAGCCGCTCTCACAACCGAGGAGTCTTTGGCGATAATGTAATGTATCACTCAATCACAAATAGACGAGGGATAGCGTGCATGGAGTATACCTGACGGCGAGTCAACCTGCACTCCTATGTGAACTTTGTATAGAAATAACATAATATAGCCCTCGGTAGATAAGTACTATAGTGAGCATCACTTATTACGGCACCGATGTGATAGTAGATAGGTACCTTTTCATGTGATGAGCGTAGTAAGGCAGTGACCTGGCATTCATGCATCACAATAATTAGTTGACGGTTTCTCACATCTCAAAAAAATGATTACAAACCAAATAAAAGTGTTTTTAAATATTGCACTTCGGTGTGCTCGACCATGGATATATAAATCAAAATATAATGGCTCAAAGAAGTTATAATCAAATACTGCGTTTATTATTTTATTTTGATCCTGTTTTTGTTCTCATCACAGTAGCACCATAATGCTACGCTAAATATGTAAGTACTTAAAACAAGAAGATAATATCCAATAATATATGGAAAGATTTACCTTTGAAGGCAATGTGGGAAACCAGCAGCCAAGACTGCTTTCATCGTCATTAAATAATGTCTGCTGGTTCTTAGTTGCATTGTTCAATCCTGAATTGATGTCTGTATTAGGTTCCTTTGCATATTGCATAAATGTGCAATTTGCATACGACAGAGTCGATATGATAATTACTTGGGAATTTACTACGCATTTGGGAATACATCGTTAGGTACCTAATTTATTTCAGCTTGGACGCGATTACTGTAGCATTCTGTGATTTACTCTACTGCGTGCTACTACTTCAAATTGTTATATCTACATGAATATTTCGTACATACATTTTTAAGATAATAAGTACTTACTTACTCGTTCAAATATAAAACGTTATCGCAAGTTATTTGAAAATTCCCACTGGAGTTAGAAATTATTTATAGCCATACCCCTTTATTCATATGCAACTGTGATTCTAGCGCGGTTTTAAAAAATTCTCTATCACTGTCACTTCCGTGACAACGAAAAAAGATGACAACTTTAGCAATCATTTCAGTTAGTTCAGCTTTAGTAGACCTATTAGTTAATAATAAGCAAATATACCACATTTAAACAATTTTACTCGAGTTATGCTATCTTTGGTTTATGCAAGCAAAAGTGAGTAACGTTCGGAAAAAAACGGGTAATTTAGTTAAAAATTCTCATTAGTCTATACGTGTTGTATTAGCGTAATAGCATCGTCTGTTGGCAACTAATTATCCCCAGTTTGTGGTAGTAGAGCTTGGAAGGAGGTCGCGACTGTGGCTGTTGCTATTGGTACGGCTTGTATCTAACCTACACTTAAATTACCTTGCCGAAAAGAAAAAGTGTACCAATTGAGCTGTGTAAGAGCCAGACGTAAATCAAATTGAAGATGCCCGATAAAGTGGATAATAATTAGTGGAAGACGAGAAAGCGTTGGGAGAAAAATTCGTGAGAGTTTGTGTTAGTGTGATTGTGAATTTAGCGAGGAATATCCGGTTGTGGCTGAACTGTTGCCGCTGAATTACTTGCATTTGGTGGTATGCTTGTCTATATGGAATCATTAAATCGTTCATTTTTGTATTATTATGGTATTTTTCAATTGATGTATATTCGTAATGAGCAGTCACAATTCATTCCATATTAATATGCGAACCTTTAAAAAACATTATAAGTAAGAGGGAAGTTGCGAGTTCTATTTACGTAAGAAAAATAACCACATCCAAATATATGATTCTTGCTTATTTTTATAAGCAACAATGGGCAAAGTTTCCTGTTTATATAGGTACCGTTGCTATCTCAACAGCTATAATCCGCTGCCTACGCGTATTCAACGCTTTTGTCATCCACTTGTGGTTAGATTAGACCTACCTGGTTTTCTTAGTGAATCATCGTATACAAAATGCAGACTCCTGAACTATAGTTTTTGAAATCTTAATAGCGGTGTTATAAAGATCTACTATGCGCTTCTAACTTCTTGTTCCTATATCGAACTGGCTGCAAGATAACCATAGAGTAGGTACTTGATGTGGTTTAGACTACTATAAACCATAGTACACTCTTGATGAAACGAGTTGAATTTCAAATAATAAACTTACTACTAAATTCAAATATTAGATCCAATTATCCAAACAAGTTTTTCGGTGGTTTTATATAAAAATGATATTTACTGTGAACCTTGTGCAATGCTACACAAAATAGTTGTTTGAAAATTTTCATAAACTAAGTACTTCACTGGTTTTTTATATCTTCAGAAATGTTGAATTATGCGAACGAGAAGTGGTTTGACTTGACGCTTGTCAGCGTCCGAATGGCGCGACTCAGACGAGGAGGAGGCGCGTTGATGTCTTTTGTACTGAAAAATAGCGGCGTAAAACTAATGACCAGCTAACCACCCATCCATTCATCATAATAACCTCCTTAGCGATTAGGATAAAATAGCATTATCAGTGATAAAAACTACGCTCGTTAAGTACTAAAACAATTAATTATTTGATGGGTACATAAGTTATAAAAGTCGGTTAAATTCTTTTTAAAATGTAAGATCTAAGATTTGACTGTTTGACCATTCCTTAGTTTGCTTGCTCAGAAATCAAGAAAAACTGCGTGTTCAATTCATGTCGGGAGCTGGACTAGTTATCCATTATAGGTACGTCTATGTTTGAAACCACACAAGACGCACTAATACAAAGATGGAGAAGCCGCGCGTGTAATTTAGCTTGACTCCATATTGATTCACTTTTTGCTAAGGCACTGTTGAATACGAATTTAATTAAAACCACAACATGATGTCAAAGTGCATGCATGCATTCTTGAATGACAGACGAGTTCAGAGTTTTGCAACGCAACGCAATAAGTTACGAGAAACTAAATTAATAAATTGGCCAAGCGCGTGTTGGACCACGAAAGGCTTCTGAAGTCGACTAGTTTATAATATATACTCTCGAATTCGTAAATTTTTAGAGGCGGATTAAAGAGTGGCGCTATCTAGGCGAATGCTGGTTTGGCGGACCATTTAGCCTGTGGTTATAAATTTAGTGGTAAGGTCCTAATTTTATACAGTGCATGCTTTCAATTGATATATTTAAATTAAATACAAATGTTTCGGTACCGGTAAATGTCCAATCTAGTCTAAGGCCCGTACGCTGATAAAAAAATCGCTACTCAAGCATAGATTTGAGTAGTGATATTCATACACAAATCTATGCTTGAGTCCGGATCAGTCTTTCGGCAGAAAATCAGCATGCGGGCCTAATACTAAAGCAAGTGTCTTGTTATCAAACAGATCAAGCACATATAGGTACTGGCTATACATTATTATCTACAGTTGTGCTGTGAATAAACCGAAGGTTGAATAAACCTGAGATGTTAATGACATGAGAATGTGATTCACAAGGGTTATTTAATATTTTGTAAACTGGAATTCACATACAGGTAAATGTTGATACCTGTGGTACGTAGTTTAGTTTCATCAGGAATTTTCCTTTTTCACTCTTTCATTTATACTTTGTCGGTAATAGTCGGTAAGATATTAAAATCCCTAGAATAGGAATCTGACTCTCCTAGTAAGTGTTCCGTGGCTACCATAATATGAGCACCTCCCTTGGTTTTTTATTTAGAACATTTCGACTTATGAATTAGAGGTATGTATTTAAAAAAAGTTTGCATGTATTCTATCAGCAATCTACATAGTTCCCATCATACAAGCTTTGCTTAGTCTGGGTGGGCGTTGCGTGAATTGTTCAAGAATATATTTTTTTTAATTTTATATTTTTTTTTTTTTTTAAATTTTGTATTTTTTTTTATGACAAAAGTAGTGGAACAAGCTGATAGCTCACCTGATGTTAAGTGGTAACTTCTGCCTATAACAATGCATTACCTCACAGAGCAAGTCCAATGAGGACGTACCCTGTAAGGCAATGCACTGCGTCCATCACTCTGAGACGTAAAGATCTTGAAGTCTCATGTGCCTGTAATTACACCGGCGCCCTTACCCTTCAAACCGAAACACAGCAATGCGAGCATCGCTGCTTGGCGGCAGAAATAGGTACGGTGGTAGTACTTCCCCGGACGAGCTCTCACAAAGAGCTCTACTACTACTAAAACGATGTTATACGACCGGTCTGTCGGTACAACATCTTTTCGTTTGTACGCAAAGTGTAGCTATTGTATATTTCATTCGTAGTTATTAGTCTCAGATGCGCAAGTAAAATATTTAGCTACAAATAAAATAAATGTCGGTAGTATCGTTGACCTTCGACTTCTTTGGTATAAGATTTTTGACATATTCAATTTGAATTCTTGGAATTAGAGTAGCTACTTTACCACTATGGTGTAATCAGTAGAGTACCTAGTAAACAGAACACGCCTAAAAATAAATACGAATCCATTTTTGAATATTAAGTACCTATACTCCTATGAGTATAGGTACTTCATGTACCTAGGCTTTATTTACTAAGGTATTGGTCCTTTGCTAGTGAAGTCAAGAATGATATCGGTGTTTCTTACTTGCAGGGATTTCCTATGTTTAGTTTCCGCTTTTTTTGGGTTCTTTTGCGGTTGAATTCAAAATCAACCTTCCAAAACCAACACCCAGAACAGACAAGTATCTTCCTTTTTATAAAGCGTAAAACTCAAATCTCAATACGCTATTGAATGCAAAGAAAAAACGCCAGCAAATAAATAGTCTTATCCTCAGTAGTGATTTTAACAAGTAGCTATCTAGAAAGCTAATTGGTTAAAATAACACCACTTTGTACAGTTCAATTGAGTGGTTAAATGAAATTCAATGAAAGGCCATTTTAAAGGTTAAGTTAAATATAATGTACTTAGGTACCTATCTAACTTTGCTTTGGTGCTAGATTGAATATTGATAGACAATTAAATTTTAGGCCATAGTAATTACTGCAACGGTTTGCAGATAGCTCTACTTTTTCTTGTGTATTTTGTAAATATTGTACTAAGTAGCTGTAATTTTTTTTGTGAATACTCCTCAGAATATTGTCAGTTGGCTAATTGCTCGAAGATTGGCTCAGAGCATTACCGTTGGAACTTTTTAATCATATAAAAATTATGCTAATATCTTAATAAAATATACGGACATAAAAAAAGTAAATGAATAAAACGGCATGCAACCAAAGAAAGTTTTTTTATTGATGTTGATGATGATGATGAAGTTGCTCAAGCAAAACCACATCCACTAGACACACTCGCGGCTACTCTCACTTACAATGGAATTTACCACTGCAGTTCGCGTCAATATGCAAAGAAACGAGTTAGCCGGCGCCCACACGTGACTCTTATCAACGAAAGCATTGCCTATAAATCATTTGGAACAACTCACTTTGAGAACCATAAGGCTATAGAATAAAAGGTTAAGTCACATTATTAGTAAATCTATGAACCCTCTTCGAAATAAATCGTAAGTTAATAAACTTATTACTTAGTTACTTTAGTCAGTGAAAAATTTGAGCCACTGTGCGAAAAAGAAGTGGTTTCATTTGAGCAATTGAATCTACCTTATAGCATACTCGTAGAAGCTAATATATATTATCCTTATTGAAAGAACTAAGTTTGCAAGCAATAAATAAAGGTGCAATGTGCATAAAAGTTTCTATAACGGTATAGGAACTCAGTGGGCGCTCTATTTTGCGCTCTCTTGACCTTATAATAGAGGAGCAATTATTATTTAATTCGCAGCAGTGCAACTAGTACGTAACGCCCGCGTTGTTGTGGCAGGTACTAAGTACTAACCGCAGCTATTGACGACGGATTATGCAAGAAGCCGGACGCTACACTGAGAGTGCATTTTATTCGTATCGCAAACCGCGGTTTCGTGACTTGTCCGATCCTGATCATACCTAGATAGGTACAGCTCTTGGCGGATGTATCCGTGCAGCCATGATATATTAACATCGGTAGCTAACCTGCTTTTAAATACCAATTCGCATTGTTACAATACCTTGATAATTGCATTGAGTGTAATATCGCAGGGTTGACGCTACAGAATAATAGTGATATTATGCACACACCTTACAACTTACAATAGTGTATTGCATCGTATGACATACATGATACAAGCACTGTGTAGGTATAGTCCGGCTACAGAGAAGAAGTAAAGATCGATAGTGCGGGTGGATCGTTGGTACGAGTTATCTCAGAATTCAAGACAAATATATGACTAATTTTTATTTTATTCTAGCTTTCCACGCAATTTGTTCAAACTAGTCTAGATGGACTAAATTTTTTCGATAATTTAGTAATTTAATGCCTAGTGTTTATTTTATTTCTGGTAATAAGCAAGATATTCAGCTAGGCTCTTCTAAATATTTTTTTATTTCCATTTCGAAATGAATCTAAACTAAAATATACATATTTGCAAATATATGCGATTCGCTAAAATATATGACAAACTTGACATTATTTTACCAAACGACCAAACATAATAAATAATAATCCCACCGACCAAACCATATTGGTGTCTAACTTTCAGGGATTCAGTATAGTACTACTAAATAAGAGGCCACCAGTAGCGGTATAGATGCATCATCATTATGAGTCCAAACTTCTATTATTTGTACGATAAAGTATTAATAATCATACTTAAAGCATAACTACAATGTGAAATGAGTTAAAAATAAATGGGGAAAACCCAAGTTGTCACTTATGTCTCAAATAATTTGAACCATAGATTATCGAAACTGGGTTTTTCGTGCTCGGGATTGGAAAAACCACCACCGAGTGCCTGATCCGTTTAAATAAAGATAAGTATTTACGTACCGCCACCAGCCCATTTTTTCCATCCTTTTCAAGTCCTTGTGGATATCCTTCTGATAATCAAGTCAGTCCTGAGTTCCGGGAAAGACCCGCTATGCGGAACTATGCGTAACTGTTCATGTTCGTACTAGCATTTGTCTTATTCACACTTCAGGTGCTCTTGAAGGAAGCGCTAATCACAAGCAACACAAGTTAATGTACCTATTGACCCAGAAAAATAGAGGTCTTTACTAGGAGAAGTCTCACTTTGACAAACTTACGCTAGATTCTTATTCCCATGAAAGCAAATAAAACAGATCTAATAAGTATACTGATGGTGAGTTACATTTTATCATATTTCTTGTACACGGTTCAATTTTGAGAAAAAGGAAATCCAATATACCTTATATGTCCTTGCGTTCATCTATCTTTGTCATGTGTTATTAAGGGTGAACAAGTCTCACACCTTTCCATACAAACGTGGAAGCGTAACTACTTGACGTTGACCAACCAAAACTAAGGATTATATCAATTTATCTTGTCATAATCTATGTCTGTATACACTCCAAACCATAAAAAAAGTATTCATTTGAAAAATACAAGCCTTCTAAACTTTCAATACAAAAGTTTAGAAGCTTGTATTTTTTGAATGAATACTGTAATAAAGTGTATATTTGCCAACTGTCAAGGTAGTGCGCCGTGACACGGCTTATGTTTGAGTACGCAGCTACCATTGTCAACAAAGTCACAGCCAGCAATCACATACATTGACTTACTACTATAGAAGTTAGTAACGACAAGGCAAATAGTTAGTGTACTTACCTATTTGAATTTACACATATTTGCCATTTCTAACATTTGCCTTTTATCTACATAGAACCTACATTTGATAATTAAACCTGTTGTGGATTATGCTGTACACAAAGTCAAAGTGAAAATGCGTGTGATCGATTCTCACATATAACTTTGAATCGTCATAAAAAGATTGTTTTAATTCGCTATTTCGTCCCAAGCTTGTTTGTCTACTAAATAACCAGATACAATTTATTCTTTTAAAAGGAGTCAAAGTTTTATTACATATTTTAATTTGCCATTCGACGCTTGAGACACACGCTTGCTACTTTGTTAAATAATCGTACATATTGTCCTTTGAAAGATTTATTGAGCATGCCAATGATGGGAACCCATTGCAAATTTGTCAGTGACTAAGTGAAAAATAAAATTTGCTACTAAGATAAAAGTCACTTATCTCACCTAGTAAAACACAAGTGAAATAAATTCGAATGTACACAAGTGACGCTATCCGAATAATTGTCAAGGCTTCAAAACTTTAATCTTGGTAAAAGTGGTTGTAAAAGAGGTATGATAGTAGTTGACTGTATCACAGATTATATAATACTATGCACAGTATAGTAGAATTAAACTTTTTTTAATGCAGTGTAAAAATAAAACTAGATCACTTTACACTCAATAATATATGTATTATATGTAGGTAAAAACCATAACAAGTATTCAAATCCATCAAAGCCATTAAAAAATTTGAACTAATGACTGTTACAGTTTTAGTAATCTTTAACACAAAAGTAGGTCAGTCAAAGAAATTGCTAAACCAAGTCACTAACGATTTAATAATCTCAATAAAAGTATTGCTGAAATAATTGACACAAATGTTTATTTTGTTTATTTGGCCGTCTGAAATAATTTTATGAGTCATTAAGTATGTTTATTTTATAACGCGCTCTCATTTTTGCTAAAACAATTAATTAATCCAAAGATAAAGAGCTGAAGGAATTGAATTGTGAAAGGCAACGTGTATTTTCGTTAAACCGCGCATGTAGTTGAAATCTTCCTGAAAGTAGGTATCAGTCACAGTGTACCCGCTATTAACCCTGCTAATGAAGAATGAAGAGAGCCGCACGAGAAAAATCATAAATGATTGTGACAGAAATTGTTCATATTTGCGCTTGCGGCGCGCGGAATGCAGAACCAGGACACCGGCACAGTTTAAGTGAAAAACTTCTGCAATCGATACGAATTAATTTACGATAGATTGAATTCAAAACACGTTCTTAAAATTTAATAAAATAAAATTGTCAGACGGTGGAATGTCGTGCATGCATGGTGCTATTTACATAGCAAATGCGCGTGCGGATAACGTGACTCGTGACTATGATTATATAGAGTTGCATTGTATCGTGCGCTTAATGCAACGCTAAGCTGCGTAATGTTCAGACAATGGCTCGCTTCTTACAGTGAAAACAGTCATCGTAATGCGGAAAAGAAATTTATCTATTCAGATAAAAAAGGACTTCAGCTTGTGTTTTGTCATTTGATGCATAAACTTGCTAGCGTTATTGGTATTTTCCTCAGAGTATTAAACCTCATGGTTTGCGTCGTCAATCGAAAGTAAACGCAAGTGTGGTCGTGAGGCTGTGCAGACAGCGTGCATGTGGAGGCTATTGCGGTCGGTTTCACCTCGCACTTGTATCTCGCGATCTCGTCGCAGGGGGCGTTCCACGCGCCTTTTTTGGAATAACTCGAGCAAATTTCGTCGGAAACTTTTATTTCACTGCGCAAGTTGCACTCGAAAATCGGATTTTTATTTTAATGAGCCCGTTTTGCAGCTACCTCTCGCTCGCACCCGCTGCTGCACTGAATAAATAAATGACTTGCTCTACTTTCTATGAGATCGTTTCTTTGGCCAGACCGAAAAGTTTCGTTGTATGTAGCACGCCTTCAGGCTTGGCTTCTATATTCATAATAGTACCTTCTCGATAATTAAACATTTTTGATTTTAAAGTCTTGAATAAGTAGATACTTTGTACAGTTTGCTATTATAGGCACTTTATATAATTGATAAGTGTTCATATAATACAGCATTTAAAACGTTGTACGCTCCTGCAATTAAACTGCGTCAGGTAGCAGGTCGAGTACCTAGTTCAAGTGGTAGGTAAATATTGTGTGTTACCTACCGGACATGGAAAGGACTTGTTATTATTAGTGCAATGCACTTGCATGCGTCACTAAGCGAAGGACACGCTTTGTCTGGATCAGGTGATCGGCCGGCAGGGGGGTAAGGGGGGTGGCCGAGGCTGCTTCCTGCCACAGGACTGGTTCTGCGGTTTGAACCACTTTGTTTTGCAGTTTGTACCAGTTTCCAAGCTTACGAGCAACCTCATTGCTTGACGCACTCGTTTAATATAGATTTTTAAGTTTATAATATTAATATTCCGCCTACTATGTTTTGCAAGTAGGTATTGCAACATTGTAATACATTTTTTGATTGGCGTAGCAAGGAGCTTTTAATCACAGCTTTATCCGTAGTCTTGATGCAGACCGGACGGACAAAGTGTCCGTCCGGTTCCTTTACCAAATGGTGATAACGTCATATCTATCCGGTTGAGTGTTACACTCATATATACCTAATGCTACAAAATTTTATCAGGATGTTGTCAATAATAAAGGCTGGTATTGTGGTTGTTGTATGTAGTACCATTGGGATAGTAGGATTTTTCACAAAGTCACTTCGGACTAATAATATTAGACTCTAATCTAAAAAGTAAAATAAATAAAGTAGTAGCTCGAGTAAACATAATCGAATGTTCATTTAAACAACCGTCATCATGAGGTTTTTTTAGTTTTTGATTTCTAAAGACGTGTTACTTACATATTGTACCTCTACAAATAGCAGCTTTGTTAAACTGTCTTAAGAAATACTTAATAATAATATACATATATCGACTAATTAAATGCAACCTTTTTCATAAAATAAACAAATGGCATCTATTTACCTCGTCTTGTGTTTGAGCATTTTATCCAATAGGATTAATCAATCATTTTTATTGTTACAGAGAAGAAAGAAACCGGCGGCGTAACATCCTCAGAGTCGCAAACCGTCGCAAGGTAAGCTATTTAAACAATTAAAAGATTCCGCTATGAAGTTGTCAGAGGATGCATTAAATTACACAGTTTCTGCCCACAATATGACGTGACCATTGCATGATTTTGCACCTAAGCGAAGGTGAAAGTCACTTGCGGCAAACTACGGCAAGACATCTCGTCTGTATGCACCCTTTGCTTCCGGTACTACCTGTTCAATGGAATCCTCAATAAATTGATATAATGAATAGAATAAATGGATTATTAACGCAAAGCCGATCGTCGGCTTTTCAACAGCAATCCGCGCTGTCAACCACAAACCATGTAGAAACCGTGCAATATTTATTGCTAAGGCTTCGCGGTTTTCAACTCAACGAACAAAACTCGATTTTTCTGTTTCTTTTAAAATTCTCATCACAGCTCAAGTTACATATCACCCATACCAAATTTTTTCGCCTTAAAACATACCACATGACGTGCCCTCCATTCATTTAAAAATGAATGTAATATTTAAATCGGTATAACTCAGTTTCACATAAAACATGGAAATCAACGTTACTTAAAACCTAGAAAGGATATGTTCATACTGTTCATGCAACTTTTTCACAAAAACAAGGAATCCAGATTTCACTTGACATCATAATTAAAAATAAAAATACAGTAACCACATTTTTAAACTAAGATGCATCTCGAAATGGCCAATGGCCATTTCGAGATGCATCTATTTGATTTAATCATACGTAATACCACTTTCAGTGCCTGAATTGTACTTTTTTGTAACATGGTATTAATCTATCAAGTAATAGGCTTAAGTTGCCGCTTTGTGCACTCATTAGATAGCGAGATAGACACACTTGCATAACACCAAAATTCCTAGATTTTCCCAGAGCACGCGTGGCCTTGACGCGGGAAAACCATTATTACTTTTGTTTTGTTTTGAAAGTTTTTGCATAATTTATATTGTGTCGCGTTATAAAAAGCTCATTTGGACTATATTTCTAGTTAATTAGAAGTAAAATTGGCCCTACGTGTGGGTCAAATACGTACTTTCAATGTTTTTATTTTAATGGGCGATTCTTTTCGAGCTTTACTAATACGCCTCAGGGCCAATTCCCTCACAAACTCACACTGAATATCTTAGAAACCATGAAATTGTGCAAGCTAATAATGCAAATTAACAATTACTTTTACTAAAGTAAAGGGGTATTAAACTGTGTATCAAACATAATTTATTTCACTAAGCATTCATAGTATCCACGTGTGTTTCATAATTTTTTAAATTTCTTGATTGCAGGGTAAATTTAATAATAGCACAGATTCAAGTTTATAATAGTAGGAAAATAATGAATAAAGACTGCGGGTGCGGTTAAAGTCATGTTACACTGATTTTGTAAAATATATAAAACAAACAAAAACACATTTTAAAGAAGATAAATTATAATTTAAACTCCACATTGAGGAAGTTGATCTTTACTTAAAAGTTATTAATGATGAGTTTGACAGTGCAATCACATTTTACATTAAAATATTAAACGGCTACCTACATTGTATTTTAAAAAATATATTAATTAAATAAATTCATCTTCGTGTAGTCGTTGCCATACCGAATAAGTATTTAAATCGGATTTAACTAATTAATGAAATTAATTAGAGATCTCGCAGTTTTTGCGAATCATTAACATATGCATTACACGACGAATGAAACTTCATCGCGGTGTTTTAGATGTAGGTACGTAAGTGTTGCTTCTTTGCATAATAACGCTTTGGTAATGTTAAACTTTCTTTTTAAATCACCTGAAATTAAAGAGAAAACCTAGAGATTTATTATAAAATAAAAAAAACATGTGTGTGATTCACACGTGGTAGAAGTGAAACCTTCAAAAAGTCTTTCAAATCACAACGATGCTAAAGAAGTTTTCACTTCAAAAAAGTTGCAAAAAGTGAACGAGTTTGCTCGAGACTTGAACCCACGCACTATGAGTTAGTCTCGATTCGATCCAATCCGTTAGACCTCTTGGCCAGCAGTCTCCTTAGAATGCGTACGAAAATTAGGGATCTCTCTTATCGTTTCATCTTCGTCATTTCCGTTTCATCGACTTTCAAATCACAACGGTGCTAAAGAAGTTTTCACTTCAAAAATATGAAGTTACAGTTCACATTATCCTATTTTACGAATGAAAAGGTGATTATAGACTTGTTTGCAGCAAGTTTGCTCAAGCATCGAGACTCAAGCGTATATATTTTTTAATATTTCTCAGTGAAATTGTCATAACTATGCTTTGAGTTTTTATTCCAACTCGAGCAATCTTGTAGTAAGTAACTCAGTTCACTGGCGCCATAGAGTTGCCAGACGACCACCAGCGTTTATTCCATCCATGAAAAAATATGACCAGAGGTAATCTTGGTAAACTTCACTTCGATTATTTGTTTGGATATCATAAAGTCACAAATCTGTCATTTTGAGATCCCAACTAAACCTTTGATAATTATTTTTTAACAGGTCTATCCGTATGCACCTACAACTATAAAACTTTGTCTATTTGACGTGAATCACTGGCATGTTGATAAACCAGTTATGGGTTTACGAGACAGCAGATACCTACCTACTTGATCACTAAAATTAGCCAATCATTTTGTGTTGAACGTAGTAGAATAAAAGTATGGTTTACGGTGATCGATAGTAAATTAATTTGAAACTAACTAAAACTATAGTTGTTGTTCGCGACTTCGTACGCATGCACCGAAAAAATAAGGCGATGCAAAATATTTTTGTCACCAGCCATTCGATGATCTAGAGGTAAATAATGTAGCATGTATGACTGCCTTTGGTTTAGAGAGGATAAGCTGTATCTGAAAATCTACAAACTTTATTTTAATAAAACATAGCCTAAGACTAAATGGTCTTATTGAAATTGGTCCAGTAATTTTGGTGGATTTGCATATTTACCTTTTCCTTAATTATCTTCAATTTAAATTTTTGCCTTCTTACAGTTTTATAATATAGCAAGTAAAATCACGAGAATCCTTATAGAAACCTACCTACAAATAGTTAGGTTCCTAAATTCAAATAATTTTAAAATATCAAGTTATGGGCATTACATATAATAATATTGAATAAATTAACTTTACGATTTAGATTTTTAATAGAACAATGTAGCCGTTTCATATGCAAATGGTTCTGACGAAATTGAATACAATCAAAATAAGCCATTATTGATTTTATTACTAATAATGAAACCGATTACATATATCTTCCTTATTACCTTCGTAAGCACTGCAACACCAAATTAACTACCCCTCGGAAAATTAGTGTGGTTGTATGACATACCAGTAAGATCTAAAACCGTTTACTCCCACCTGTTCTGTTGAGTAGTTCTGTTGACAGAGCTACTGGGATTTTATTTCCCATTAGTTTTGTGACTTAAAAGACTATGCTTTACACCTGACTTATCTCTACTATTCCCACCTGTTCTGTTCAGTATAATACTGTTGATTGAACTACTGGTAATTTACCCGCGTTAGAGTCATTCGGGGTATAAGGACGCAGTGGGTAAAAGTTCGCACTGTCACTTTTCGGACTGCGGAGGAGGGGGCGGGGAAGCTTGTTCGGCGAAACTGAGTGACTTCGAACCGCCATTTTGTGTCAACGTCAGTTGAGCGGTGCGTGGCGTGCTGTGCGAGGTAGAAATAAAACAATTAAATTAACGTTTAATTTTGTGTTTTGTGGAGTAAAATAAAAGTGTGTTGTTCCAAGATTTCTTTTTTTTTATGAGGTAAGTGGCTTTAATTGGTTTAATGTAGCTTTTGGACATTCGTTTAGCCATAAATATTTTAACTTAACCTAAACTGGTTCTAAACTAAATGTGTATTATTTCAATTACCGACTAAACGGGGTAAAAGGACGGGGGTAATAGTTCGCACGCGTACTTTGCGTACTTTTACCCTTATTTATATATTTTCCATTCTATTTTGAAGTTTTGATATGTTTTTGTTTCAGAATGCATAAAAATGCCGAGGCATTACACCCCAAGAACACCGGGTAGAACGTTAATCTCTGAAGAACTAATTATTGCAGCAAAAAAGCTAATCGACAAAGGAAAAAGTAAAAGATTTGCAGCGGACTCTGTGGGCATTAATGAAGCTACTCTCCGAAAGAGGTTGAAGTTGGACCATGTACCGACTGCTTTGGGCCGGTTTAAACCGACTTTTACAAAAGACCAAGAAGCACAATTTGCGGTACACTGTGAAGCAATGGATGACAGATTTTTCGGCGTTACGATCAATGATTTAAGACGTTTAGCATTTGAGTTTGCCGAGGCTAATAAAATTCAACACCGCTTTGATATATCCTCACGGATGGGTGGTCGTGACTGGGTGCAGAGCTTCCTTAAACGAAACGAACACCTTGGTTTACGACAGTCAGCACCAGTCAGCTTGGCTAGAGCGATTGGGTTTAATAAAGTGCAGGTGGAAAAAATTTACTTGAACCTCAAAAAGGTGTATGAGAAGTATAAATTTCAACCGCACCGAATCTATAACATGGATGAAACCGGGATGAGTACAGTACCTAAAAAAACGCCTAAAGTTGTAGCGCGTAGAGGCAAAAAAGTAGTAGGTAAAATAGTTTCAGCTGAAAGAGGTATGACCATAACTGCAGTAATGTGCATGAGTGCAACTGGACACTTTGTACCTCCAGCTATGATTTATCCACGGAAAAGGCCGAAGGCAGAGCTGTTGGATGATGGCCCAACGGGATCAGTTTGTATGGTATCTGACAGCGGGTTTATCAATACAAACTTATTCGTGAATTGGTTGAGTCATTTTAAAGATTTTGTGCACCCAACTGAGGAAGATCCAGTGCTGCTCATAATGGATAACCATTCGTCACATATTAGTCTAGATGCATTAAACTATGCCAAAGAACACCACATAGTAATGCTCACTATTCCACCTCATGGTAGCCACAAAATACAACCTCTAGATGTGGCCGTTCATAGCCCGTTAAAAACTAAATATTCATTGGAGTGTGAAAAGTGGATGAATCGGCATCCTGGAAGAGGTATTACTCAGTACCAAGTAGCAGGTCTCTTCAATAATGCGTACAAATATGTTGCAACCATATCTAATGCAGAATCTGGCTTTAGAGTAACTGGAATATATCCATACGCCGACGATTTATTTGACGAAACCGATTTCGCACCTTCTTTAGTTACGGACCAAGCTCCATCAAATTTGAACGCAACATTTATTGGTGATGAAAGTAACATACCTGCACCTAGTAGCAATTTGGTTTCAAGCTATAGTGAAAGTCAAATAGTCCAATACTCTATGCCAAATGCTGAAAACTTGGCCCAATCAACTGAGAACGAAAACAGACATGAATGTGCACTGGATGAAGATAGAGAACTTGGAAGCCCTTCGTTAATTGAACCACTATCCGCAAATCATGACGAAAATGACGCGGATTCCGATGCAACAACAATAGGAGACGATGTTGACAGGCGGGAAATGATCCAACAAGGTAACAAAACTGCACCTGTTGCACAGAGAAGTTGTTTACCAGAAACAGGGAATACTGTCATTGTTACGGTTGCTGAACTAAGCCCACTTCCACGCATTATTGAAAAGAAGAAAAGATCAAGAATAAGTATGAAGTCAGAAATTATAACATCTAGTCCTTACAAGAAACAACTTGAAGAAAAGAAAAAAATAGAAGAAGAAAAGATTCTTAAAAAACGCAAGAAAGTAAACTTTGACGAAGTATCACGTACCCAAAAGAAAAAACAGCAACTCCAGTCCTTTGCCAGTGAACCACAGCCAGGGCCATCAGGTGCACAAAAGAGAAAAAAGCAACTTAGTCGTGTGATCACAGAAACTCAGCCCAGGCTATCAAGTGCAAACAAAGAAAATAAAATAAAAACCAAGAAAGGGCAAAAAACTGATCATTTTTGTCCAATTTGTGATGAGAAATATGAAGACCCACCTACCGAGGATTGAATCGAATGTACTGCATGCAAAAAATGGTTCCATGAAGATTGCACGGCTTACGAAATGGGCATATTCTTTAAATGTGATTTTTGTAACGAGTAGAATGTTATAATTAGATGTCAAAGTTTAACGATCTCTTCACATTACAGATAATGTTTGATTAGACTGATTTAACAATTTCCAAAGAAACATACAAACATAATATTATTCTAGATTTGATTTTGTTAATTATTTTTTATTGTTACTATCTATTTTTAACATTAAACCTTCGTTTAGTATTACATGTTTGCAATTTATTAAAGTTTGGTTTGATGGTGTAATTGTATTACATCTTAAATAAGGGTGGTAACTAAAGGACATGGTCCTCTTTGATTTATAGTGTTAAAGTTACATTTTTTTCTTTCGTTAGGTAGTAGGTACCTACTTGTTTAGTAGTTTGAGCTTGATTTTAATAAAGGTTCTTTAATTATAGCCCACGTGTGTATTATTTGTTCATTTTCTTAAACTTTACCTGATTGCGCACTTTTACCCTACATGCGAACTTTTACCCAAACGACTGCGTATTTTTACCCGCTTTAAGGGGTAAAAGTACGCACTCCGACGAATTCACAGTTTTCTTAAAATATAAAAAACCTGTTTTAGTAATCGCCAAAAACTTTATGCACTTTGGAAGTATGTTAAATTTGCTATATGAAACGCATAAACGTGTTCATAATATTATTTAAGTTTAAGTGATATCAACGAAAGAAGACAAAAGTGCGGCTTTTTACCCCGAATGACTCTACTTGTGTGATTTAAAAAGCTTTACTAACCTATGTACATATTGGCAATAAATAAATAAAATAAAATGAAACAATCCTGTTTGAACTGAGAAATATAGGTATTTTACCAACATTCCTAACAAGATACAAAGAGCGTTTTCTTTTTAACTTAAAAAATCCACTGTACATTTTGGTAACTCGCAATAGAAGCACTTTACCTTAGTTTCTTTAAATAAAAAGGTATGTCTATGTTACCGTTAACCAATTGCATTTGGTACACTCTGATGATAGCATCGACGTTGTCATCAGGAATTATAATAACTGAAAAATTAATTATCTCAAGTGCCAGTACTTGATAATTGATTGCATGGAGAAGTAAATAGTTTGAATCACAACAGAACTACTCAACAGGACAAGTGAGAATTGTATTCCCATTTTCTTTGTGGACGGAACTAATGGTAAAAAAAATCCCAGTAGTTCTGTCAAGAGAACTACTCAACAGAACAGGTGGGAGTAAACGTTTAAAACTAGTATCATACCGTACAACTTATTTCTATACTGTATCTTTACGTTACTATTCAAATTCATTTTCTCTTATTACTAAAATTTATTTAAATAAAACTAGTATCTAAGTATCCCTATTACTTTTTTAAATTCATAAAATACATAGCTACTAGATACTTATATCAGCAACAGTTCTAGCAAAGATCATAACACCCGATGTAAGCTTGGAATACTCGTAGTTACACCGTGTTTTGTCTTTTACATTGACAAGCAGATAAACTCGAGCGAAATGAGCCGGGGCGAGCGCGTTGAAATCTTTTGTATTGAAAACCTACTGCGTAGAGTTATATCCTCAGATGTACTCTCCAAATCTACACAGCAAGTGAGCACGATTGATAGTTACGCCGTCGCTCTGCTCGAGCCTACTTGACCCGGAGCTTTGATATTTTGTTTAGTAACCTCGCGTTTTTATTACCACCACCATCGTCGGCATACCATCAGCCGATCCCGGAACCCTCAATAGATACAGTTCACTTATAATATCACATTGAATTTGACTGATCGTTGTTAGACTTAAAAGATAGTAAAAGGTGTGTATTTGCAGTTTTTAAATTTAAATTATTAATATTACGCAGGTCATCATTTATACTTACATGCTAATTAATCCTGCTGTTTGGCATTTAATTTATCTCAGCGAGCATGGCAGTTCTTTGTGTTTCGCTTGTTACCTGACATTTATTTTAACAACAAGGTACATATAATGATTGTGTTATAACTACGAACCGTTTTACGACTCGAAGGAGTTATTGCTGTACTAAAGTCTTATAAAGCGCGCTCTCAAAGAGATATCTCTTGCAAATTACAAAATGTCGATAAACAGTTTAACTTTTAATTAGTTGACCTACATTTATATGATTGGTTTAGTTTTCTTGGGCTCATAACCAAAGGAACATTGACATACTTAGTTATTTCGTAGATGACGCATACACAACAAAGACCTCATTCTGTGCTCATAAAATCTATGCATTGGAATTTATAAAATGGCTTGCTCATTCGTATGATGTTTGAGCAAATATTTGAGACTAGCAGCGCCTCGCGGTATAACCCGCGTAATTCCCGATCCCGTGGGAATTCCGGGATAAAATATAGCCTATGTTCATCAGGGATAATGTAGGATTCTAATGGTAAAAGAATTTTTTTAATCGGTCCAGTAGTTTCGGAGCCTATTCAATTCATACAAACAAACAAACAAACAAAAAATCAAACCTTTCCTCTTTATAATATTGTATAGATAATGTATAAATAAATAGTTTTATAAATAACTATTTTAGGTTCACATAACCTAGCACATTCCGCAGAGCTATAAAAATAAGGACATGTAAAAAAACTGTAAGTACTCGGAAACTCCATTGGAACAATAATAATATAGTGTCAGTGGTAAAGTGGAACAAGGAACTCGCGTAGTGGTGACTGGTACGTTGAACCTCAAGCCTTTGCGTGTGAGTAAACACACACAAACAAATCACCTCAGTTACGCACACAGCCTTAAGGCAAGACACTGTTAGTACACAAAGTTCCCGCGTGTGCGCCTAATAAATGTGTATTCGTACATTAATCTGATTCATGGTGCGATAGGTAGGTTAGGCGCAAGTTTTGTGCTGCTTATTTTATCATTTTTGGTACAAACTTATTTGACATTTTGATATTTATATGCTATAATTTGAGAACGTGAAATTCAAATAAAGCTTTTTATTACCTTAGCTTAGCGTTTAGCCTAAAAAAAAGTTATATCACGCTATATATTCAATCAGTTGCCTATAGTTGAGACTTACTACTTTTAAAGTACAGTCGAGATCAAAACTCTGGGTCATCTATAAAAACTTGTACTTGTATTGATAGGCTAATAAGTCTAGTTAGAAATACACTAAGTTCATAAAGATAACACTGAATATCAGACACTGAAAATAAATCAAAATTACTGTAGGACCGTCTCATCTAAATCTGCACTTTTCTAGCAGCCTCTGTTAGTTATTTAGTTAAATCAAATCAAATCATTTATTCATTTAAATAGAGTGGTTTTTACATTGATCCTAAATTTAATTTGGTCCATGTAGCCGTTTCAGAAGGCATATGAATTTTAGCTAAACTTACTTATCTCTAAAAGTTATATAATACAATCTAGCTTCATTATCACGCATGGTACGAGTACTTATGCCCTAAAAATTATTGTCTACTATACCACTCATGCAACGTATAAAATGATTTCTCTAAAAGCCATATTCAAAAAATGTTATTTAAGTAATCAGCAATTTTGATTTTGATGTGAGTAAAGAAAAAGCGGCGCAGGGGCATGCGTTGGAGACTAGATGGTCACACACACATATTTATTTATCATTGATGAGAACACATTATCACCGCACATCGCGAACCATTGCAGAATCTTGCCGGTTTATTCCCATCGAGCCCAATAACAGGCCCATTGGTAGTAAAATTGCCAATAATAAAATGAACACCTCTATCCTCTATCTACTCCCTTCCCTAGCCCTTTTATCTAAAGCTTTTTTTTTATACAATTAATAACTCAATTTTTTATTAAAATACTGGAAAGTGCAACTTCGTCTGCGTGAACTAAGTTTTTCCGTGGTACCTAACTCTCTCTCTTTTCAAGTCTCTACGATCAGTGGTTTAGACTGTGCATTGTCTGTCAGTAATCAGGACTTTGATTCTTATAATTAGGTATTTGTTACTGCACATCTTATTTACTTACCGAGCAACGTACCTGGTCAATTTTATTGGCAGTGGGCCAGTTAGTGGGCTCGATGGGACGTGGTGCTGGAAAAACTGTGACGAGCCGAGCCATGCTGGCGTGCGTTCTTGCCGTACTGCTTGCCCAACTGATACCTACTGCCACATTGCCCACATTAGCCTGACCGCATTAAAAGCTTTTTATAGTGCACGTATTAAACTGAAAATAAAAAATGCAATTTAAAACTTTTGTAATCTGAGAGTATAAGCAAGTTAAGTGTGCGCAAGATCATTTTATGGCAAGCACTGAGAGAATGAATTAGAAACTCTTACTTCTTTTTATAGCCGCTTTGTTATGGCGATCATGAAATTCAGTTTTTTTAAATCAAAAAACGAAGAAAGAAGAAGCCATTGCTGATAAAAGTGATTGATTATTACTTATTGTTATGTCAAAAAAATTACCTACATGACTCGTGGTCCTATCAATAGAACAAAAAAAAACCATCTCTTATTATTGCAGTTCATGCAACTGACACTTCATAAAACTTGTTCAATAGCTTACTCATGATTATTCTGAGATAATATCTCTACCTATATTATAAAGGTTTAAATTTTGACCACAAGGATCTTTAGCACTGATTGCTGACCTTTGTCAATTAAAATTTCGAAATATATTGTGTGAGATGCGTAGGTACATGCAATGGATACAGTGTGTAACAATGATAACAATAACGTAGTAACATCAAGGTTAAGAGACACAGTTTTTTATCTAGCACCAAAATCTGGAGAGAAGAATCGAAAAATACGTTTAGTAAAACCATCATCTCGAAAAATTCTTTTAAGCACTTGTACTTGGAACTTTGATACGCTCGAAACATACCAACACACTACTTCAAAAAATTCCGAGCAAAAATTATATTTTGAACTAATTTGCCAGGCTTTGAGGCTTTGACGAACACCTATGTGAATATAATCTTTCTTATCATATTTCATTGATATGCAAAGTTTTGGTTGGTTAAAAAATGAGCCGTCAATTTCCAGGCAACCGTCATATTTGAGTCGACTGACGCTTTTTATTCAGGTAGCTTTCAGTGGGTCAGTTTTAACTTGTGGCTGATTGGACTCTTAACGATCCTCGATGAAGAATTAAGTACTGACCAAACGTTTGAAGCATTCTATAGAACACCGGAATAAATACTACATTGTCGATAGCCACGCACACCAAATTAAACAAAGTATCTAATCTACTAATGAATGTCGTTCATTGTTCAGTTTTTGTTACGCAAGGTCACAAACTCAACTTGTAGATAATGCTATTGACGTAACAAAAGCACGATTATATTTCGATTATTTCATCGATTAGTTTTTTAAGGGTCCCTAGAAATGTCTGCACAGAGCTCGATATTTTATGTTCAATTTACACAAATATTAGAGTAGAATATCGTCCGTAGAGAGAAAATCATTTAAAACTAATATCTACCTCTCATAAGCTCTGAAAAAATCATCTATACAAACAAACCTTAACATCAGGTGAGATTATGGTCAAACGGTTGCTTATATTGTATTAAAAAACCCTATATTTGAGTGCAATATACAATGCATGTAGATGATAATTAATTTAATTTTAAGCAATGACAACTTAGATCAAAGCTGCACTTTCATGAATGAATATGTCAAGATCAGAATTCTCGACACCGGTGGCGGCTTCCTATCGCACCACCTCGCTTTAACATTTCTCGCTACTTGATTTTGAGGCATTTCTTTAGCATTCCGTAATATCCGTTAGGACTAATCCAACACATTACCAGCGCACACATAGAGAAGCTCGTAGTAAAGTTGTAAAGACGGCACCATACGGTGTAGCACACATAGAGAAATGAACTAACACAGAGAGACACACGTGCGCAGTGGTGCCAAGCGGGTACCGACGCGATAGCACGGGCGCGGAACGAGTTCGGAGCGACCTGCTACAAGAAAGAACTCAGCCAAGGACGCCAGCGTAACGGTGCGGACGCAGTCCCGCTACGCGCGTCACTACAGGACCCGGGATATCCCGGGATAAAAATAGATTGATAATAACTGATCTATTTTTAACCATGGAATTGTAAGAGCGGTCGACCTATTTGTGAGTTCATAGCTCTACATCCGTTGCGGTAACTCTATCTATGAATAAGCAATGAATTATGAAGTTGATTTAATAACTTCTTTAATTTATGTATATGAACCAATATTCATTTGCTTGTTACTTGCTACAAGTATAATTTTCTCTAAGTATCTTTTCTAATTAATATCTAGCAGTTTACATTATTAGCTTTTAGCACTAACCTAACGTAGTGAGGTACACTACACAGTTGGATAACTTTAGCCACGATATTATAGCATTTATATTGTTGCAATGTCCTCATTACTTTGAACTATTTAGATCCTTGCTACTAGTAATTAGAAGGCAACTTATATGTATGTTAATATTACAGACTTTGATAAATTGACCCACGAAATTACGTGATTATGATAGACGTGCCCTAAATAAAGCTTAACTCTAAAGAAAATATCCAATTTTAAGTTCCTTCGCTCGGCCATCGACCCTATAAACCTTATTTTTTGTCTCGCTTACGCTCTTATAATAGTTATTTTGTCTCACAGTCACGAAAACCGCTGTTCTGTCTTTATTTTGTTCCATTACGCGGCCAAGAACAATAGTATTTGACGATAGCAGAGCATTCTTATATCCGTTCTTTTCATACACGCTAAAGACTGTGGAGTCTTGAGCGAGACGAGTAGTATTTAGAAGCGCACAACCGATGCTTAAATGTTTCGGATTCCTATTGGACCGTTCGCGCTGAGAGCTTAAAGATGGCCACTTAAAGACGGTTTTCTTGTTACGATAACCTAATTTTATTCCATTACCTCGGTAGTTGTTCTGCTTAAATTTCAATAAAGCAAATCCATTAAGTTCGAATGTCAGGAGGTAAAGAGAGTAAAAAGAGACCGACCTCGTGAGTGCATGTTCGCACGCCGACCCTTTCCCCCTCCTCGCCACGAGTCGCCGTGTACTGTACCCCCTCTATAGGCAGCGGCGCACACGCGGGTGATTCAACTGTGTTTGTTCGGAAATATTGAAGGTTTGCCGGACGTCTACTGACACGGAACTACCTTCAGGCCATGCGTATTTCCAGGTATTATTTTAATAGGTGTAATAAGAGTATGTACTTTTACGTATATAGAGCACATTTACATTCATTTACAATCACATACACCTAATCTGCTAGAGTCGAGTATAACTTCAATAACCTATTACCTTATTTATAATTTTAGACCTCTACTTACTAACCCAACATCCAAACCATTTTTTAAAGACGTCAAATTCAGACCAAGTCAAGGGCTAGGCTGACGCCTTCTCCGACATAGCCGTCACTTATGAAGAAAACCCACGCTAATTGAGAAATTTCGCAAAAAAATTGCTTTCACACCCGTAAATATAAGCAAGAAATATAACAACAAAGTATAAAAACAAAATACAATACAAAACGTCATTATCTAACTTAATTCATGTTTGAAAACGATCACATACATTTTTTGATACAAAAGACATCAACGCGCCTTACATATTTTGCTCTATTTTTCTAATTATAGAAACTATTTTAGTTTATTGTGTGTATAATTCGTCATCAATTAAGTATAACAATAAAATACTAATTCTTTACTCCACTCAACTTGCTGTGTATCACAAGATATTATTAAAAAACAACAAAACTTGTTGGACACTATGGAATGTGCAATATCTACCTAACAGTCGCACAAAAAGATTAAATCTGGTATCCAATTTGGCCAGTTAAATCATAGCGGCCAAAGCTGGCCAGGAAGTCAAAGTTTGTCATCTGAGTGCCCTCTACAGCCGATAGCGCCATTGAACCCAACCGGCTTTATTTTTTATACGTGGTCGCTTGATTTTATTAGTCTCCGACATTTTTTACATGATAATTGTTTCAGATTTAAACCAAAGCCTGTTTTTTTGACAATTACCCAACTGGTTTGACCACTTTATCATAGAAGGAAAATGCATATGCATTGCTAATGTGTTATTTTACAAACTAAAAATAAAATCAGTTAGTAAGACAAGCATTTTTTAAACACGAAGATTCTGTTTAGATGGTTTGTGTTTCACTGCACAGTGACGCTGTTACTTCGCAAAAACCCGCGCTAACGCACGAGGCGGTCGCGCAGTGTAACACAAATCTGACTACCAAAATTAATTCGTTCTTTATTATTCGGAGTAAAGGTCCGTAAAGGCGTAAAGGCGTAGCTATCCTCTTGTTTGAGTTGCCCGAAGCAAGAATCTTCAAATTTTAATACCTAAGGACGTATCGCCTGGTATAGAGATCGCTAAAACCGCCCATTTTACAAAAAATACTTTGTTAATTTTTATTGTAAGTTTAAAACAGTAAGTAGATCGATAAAGAGTTTGTCTATCTACCTATGTACCACATTCACAGTACATCCCTATCTATTGATATTTAGGTACATACGTATTCCTAATAGTTCATAATGTAAGAATATACATTATGTAGTTAATCACCTGCTCATTTAATTATAAAGATCTACAACTAATTTCAAATAACTGAATAAATGAGTAAGTTTGTATTGACTATTTTAGTCACACGCTAATTGAACATACTCATAGCTCTTTTTTCAAGCTATTGCAATATAACTTTTAGCACTTTCAATTTCTCGGAAGAGAAATCCAACTGAACACTATAGCTATTTTGAAGTTCAGACTTATGTATCAGCGTAGTTTTCTTATATGAAAGAGGTTCAATCAACAGGTCAAGTGTTGTTTAGATTTTCTAATCGTAGTTAGGTATACGTCAACATTGCACTTTCAAGTGGGCGCGGCCACAAAAAGATTGATTTTATATCCGTAACTACCTACTTATAACCAGTCAATCATAGGTAAAGGCGCACTCAAATGTACTTATCTAGTCACTGATTTCAAAGTAGTAATGATATTCACAGACATATGCATGTTTTTTTTTTACATTACTATAATATGAAATACTGCTCTTAAAAGCTGGACCTTTGAAAATGGTACTTATTTAGAAAAGTGTTTTTATATTTGCAGATTTTCATTTCTAAACGGGTTTTTTCTTAACATCAAGATCATGGTTTTGAGCGTACAATTTTAACATTTGATCTAGGTATATAAATAACTACGATCCGGAACATTAAATTTCTGCTATTACGAGTACCTATGTGATATGAAAGGAAGCAATCATCCGCGTACGCAAAGACTAAATATAAGATCATTGGGCGGACGTGATTGATGATTTTGATTTTTTTTCTGTTAGAATGAAGCTGATAATGTTCTGCCAGCTATATGAGCTTAAAAATCGTTAAAGATTATCGTGTAGATAAACATTTGCTCCAAAATAAGGCTGAACACCAAACATGTTTCTCAATCTTTGTCGTCACCTAGTTTTTGCATCAAAATTATTTGTGAAACGCTTAATATCACTTTAACAAGGTTAATATATTTGGGTTGAAATATACTTTTTCAAAGGCAAATATTTTATAGGTTGAAATACTGTGATAATCAGGTACTTTCAGGTATTTTGGTGATAGATCCAAGATAGTCGAAGGCACGCCGAAATACACATGCCTATATTTTGCGGGAGCTGGCCCATACTGCAAAATATAGGCATGTGTATATTTTGCGGTATGAAATGAAGACTAACTTGATAAAATATTGGTGTTTTCATTCACCAGTTGCACCAGAGCACTGGCATTGCGCGCAGTTCTGATTTCCTAAATGGGAAGAACGAAAAGATAAAAATAAAATTAACGACCATTGTAATACTTAACGGTTATTGGAATTCTTAAAGCTGTAAGCTTTTTGTTTCTTAAAATAAAATTATGTAGAGAGTTTACAACCATGGAACGAATTAACAACCCAATTATGCCGTATTACAGGTCGTGACCGGCGTCTTCTAGAATCCCGTCATTAATATCAGAAATAATGTCTATATTCTCAATAGCCATCGGTACAAAAGTATGTTAATTGGTTCAAGGTACTAAAGCCATGCACCATACCCAAAATAGATCCTTGCAAAATGGTTTTATTTGCTGTATCTATACATTTCTGTCATAACTTTATTCATTGCATTGCGAAGTTGCATTAGTTAATTAGATATAACTCAAAATGCATTATAAGTTCCACATTTATGAACGCATTGCGCTATTGTCCATGCATTGTGTCAGTTCACTAATATGCGTGAACTTAATACACAGTGTACGGATTTTATGAGCTAGTACTTACTAGCCAATATATATTCTTAAGTCTAATCCATTAAGGATTTACGAGGGAACTGGCAGAGTTTCGCAAAACTGATTGCTGGTACAGAGCTTCGAGATTAGTTCGCGAGTAAGCCGTGTCAGATTTATCACAAATGTGCATCGGTTTAGGTTATAGGTACCTACCTACTTATGTTTAACTAGCTCAAACCGGAGATATTGGCTTAGAATCAAGTTGCAGGTGCGATTCCTGGCCATAAACAACATTAGCAAGCTTTTGATTGGAGTTCTGCATCCAGCATACAATTCAAAATGCACCATAGCTGGAGGGAAAATGGTGTAATCTACTTTGAAAAAACAAATAACTGGCGGCTTGTTTCTTCGATTTTAGATGAACATGAGTCAGATTAATGTACTAAATAAATAACCATGCAGAAATATAATGGCGGCGATGGTTTTGCACCTCGCCAAAATTCAAAATTCATTTACTTATTTTGTAAAGTCACAAGAATAATATCCGGTACCTGGATTCACTAGTTCAGTGCAGCGTAACGGTAAATTATTTACTGCAAAAAGTGAGCTCAATTGTGATTTGTGAACGTTGTTGGATCTACTCTATTGTTATCCTCAGGGGTCTTGCATAATTATGTACCGAAAAAATCTGTCAAAAGGATTAAATTTTTTTAAAACAAACACAAAACATGTATTGAACTGGAAATATGTAATACCTAATACAATATTGGCATAGCTTTTGGTAAATTAAATTAAAACTAAAAAGCTTCATTGCATTATCTATAAAAATGATGATAGTTATGTTAACAATCGTGGAGTCCTACTTCTACTCCATAAAACGTTTTACTTGTCTAATCTGTCACTTTCAGTGTGTGCATAGGCTAATAGTGATCGTGAATGGCGTATACATAACGTACATTACCGGCAGTGTACACGCGACCCGGCACGAAGCCCATCGCACATCAATTACGATTGCTAGTTAAGTGAGAGTGCATATAATACATTATGGTAAATCGTTTGGTGATCTCTACAACATGTTAGCAATATGTAGTAATAAACGTGTCTAAATAAATCTCCTACAAATATGTTTCAAAACCGTTAAAATGTGTAAGGTTAATTATCACGAAGAAACCGTAGCACTTTTTGTTTTAACCAAATTCAAACTCTTCTAAGGCCACTTTTAAATTTTGTGTCTTTTTGAAATATATTGTTTTTTTTGCCTTGCCTCGTGTTGCACTCTAATAAAATAACTTATGCCAAACGCTTTAAATGCCACACGATTAAAACAATATTTTTCTTGAATATTTTATAATACTTTAGCCATAATTTTTTTTGTCTTGCACAAGTTCTCGCATGTTCAGTAAATGTCAATATATAGAGCACTATTAAAGGAAAGTTAACAAAATAAAATTGTTTTCACTTAAAACCAGCCCCAAATTACCTTGATAAACGGCTCGAGGAATGGACCCTTCAATTAAAACGTATGAGTCCGGTTTTTCCACAGCCGTATAGGTGGACTTGTCTCTCTCATGAATTGATATGGCTTTAAACGTTACGAAAGCGGCTCTGTGAGTGTCACAGACAAAATAACAATCAAATTGACATGCCGTTTTAAAATCTGCTTTTCTGAAATGATTTGCGACTGTGCGCGTGGTCCGGAGGTGCGGTCCAGCCAAACTATTCTGCAAGCACACTTCGAGCCTCGAAGAGCTGAATCCGCAGTGAGAATCAAATTGCGTATTCTGTAAAACTCGACAGTGCGTGTGGCGCCTCATTGACGAGCGTGGCAGGGAAATGAACTAAGTTGAGTGAGTTTATCAATGTATAAGAATGATGATTGACGTACGGCTTTGAAACATAAACGGAATACGATTACAAAGTGAAGTGAGTTAGGCTATTTAAGTGAATTCGAGTTCGTGATTGAATTCAATTCTGCCCAAGATTAAAGCAGCACAGTATACACAGGTTTACAATACACAAGTTACTAGACTTGTTTATATTTTAGTGTAACCTTTTTATAAAAATAATAAAAATTTGGCACAATTTTCAAAAGAAGCTGCGTCCAATTATACCTAAAATATTTAATCAATAGGTGCTTAAATTTAAATTAACTACTTATCTATGTTAATATTGTATTTAAATAGTACCTACTTAGACATAAAATGATACCTATTATTCCACTTATATCAAACAATAAAATTTTACAATCATTAGCATTAATAACCTCAACACTTTTATCGGCACATTGTGTTATAACTTTACAATAAAAAATATTTTTGTAGACATGTTCATAAAATTTCTATTAAGTATACCGAATTTTATTTAAACAATGATTTTTACGATGCTTCTAACAGCACACTGGTTATTTTGCACGGAGCATGCAATCCTGAGCAATCCCATTCTAAGTTTTGTTTAGGTAAGTATATCTTAAATTGAATAACAACATTTTTAATTACCACAATTATCTTAACAAGAGAAGAGCATGAATATTGTAACCAATTAAAAGGAAGCTGTAATCGACAATAACGATCTCGTTCGTCGATTTAAATTTCAAAACAGCTCGTCAGTCACATCCCCGCGGCCGGATTCGGCGTCTTCGTTACTTGACGAGGCTTAATTGGCGAGAATGCCCGGCGTTTTTCGACGGCTAGCGGCCTGGGACCGACTTAACATTTGCTCTCTCAAATATGCCTCACAATAGACTGCGCGGGTAATAAACAGATGGCCACTAAATCTTTCGGTACAGAATGCACAGATCTATGTTAATCGATAGGACGTTAAAACCGACGTCGGTAATGGTCAGTCCTGGGACGGTGTTCAAGGCTGTGCAGTGAAAGGATTCGTCGCGAATCTGGATCATCCCAGCATCCGCGACCTATTGCTAATGCATTACCATCAATATTATATTATATATAAAACCGATTTTACTATCAATGCCCAATAATATCTATTTATTTTTCACGTTCGTTCCAATCAACTTCGATGTTCGTTATTCTTTATCGTTTTTATTATGTTGCATCCGTAAGGACGTTATTTGATGACCAACAGTAATATCTTTTGTTTAAAAAAATGAATGTTTTATCATTGATTCTACCTGGATTTATGATTATAATTTTCAAGCATAACTCGGATAATGTATTCGTATTTAGTGTAGAATTTGTGTCAATAAGCAGTATAGAATAACAAATCAAAATGTTCTCACGCAGTAGCCGTTACATATACTTGGCTAAAATGAGTAGGTACTGTAAATATAATTACACGGCGGCGATCGTTCGATGTACAACACGGACCGCATCGACAGCGCACAGTGTATGCAAATGATTCTAAACTGCAAGTAGAACGTTACGAAACCCGATACACGAGATAGTACCCATAAATAAGGACAGACTATTAACAGCGAAATATATTGATGTGAGATCACGACTTGAAAATTATTAACCTGAAGTCATTTACACTGTGAAAACCAAAGTGCCCGATGCCAATGTGTGAAACTTGCACAGTGGTTTACTTGCGGATGGACACATGTTTATGTTTCGTGGATACATGTCATGGTAGATTCTATAATAATTTGCTAAAGTGCATACCTACATACAATTGTACAATTGCACCCGTAATTCATTTCTTAAACGATTATAAAAACGAAAAAAGTATTGTTCTTTCGGACAGTGACAGAGTATCAAAATCGTTGCTGCTATCCGAAATATAGCACTCTGGATGCTCTCCCACAGAGACAGGGTTCCTTCACTAATCTGTTTTCTCTATCTTTAATTCTACATTCTTTATGAATCTTAAAGTTAGATAAAATTTACGCATGGGAGATACATAATAAATAATTCTCGCACCTCACGCACCGGCTTCATAAGATTCCTCTACATGAGTGAATTAAGTCATGATACATCGTGATATTATTAGTAGCCCCAAACTGAGATCTCGTGATGTTCCCCAATATATAAAACGCAAAAAACCGTTTGATCCGCTATAGACTATACGTACCAAACACTATATAAAGATCGCGGTTCGAAAGTTATGCTCTACAACATACATACTCGTGCAAACATACTCGTACAACGCCAATTTGCTCAAGTTGACACGAAGATCTTCGTTCGCTTCGCACTCTCGATCAACTATATTAAGTGATATGCAATTTTGCTTTTAGTTCACTTTGTTTTTTGGAACGAATGAATACCAATGGTCATCTGAAAACTCTTGATGCTATGCTACCAAACACCGCGTTCTGCCTGAAAAGAGTATATTATTATCTTTACTAGTTATAGAACATGATTAGCTATCTCATAAGTTATTAAATAACTTTTAAGCTTTGGAAACAAACTTTACTACTGAATTAATCAAGCTATGTTTTCTAATTTTATGGTAAAAATATCAAGCGAATATAGTTAAGAAAATTAATGTGGAAATAGCAAAAAATAAAATTTATTAAAAAAAGGTTTTTATTTAATAATATTTTTTTATTGGTTTTTGGTATTTGGACATACCGAAACCAAATAACACTAATATGGGTTTTTCTAAAACTCCTATCTGTTATTTAAATAGGTATGTATATAAGTACCTATTACTATTAGCTTAAGTTAGTCAGGCTCGATTAAGTCCACTCACGTTTGTAGGCATAACATTTAAATTGCTTCATAAAACAAAGAATTAAAAGTAAAGGCACAGCTTAAACTGTGAGATAATCCTAAATACTTTATGCAGTTTTACAAGAAAACTAGTATTTATGCATACCATAATTTAACTTCCTGAATAGTAAACGTAGAAGCATGCCACAATATTTTAAAACATTAATTTATGATGGTACATACATTACTTGGCTTTTGTATTTATTTATTTAAAGTTTCGCTTTAATTGCTGTAAAATAAATAGACAAGTAACTATTTTGTTCTGGCATTACTTCGTAGGCTGTTTACTTTATATTCATAAAGCATTTGATTTATTAGTCCAGCGTGGTCCAGCTGAGACAAACTTAAATCAAAGTGAAATCAGTATAGAATTTGGTGAGAACGTAACATTTTTATACAATGAGTTGTAAAACATTAATGGCGCAAATCATTTTACAAAACGTTTATTCGAGCTCATTATTAAAACGGTGACTTTCCTTTTCATTCTACCTACATGTCTCATCCTCTGTCTGCGAGTGTAGGTAGGTACATGTTAAAATATTTATAGCCAATTTACGTCTGTTTATAACTAAACTACGCTTTTCTTCGATAAGCTCAGCAGGCGGGACAATGAAAGGTAATAGGTAGGTACTCACATGTAGATGGGGGTTTTCTTCGTTTCGACACTTGTATTTTGCGGTTTTCAATGTTTTTACGGACCCACGGATATACTTATTGAATTTGATTTGGATTTTAGTTCTTAGAAAGCTTTCTCAACAGTTTTAATTTGATTTTAACGGATCACACACGTCTTTCTTCGAGGTTTACGCAGACATCTTCCTTTTTCTTCATTATTTTTTTTTTTTTTTGTCCGTTTCCGCTAATTCGTCGTGGGCCGTGGCGCCAAATTTGAATGTGAGGGTGTGGGTAAAGGATGGGATAGGATACCTAGCTGAAGCTCTAACATATCCCCCCACTTGAAATCAACCGAGGATTTCATAAGATAAATCTAAGGTCCGAGATCCTGAGTTATACGCGCCCAGCTATGCGGATTCATACTTGTCTTGTTAAAGAAGGTCGTTATCCTAAGTGAGATAAGATAAGTGAGTGAGGTATAATTTATGCGTGAGTGAATGCTAAAGGTAAGCAAGTATAGCTGTGTGGTGCATGTACGAAGGTATGAATACGGGTAGGTTAGGTATGAGATAATATTATTAGCTAAGTTAAAAAAAAGTTTAATACTAGGTACGACTAAAGGATTAAAGTTTAGCATACTAAATAAAATAAATACATAAGAATATGGATGTGTTTTAGCGGGACTAAGATTGAACATCATTGGATATGTCCGGATATGTCGGGATAAGACAAACCTTATTCGCGGGGCGGATTAGTTCGCCTTTGTTAGTTTTAACAGTGACTACACGAATATGATTGTCAAGTCCTGCATGTAATTTGACTACGCGACCAATTCTCCAAGTATTTGCAGGCAAATTAGGTTCGATAATTGTAACGAGATCGTTCAATTTAGGTTGACTATTTTCAGTCTTAAGCCATTTGTTTCTCTGTTGCAAGGTATGTAAATAGTCCCTAGACCAAGTTCGCCAGAAGCTTTGAGATAATCGTTGTAATAATCGCCAGCGTGAGCGGAGAGATAGGTCATCATTGATTGTTGGCTCAGGTAAGGATACTAACGGACGGCCGATAAGAAAATGACCAGCTGTAAGAGCGTCAACTTCATGAGGATCAGACGAAAGCGCAACCAAAGGCCTGGAGTTTAACATTGCTTCTACCTTCGTAAGTACGGTATAAAGTTCTTCGAATGTTAGAACTTGAGATCCGACGATTCGCTTTAGATGGTACTTAGTAGATTTGATACCGCTTTCAAAGATTCCACCGAAGTGGGCTCCGGAAGGCGGGTTCAATTTCCAAGTGATACCACGAGAGGTAAGCTGGTCGCGGATGGTAAGATTTTCTCGGTCTAACATGTCCGATACTTCCGATAGGTATCGCTTCGCACCTACAAAGTTAGTACCGCCGTCAGTGGTTATAGATTGGCAAAGGCCTCTCCTAGCCACAAAACGATCTAAGGATGCGATGAAAGCTTCTGTGGTCAGCTCGGTGACAAGTTCAAGGTGAACGGCCTTTACAGTGTGACACACTATAAGACACAGATAGGATTTATAAGTTCGGGCGTTGCGACGCCGGCTTTCCTTTACCATAAAGGGACCTCCGAAATCGATTCCGATCGATTGAAAACAGTATCCTGGAGTCAGCCTGGAAGGAGGGAGATCACCCATGACAGGTTGAAAAGGAGTGGGCCTTGCCTTGCAGCAAGTTACGCATCTCGATAGTCGAGATCGAATGAGATTTCTAATACCAAGGATCCAGAATCGGCGCTGAATCAATGAATGTAGGAGCCGCGGCCCGCTATGAAGGTAAGATACATGGTAGTGGTCGATAAGGAGCTCACTCAGTCGGGATTGTTTGGATAAAAGATACGGATGTTTGACACTATAAGGTAAGTCGGACTGTTTCAAACGTCCCCCCACTCGCATGACTTCATCTGAGTCGAGAAAGATAGATAGCCGTTGAAGATGTTTAGGAATGGGTTTTTTTGAGTTTAGTTGCGATAAGACGTCATAGAAATCCTTTTTCTGAACATGTTTTACTAAGATTTGCAGTGAACTGTCAAGCTCGGCTGAAGATAAATAACCGGTTAAGTTGCGCTTTGACAGTTCGAGTTTAGCGTTATGGATAAAACGGTATAACCAAGCTGTTATTCTTTGTAGTCGAGTGAAGCTTGATGTACGTTCGATTAAGCCATGAAGTGCATCAGCTCCTTGTGTCTCGACGAGACACGAGTGTGACGACTTCAGCTCGGGAACGCTATCCTTATCGTCAATCGCGTGGACTTGCCAGTTGGACAGGTCTGTGGATAACCACGATGGACCGGACCACCAACATTCACAAGCAGCGAGTTGAGCGCAAGATAGGCCACGACTACAAAGATCGGCCGGGTTGTCGTGGGTGGATACATGCTGCCACACAAACGAGGATGTAGATTCTGTTACTTGCACTACACGGTGCGCTACAAAGGTTTTAAGTTTGTGCGGTTCTGTATTCAGCCACGACAGCACAGTCGAGCTATCGGTAAAAAGATACGATTGAGCAATGTTCACCTTCGTGCTAAGCAAGGAGTAGATGCGCGTGGCTACTTTAGCGAGTAGAACAGCGCCGCAAAGTTCTAAGCGGTTTACTGTAAGAACTTTGAGAGGTGCTACCTTGGACTTAGCGATCAAAAGAGAGACTTGAACCGTTTTGTTAGTGACAACGCGAAGATAGACACAACATCCGTATGCTTTTGTTGAGCCGTCACAAAATCCGATAAGCTGAATTTCGTGGGCTGCTGAAGGTACAACTTGGCGAGGAATTTTGATTAGTTTTAAGTTTTTAAGATCGGAGATAAATTCTCGCCAGTCTCGAGATATATCGCTGGGGATAGGTTCGTCCCAGGAAATGGTTTGACGCCACAAATCTTGAAGGAGCAATTTAGCTTTTAGGATGAACGGGGTAAGCCACCCTAACGGATCGAAGATACGAGCAACGTGGGATAAGATAGAACGTTTCGTATACTCAATATCTTGAACCTCAGAAAATGAGTATGTGAAGATGTCACCCGCTGGGTCCCATTGGACTCCTAAGATTTTAAGTGTAGATTTATCAGATTCTTCCGAAAAGATTTTGGGGGTTTGACAATGGTCTACTGGCAGGGTATCGAGAAATAATTCCGAGTTACTGCTCCATTTACGGAGTTCCAACTGAGCGCAACTGAGAAGTTGAATAAGTTGGGTTTTCAGCTCGAGGGCTTCCTCAACAGATGGCGCTCCGGTAGTTACGTCATCGACGAAGGTTTCGTGACGTAAGGCTTCTGCCGCGCGAGGGTACTCAGCACCGTGGTCTGTAGCTAGCTGATGGAGTGTGCGAATGCTAAGATACGGCGAACTACTCACACCATAGGTGATAGTACGAAGTTCATACTCTTTAAGAGGGTGACTAGCAGACTCTCGCCACAGAATGTGCTGGAAGCAGCGATCTGCAGGTAGTATTAGGAAATTCCTGAACATTTTCGAAATGTCACATGTGAAGACGACTACATGTAATCGGAAGCCAGTTATGATATCGATTATATCCGTTTGAAGCTTAGGTCCAGTAAACACAAGGTCATTTAGAGATAGACCGTTAGTGGTCTTACAACTTGCGTCAAATACTACGCGCAACTTAGTTGTTGTGCTTTGTGGTCGAATGACGCAATGATGCGGGATAAGATAAGATTTGTTCGTAGGTGAAGTCGGGGTAAGTTCCATGTGATTTAAGTTTTCGTATTCTCGCATAAAGTCAATGTAGTCAGATTTAAGTTGGCTATGCCGGCTAAGTTTCTTTTCGATATTGAGTAACCGCGACAAAGCGCTAGGATATGAGTCCCCTAGTGCGCGATCTCGATCCTTGACGAGGATAGGTACGACGTAGCGACCGTCAGGTTCCCGGTAGGTAAGATCAGTGTACATACGTTCGCATATTTCGTCTTCAGGTACCGGAATGGGGGCGTGCGGTGGTTCCTCGACTTCCCAAAAACGTTTTACCTGCTCGTCGAGTGTGCGGGACGCAGCTAGTAACGAGGAGGTATTGGCAGGAGGTATACCGACGTCGGACTCGATTGCACCCGTAAGAATCCATCCGAAGACGCTATGTAAGGCGGTAGGTAAACCGGGCCCTAGTTTGATACGTTGACCGTCATATATATCGTGAAAGTATTCCGCTCCGATAAGAATGTCTATATTTGCAGGTATGTCGAAGTCGCGATCGGCTAAGGTTATGTGCCTACAATGGTCTCGAACGACTGACGATAGCGGCGCGCTAGGCATTTGAGCGGTGATGTTATCTAACACGATAGGTCGGATGTTAAAATGAGGATCATCTTTCTCGAGAGGGCGTAGAACGCACCGAGTCTCGCCCCTGACTTGAAACACTGTGTTTTGTCCTAAGCCACCTACGATAAGATTGCAGCGTTGGAGCTTCAAACCCAGTGTCCGGGCGCAAGCAGTTGTTATAAAACAATCCTGTGCACCGCTGTCGACAAGGGCGCGCACTACATGTTGTGCACCGGTGACTGTATTGCATACGCGTAGCTTACATGTACCAAGTAGCACGACGCCGCGACTGTCGCCGACATGCGCGCTAGTGCTAGCCTGAGTTGCGCTACTGCTACTACCTTGAGGAGTTTCGATATGCAAAAGCGTATGATGACGTAATCCACAGATTAAACACGAGATTTTTGAGATACATTTATCTATGACATGATTGGTACGTAGGCAGTTCATACATAATTTTTTGTTATCGACTAATGCGAGTCTAGATTTAGAATCTAAAGATTGAAAGGTTGGGCATCGATAAGTCGAATGCGCTTCACCACAACACGAACAGTTAACAAAAGATGTTGACGGGGTTGTTTTGTTAAGATAAGTTGAGCGTTTTGATCCGCTGCTGATCGGGCGATTACGTGCCGCTGAGGTTTTCCCGTCAATGGTGCCTCGAGAGGTGGGCGTTGGAATGTTTGCTGAAGATAGCCTGGTAGTTTCTAAAACTTTAACGTAGTCTTGAAGAAACTTCAACAATTCACTAAAAGAAGGTACTTGTGAAATGTTTTGAGATTCAAAGCGCTTGCGTGTGTCCGCGTCAAGTATTCTTGAGACTAAATGAAACAAAATAAAATCACCGAGATTTTGTATATTCAAGGCTTTAAGAGCGTGAACGGATTCGTGAAATACATTGGTCAACGTTTGCAATTCCTGGAAACTAGCTGATTTGACAGTAGGATAATGCAAGATTTTATCGAGATATGTTATGGCTAAGATACGTTTATTTTGAGATCTCTCGACCAGGGCATCGAAAACGACTTCATAATTAGCCGTGGTAATAGGTACCCCCTTAACAAGAGATGCGGCGGGCCCTGTTAGACACGACACGAGATAGTGAAACTTTTCTACTTGAGAGATCGAAGTATTTTCATGAATCAATGTCGTAAACGTATCATAAAACGTTTGCCAGTTCTCAGTTTGGCTATCGAACTTAGGTAACTCAAGTTTAGGTAAACGAGCATTTACGGTTTTCGTGGCAAGCGCAATGGCGGTCCCGCTTTCGGAAACTGGTATTGCTTTGTCAGCGCTGGTTGCACTTAATGCGTCTGACGCCGCGATAACCGCGTAGTACAGGTCGTCAAATGAGCTAATTGAACTTTGGTCTATCGCTTGATCAGGGTTTATAGATAATTGCAAAGATTGAATATTTTCGTTGACTTGAACATACTCCTCGCGAATAGCTTGAATTCGAGAAAACCTAGACTTGAAAGTAGGTATCTTTGAACGATCTTGAAACATTTCCGTCGAAAGATCATAAAGAATTTGTATCGCTCGATAAACATATTCGCGTTGAGATATAAGGACCTTTAATTTGTTCTGTTCCATTTTAAATAAAATATATTAGGTAAGGTATAAGATTTTAGAAGATGAAATTCTACCGGCAAGTATGAAGCTAAGATGATGTACAAACTTAGGTAGGTAAAGGTAAGATTGGGATGTAAGATGTATGAATACTTGATAAGTTGGTGAAATTGTGTGAAATACTGTAAATGTGAACTGCAAAATTGCAAGTTTGAATTGCAGCCACGCGGTTAGGATAATGCGGACAAATTGAGAAGTAGTATGAATCCGAATAGGTGTAAGTGTGCCAACGACCAACCAGATTTGGTCGGGTTATAGTAAAAAATTACGAAAAATCCCCATAAAATGGAAAATACCGGCCAACTTTACGATAAAGTTGTAAGAATCCGGCTCGAATCTATGTTTATAACTAAACTACGCTTTTCTTCGATAAGCTCAGCAGGCGGGACAATGAAAGGTAATAGGTAGGTACTCACATGTAGATGGGGGTTTTCTTCGTTTCGACACTTGTATTTTGCGGTTTTCAATGTTTTTACGGACCCACGGATATACTTATTGAATTTGATTTGGATTTTAGTTCTTAGAAAGCTTTCTCAACAGTTTTAATTTGATTTTAACGGATCACACACGTCTTTCTTCGAGGTTTACGCAGACATCTTCCTTTTTCTTCATTATTTTTTTTTTTTTTTTGTCCGTTTCCGCTAATTCGTCGTGGGCCGTGGCGCCAAATTTGAATGTGAGGGTGTGGGTAAAGGATGGGATAGGATACCTAGCTGAAGCTCTAACAACGTCTATTACTAATTAACTGGCACTGACCATTATTCAAAGTATATACCTACCAACACTCGAACATCTTAACAAGCCTTGTTAGCCAGTACCTTAGTACAATTATTATGTTCTGAGTCTACTGACGTTCAACGTAAAATTTTTTGAATTGCGGCATCATCGAGTCTTTTGTCTGATTCGATGATGCCGCGTTTTTGAAAGCGTAGTGCATCTCAAATGTTAATTAACTAAATAGTCAATTAGTTTTACTGCCACTGATTTTTATTAGTATTCAATTAAATTAGCAGGAGGCTACTCGCAATACAAAAGTCATAATTGGTTGATGGGATAAAACAATTTCGAATGTTTTTTTGCACTTAATAACACATTCTTTTATCGGTGACGAATATTTCAACAAACATTATAATAAAAAACATTTTGAAACGTTGCATGCCTAGTATAATTTTTCACGCAACGATGTGAGAGGACTCTGCGGTGGCGTTACGTTGCGGGGCGGGCGGCTGCACACGCACTACAGAAGCCGTTCAACAATATTTACTTGACAATATCAACTTCATCTCGATTATGCTTGTTCGGGCACTTTAAATAACAGTAATTAAAACACCATGAGAGTGAAGGTAGGCTCGCACGAAACGAGATCGAACCGGATCCAAATCGGAGGGAGCGTTCTGTAACTGGAGCAGGCGGTCGTCTCGAATATCGCCCCTTATGTCGATAATAAGATTTTCTTTCCAACGCCGCAATACCGCAGTTTCTCTTTTTTGTGAATGCACCTGCGATGTAGGGCAATCTTGACTTATTTCGAAACGAAATCGTGATTGACGCATATCGGGCAAATTAATGTGTTACCTTACCTGACTTATAATTTGCACTGTATGTAAAGCACTTCGTAAAAACACACCGAACAACGAAATAAATAATCGACTTGGTTCATATTAAGACCACAGACATATATACGAAGACTCTCAGCATTAAGTCCTCCTAGCACTCTTGTTTATGTCAAATTTTAAAATATATTAATAAATAAGAACTACAATTTGAAGTTCATATTTTTTTTTTCACAGAATGAAGATTGTGTTCAGGATGAAACTTAAAAGTTAGTAGACTCGATTTAGTAACTTATTTTGAGTTAAATAATTTCAGATAAGGAAAGCTAAGAAACAAGATACCGATAGTCCAAAACTATTGCCTTAAGACTAAAAGATTATAGCGGATTTCTACCGTGCCTGCGAATTGCAGTCGTAATCCTATTTTTTGTATACCTATCAGTACATTTAAGCTTACAAATCTATGAATGTGACTCAGCAGCTTTGTGTAGTTCTACATTACCTAAGCTTTAACATGACTTTCCAATTAATTATCTTTAAACCACAGTGAGTCGTGCTTTTGAAACATTTTGTCATTAACTGTCAATTCCACTATACTTACTTAATTATGTGTCTACTAATTGATTGTCGATTGTACAGAAATCCTACTAATATTATAAACGCGAAAGTTTGTAAGTGGATGGATGGATCGATGTTTGTTACTCTTTCACGTAAAAACTACTGATCTGATTTAGATGAAACTTAGAATATATATGGTCCGTGACTTGAATTAACACATAGGCTACTTTTTATCCCGAAAAACCAAGGGGATCCAACGGGACGCGAACGAAGTCGCGGGTGGCACCTAGTAGAATATAATTCGATTACGTAAACTCTAATGATTGCCAATTAGATGATCCAAAGTGTTTTTAAATAGGACAAAGCGGTCAAGTAGGTATAATCGGTGAGTGGTCGAGTTTGTCAAACCTGTACAACGGGTATACCACGCCCGCCTAGCCGTACATCTACTCATATCTCATTCATTTAGTGCTTGTTTGTTTAGGAATTTGTCCATATCAAAACTAACAACTACCTACATGAATTTTTATTCGTCGCTGTATTGTATACTCACCTACATATAAAACAACTAATAGAGGCTACTCGCGATATCGCACACGTGGACAAAGTTTTTCCGTTGTTAGGATTTTTTATATTACTTCTTTTGTGTGTAATAATAGCCTTTATTTTCTCATTGTAAATACAGCATATATTTTTTTGTATGTACGTACATACAAAAGAAGATATTAAAAAAATCCAACCAAAGTATTAGGTATATAATATCAGTGCTGAAGTTCAAGATCCATTTCCATAGTTTTAGTTCATTCAAGCAACACGTGAAAAGGCCAATATTTCCGCGTTATGTATAAGGTCACTATGGCTGTAAATTGACTATTGTTAAAATTTAGTAGAACAAACTAGGCATACTCAGATTTGCATTGGAATCATTTGCAATGTTGGTTTACCGCGGCGTAGCTCCGTGGGAAACTTTACTACGACAGTAGTTTTCCTGTAACAAACATCCAGTGTAATGAATATCCTAGGATTCGATGCAGCTTAGTCTATCTAAGTAATCTGTGTGTCACGACTAGATTGTGCATCCTTGCAAGCACTGTCCTCTTGCGCTCAAAAGTGCTATAAATCCTTCTGCGAGCCGCCGTCGAACTGCATTACCACTATACAGGCCACCGCCGCCGCCGGGTTTCTAAGCTGCATGCAACCGAAACTTAAATTAAAACCTATCCTCTTAATTTTATGAACCAGATCTCGTATTTAATTATGCCTGCGCTGTGATTAAATTGCAAATGTAATTGCATCAAATCTACGAAGATACCACATTAAGATAAAATGTTTTATGAGCTGGCTACTGCGTTTTATAGCTGATTCTTAGTTCACTAGTGTATAAATCATTTAGCGTATCAGTAAGTCACTGCAACACAAAGTGATCTAATGCAGTTATGTAGGTACTCCTCACTGCCAGAAGCATTAATATTAGTTCTAAGGCAATTTCCCTGAGGTTCTTCTCGGCGAGCCCTTTAATTGCGTTAACCGCAATTAACCGCATGTCATTCGAGGTATCCGAAAGACGACTGGCGGCGGTGTAAACTAAGTATTATAACGTTATTATAATTTTCACTTTTACTGCTATCTAACTTGTGCGCATAATAATCTAGCATAAAATTGCATCAGTCAGGTGTATGAGAGAGATCAAAGGCTGCACGCAGCAAACGGTCATCTTCAGTGAAATGTCAGAGGTGAGCTCAAGGCAGCCGAGCGCGCGGACAGGCTGGCAGCGCGGTGCGGTGGCGGCGGCGGTCTGGTATGTGCCGACTGCCGACCAACCTGCCATTTACGGTAACCGAGCAGATTCCGATCGATATGAAACAGATCACCAATTACTGTACATGTTTCTTGTGCAGTAACTCTATGTGTTAGCAATCGAACCTCGCGGTAATTAACCAGGCATGTAGGCATTTCTGCGTGCGGCACGGGGTTCCGAGTTCAAATGTCGTATTGTGCAGCTTGGCTTTGGCACCTGTCTGTCTGGTCTGTATCTGCATTATTTTCCATAGTTGGTTCTGTAACGACTGGCGTTCATTGCTCATAACTACACCTAAGTTATAACTTTAGTCTGTGAAGCTATTATAAATCTGAATGCTGGCGGTGACATTTAACATTTTCATTTATTGGAGCTAGCTATTTTGAACTTCATAATATTACGTGGAAATATCGACTCACTGTTACCTTTAAAGCTATAGCACGGATGTATTTAGAGTAGAAAGAGAGCTTCTACAATTCTGGACATAATAATAACACCAAAATCAGACCAACTTATGAAGCAGATTATAATAAAAAAATCCAGTTTTATTCTCAGTGAGCGTTATCTTAAGATAATATCAATGAGCCCGAACCGCAGACACTGACTTCTATCACAAAGCGCTAATTGTCCGTTTAATTTTGTTGTGAATAAAATATAGCACAATTTGTTCACATCATTCGATAGTTTTCAAAGATAATGTCGAACATTGTAGTTGCAATATTGAGTCCAGTTAATTCTCGTTAATTAAAGTTAACGAGCTAAATGTATAGACTCTACTTTGATAGAGTATGGTGATGCAGTAACAGTGGGGTACCAAGTTTGTCTCTAGAGGAAGATTGATTTTGCTTCATAATGTTGAACTTTATCAATCTGTAAAAGTAAAACCCAATTGTGTTGTGTGGTATGACTGGTGTGCAAAGAATGATTAGGCTAGTAAAAGTAATCATGTTTCTACCGTAACTTGTATCTCGTATCTGGTTTCATCTTGTACTATCAAAATAGAAAACGCCAAATTAAATTATGCGAGACACGAAACACCTTAATACTTATCTATTAGCATCTTGACGTAAAAGCCACCTCAGGGGTTTTTCGTTAGAATACCTTTAATCGTAAAATGGAAAATTTCAAAAAAATATAAAATTATATTTGTACATCAAAGATACAGAGAAACATAGTAATAGCGATCATGACACAGTCGTGATCCAATTGGTGAATCGGCGGTACTATGTGCGGCGCGCTGGCGCATTCAGCGGCGGCGTGGCGCAACCGCTCGTTAACCCACATGCGCCCGCGCAGCCGCGACGCCGCGGTGATGCTTGGATGAAAAGCCTTGAATTATTTCAATACCTAATACGCGCCACCAAGTTACGCGACATGATGCTAAAGAAAATACATATTTTCTGGAAAAAAGGTACTGAGTTATTGTCCAGTTAAGAGCAAAAGTCAAGCCGATACATACAAATGCATTGCGACTTTACATATTGAAAGCTAATAGGAGTAGCCCTGCTCTTATTATGGTCGTGGGTCGATCCGGTCGGGCATCAATGACTTTTTCTTTGAAATGATGTGCGCAATGCCAATGTTCTCAAACGGGAAAGAAAAACATCGTGAAAAAATCCGTTAGTATTCTATAAGCAAGCAAACTGACACATAAAATATTCCACTGGGAATTTCACCCTCATGTTCAGTCAAGAAGAAATTCTAAAAATATATGTAACTAAATACATAATACAATCAAACATGATGCACGTTTTCGTACAGCATTAATTTAAACCGCAATTTAAGTATGTACCTTGAAAAAGGTTTTGGTGCTATGATTGCAACAAAAAGCGAACCAAATGCAACAATAATCGGCAGTTATCGGTTAAAGTAATGGCTTATGGGGCTATTACATACCTTGTTCTCAGAACAACCACACCGACCTCACTAGGGTACAGTTAACGGTAAAGTTGTCTTTAGTTAAACGAACAAGCTACTTTAGACCTAACCGTCAGAAATCTGGATTTAAAAATGGTAACTTGGTATTATAAAACCCATATTTTCATAATTATGGTCGGATGGTAATCGGTCGAGGAGTATTATTTTGACATATTTTCTACTAAGGTTCTTCAGTCGGTATATTTCACTAGGTGGACTTTACCTAATACCCCATTATTACTATATTAAACGGGCCCCGCCAATAGTGAGTTGCGTAGGTAACTACTTATTTTGGCTTGAAATCACTGGCTAATTTCACACTGCCACCGACACGACACGACACGACAGATAACAGCGAGAGATCTCACACTAGCACTTTCACTCTGTGTCGGCCCGACACCGATATTCTGGTTCAAGTCACGACTATCGGTATCGGCCTGTATGGATATCTCCAAATGTCTGCGTAAAGTACTAAAGGATGTTTAAGTTGAGGTATAAATTCAGTTTAAAATAACCTCAAGTTGTGCAACAACTGTTAAAACACTGATTGAATTTCGTATTTTATGAGCTAAAAACTATTATTACCCTGACATTCTCAACACTGCTCACTGTCTGTTTCTCTAAACTTTTTAAAAATAATGTCTGTTGAACACAATAAGAAACATTTTGTAATTATTTTGTATTTTCCGTATAAATAAATGACGCTCTAGAATGTTACCAAACCTATAGTGGAAATATCTTATGCCTTATGGGGTATTTTCTCTAGATAATAGGCAATAACTTGTCTGCGCTACGACTCATGAAAACATGTAATTTCATGAAAGTACATGAAAACATGAATACACCATGTGTAAGTCAATGTAATGAATTCAAATCAAGTGCCATCAAGTGAAGTCAAATTTATGTCTCCCTGAAAAATGCAGCACTTTTAGGTACACATAAGTAGGTATTTTCTACAATCAATTATTGTCCAGATGAATGTGAGCATTTTCTCACGCATCGGTAGTAAAACAAAACACCGGTGATACCTACTTGTAAGTAAATTATGAAAGAACAAAAATTCCCGCTGTAGTGAAAATATCCCTAAATAATATGGTGGATATTTTCTTCACTCAATGGTTTTGTCTTTCCAATATTTTAGACAGTACAGTACTAAAAAAATCCAATCATTACAAAGTAAAACTTATAGGTATTCTGCCTCGTCTAGGCACAGAATAGGTAGATACTAATAAAACTCAGGTATAGGAAGTGTTCAATAATGTTCATACAAATAGACATTTATATATATTGAATGGAGTTCGCAATTTGTATAATATTTCGTCAAATAACAAGGAGATACAATTGTATCAGCTGTCAGGTGTAGGTAACATAATACCATGTTTCGGTCCCTCGCGCTTGCTCCAATTCATCGTGTCGTTTGACAGACCTTTCTCATTTTACATTATATCTAGAAACACGTAAATATATGCACATATAAAATAAAATAATGCACAATCTGGAAATCGTCTTATGAAAACCAAAATAATGTTGTGCACAATTTAAACGCAATGTAGAAAGCAGTACATAATTGTTACTCAGTTGAGTGCTTAAATTCATAAGGCGTGAGTTGCATCTCGTTTTGGCTTTCATGTCAATAAAATTTAACGTTTGGTTCGGTTTCCAGATTTTAAAGTACAATGGTAAAAACGTAGTGGTTTAGCGCGGTGCGGGCGCAAGCCGCGATGCTTGATAAACGCGACGCGTGACTCGTTCGCCCTGGTTTTGTACAGGATCTAAAGACACGACCAACTTATTCAATAAACATACAGTTAGAGATACAATATTATAATCAGAGCAAACAAAGTTTAATTCTAAATAACTAATCGCATTTCAGAAAACCTAACGAAGTTTCTAGGTAGGTATTTGTAATTAACATGTTTGAATATATAGGATTCATAAGTTCTTTTCTTTTTTTTTTCAGATCTGGCTTTGCTATTGTTCGTCAATACGACATTGGAAACATGGAAAGCTTCACCAATTTCATCGCTCAGCTTGGCAAAAGTCACAAGAAATAAGTTCTTCAGGAGCACGGTTTGGGTTGGCGTGAATAATGGGAAAAAGGCACGTACGGATCAAGTTCGCAAATTGGATTGGTCCGCCGATAGACTCTCGTACGCCGGGCGCGCCCGAGTAGCACCCTGGCACACGCCCCACTCCGCAATATCAGTTACCGACGCTCTAGCGGCTGCCAATATAGTACAAGTCACATCGGGTTATCCATATTAAACTAAGATATATTTATATACAGTAGTACAAACAAACCACACAAACGACGTGCTTGATGAAACAGACCTGACGGGAGAGAACCGAGTAGTCGTCCTCGGTTGAAATTAAAACGGTAGTCATGACGGCCACTGCCCCAGAACTGTCAAAGTCGGATTTCTTTGATTTTGTTACATCAAATGAGGTCACCGATGCCCAGTACAAACAGCAGATGCGTTCCGTGAACGTGTTCATGGAATCTCCTGACTCGCGGTCGAATCCGTTGCTGTCGGAGGATCCTAAGGAACAGAACAACAATAGCTTGTTGAGTGTGTCGGGCTCATCGGCCTGCGTGCCGGGCGCCATGGCCACTGCCACCGCCCCCACAACGCTTGAGAGCTTTGACTCCATATGGAACGTGGACCGAGACCGCGACCGTCTGGATTCTGGTATGTTAGAGGACCTCAATAAATATTATTGGAATCAGGACAGCGAAATTAACGGCACACACCCATGCGCAGACACCACAATCTCTAATAAGCTAATCAATAACACTGACGGACAAATATACACACTAACCGTTCTCAACCCTGATATAAGCGAGACGAGCTCAAGCCGTTATTGGGTGAAAGAGGAAGATGTCTCCATCTCTAGCCCAGCAGATATAGAACCACCATCTTTGGACCTCGAGTCCATATTAAATATGAATGGCTTCCCTAACGAATTCAGTCAAGATTTGCCAAAAATAGAAGCCATAATATATGATGATGCTGATTCAGAAAGCCAAAACCCAGACTTGAGCACAAGTAATCTAGTAAAAGTGGAACCATTCACTTATGAAGATGAATTCCAGAATGATAAAAAAGACGATACTCACAGTCCACCTCTCATTACTGCTCCTACTCTATTAGAAAGTCAAGTCGAATTCAATAATAACAATAACGACTGGAAGATAACAGATCAAAACACCGAATCAAAAGAATCGTTGTTAAGAAGCGCACTACAAGGAAAAGCTTTTATTAGGTATAGTACTATTCAAAAAACTAAGACGGATTCTAATACAGAATTAAAAGGAGTCATTATAAACAATAACAATAAAGCAGACGTACCTTCAATGTATCACGATGGCAAAGAAGTAAGTCAAGAGTTATTGATGGCAATTTCACCACAGAGTGGGAACGTCAACATATCGATATTACTAGACAATCAAAACGCAACCTTGATTGCAAATGGAGAAAATCCAACTTCGACACAGTGCGTGGACGAGATACTATCAAACTATCCCGATGACTACGAAAAACTAAAAGGAATAACAACAGAACTCGGCGAGTCCATGCAGCCGTATTGCACTGTGGAGGCCCTCGATCCCACGCGGGGCGTTTACAACCTCCACCACGTGAACGGCGAGCTGGTGACTATGATCCCGAGCGACGTGCAGCTGAATCAGCACTTACAAATCATGACAGCATCGCCCACCGTGACGAGCACAAAAACAGTTAGCAAAAAATACAAAAGAATACAAAATAAAAATTCGCCCCCGACGACTCAGACGCAGTCGGGCACCAACATTCAGGCGGCTACCTCGACGTCGAACGGCGTGAGAAAGGAGAGATCCTTGCACTACTGCTCGATCTGCTCAAAGGGGTTCAAGGACAAGTACTCTGTCAACGTCCACGTGCGGACACACACGGGCGAGAAGCCGTTCGCGTGCTCTCTGTGCGGGAAGAGCTTCCGGCAGAAAGCGCACCTCGCGAAGCACTACCAGACGCACATCGCACAGAAGAGCGCCGCTGCCGCCGGCGCCGCCGTCAAGCCCAACAAAAGGTAACCGCGATCTCGCGCCGCCGCCACTGCCGCCGCCACCTGTGTCCTTCACTATCATAGTCAAATAAACTTCGTCATGGTGATAAGTGGTTCAAAATAAGGCTGAAATATCACAGATGATTTTGGTAAGGTGCTAATTTACTAAAGTGGTAATTTTAAGAATGTTAAAAGACGTTACAAATGAAATAATGTGTATGTTCTCAGCCGTATCTTATTTTGTTAATTTGTCTATAATTCCACCCGTTACCGTACTTATTGTTAGCGTATTAAGCTATTATGATGCTTTTGTTTTAGTACAATACTCAATACCCCACATCCATTAGCCGTTAATTTGATGTAAATATTATTACTAATAATTTGTATTTACTTGCATTTTTTGTACCTGTCAGTAGGTATTTTTGGTTCCTCAGTTTCCAAAATAGGCATGAATCTATGATTTGATAAACTATTAATTCTTCCAAATCCTAAATATGATTTTTTTACCTTATCTACAATAACTAAGAGGTACTTAGTAATTTTAGTAAAAACAAAAATACCGGTTTTAGTATGTTATCTAACATTTTTATAGTTATACTGATCATCAGATTAAATAGCCAACAATGATGAGCAGCGCTAGGATTACAGCTCGACGCCGCCGCCGCCGACGTAATTTCTCTCGCAGAGCGACCGACTAAACTTTCTAAAAATAATAAAAAAAATACAGAGTAAAAGAACGACCATTCAGAACTACCATCTTTCACCACTCAACTATCGAACCTCTATATCTTTCTCTAGTTGCTTTTTACGAACAATTTTTCTTAGAAATCTACGTGCATAATAAAATTACTTTATATGTTACGGAATTATGAAGATCGATGTTATTTGGTGTCTACTATTTTTTACAAGGATCGCTACCGTTAAGTTTGCTTACTAGAAATTTCAGTGTTTAACGTAATAACTTGTTTGTAGCAACCACCTCCATTATTTGACCATCCATATCAGACAACAGTGAACGGTTTCACATTCCCAATATTACATCTTTCGCCTGATACAGGGAGAGGCCTGATTGCCCTCAGATTGCTATAAATTAGAAATACAAGTGGTGTTCCAATGGCGGTCTTTAAAATTGTGCTCCCTTTCTCGTCTCACAGATTGGCCTTTCTTTGTGTTTATAATGCGAGGGCTCGCCCCAATCTAGGTATAGTTTGATACATTGATAGATTGGCAAGGTTTACGGTAATAGACATATAAAGCTCCTTAGATTCTAAACTAGAAAGATAGCAAAAATAGTGACAATTCACTTGCGATTGTGACTCTATACTGATAGCTAGGTACTGAATTTAGATGAGTGCTATTTTTACTTTCAAAGGTAGGAGGTACCTAATTATTGATCTGAAATATGATTGCCTAAATGTTGTTTTGAGAATTGCATGCAAGGGTACCCATTATGTCTGACCGCAAATTATTTAAAGTTACAGTCAGTGTAATGGTTCAAAACTTAGAATGTGCCTTCAAGGAAAAATGAGCACATTATTACATCATGTGCTCATCCTGATATGTAACAATAATTTTTGTGTCTATCTTAGAGAAAGGCATTACTTTATTGCTACCTTTATATTTAAGTAGCACTATCTCAGAAATATCGTAAACTATGTATAACTGCCCTAGTACAAAATATAAACTAAGTACCCAGGTTTACTTTTTTCAAGTATTGCGCTTCTTACTTCCCTGCATAGGAACCTTTAATATTTTATACTGCCCATATCGAGCTGCTGCGCTGGGTGGCTATAAAAACATTATATACTAAAGTTTCGACCCCACATGCAAGCAATCTTTCTCCTTTTGTGGTCGTCGTTTTACACATAAAGCAAAAAAATGCAGGCATTCGGTTTTACAAAAATATAGAGTTGAATTTAATGATTTCTAGCAGCTACGTTTTAATTGGGTTGTGTGATTGAAATCAAAGCAGCATCTAGTGCACCAAGGTCGACATTTCGGCCTCCGCACGTCAAACGCGTATTGATCTCATATCAAAAGCAATGTCGTTCGTATGACCTAGTAATTTTATTTCAATTGTTTTGTTTCCAATTCTAAATCTTATATATAAAATTCACGTGTCACAATGTTCGTTCCCGTACTCCTCCGAAACGGCTTGACCGATTCTCATGAAATTTTGTGAGCAAATTGAGTAGGCCTGAGAATCGGCCAACATCTATTTTTCATACCCCTTAGTGATAAGGGTTGCACGCGAGCAAAGCCGCGGGCGACAGCTAGTGGTCGATAAAATAGAGCACTTACCTTTTCCAAAGAGATCGTTTTCATGAGATTTCTTGCTTTTATTCGCGGCCGGGTAGGTACAATACAATCGGAAAATGAAACTACAGAATCGGATAACAAATAAAAAAAATAGAGTTAAAAGAAAACTATAGTTTAACTAAAAGTAAAGTAAAAAATTTCACGTTTCAATGTGGCTTCGAACTTAATCTTAATAATATACCATAATACTTACCAGCATAGATTAATATCATTTGATCAAAATTCGGGAGTAGAAAGCCTGTTTGAAAATTTCATTTTTGCTTCCAAGTGTCGTCGAATAAAGTTTTATGGTGTTTAGCATTACACAGTACCTACTTTGTTACTGTTTAGAATTTCTTTTGAAACATCTTTGACGATGGTTTGTATAAATGTTGTCAAGTTAGATGCAAGGAATAATAAATAATCTTTGACTCCTAAGGCTTTTCGTAAGTACAGACTGACCGAGGGCTTTGCCTATGAAATGGCATAGGGTATGAGATCAACTAATAACTGGTATCTGTCACAACGGACTAAACAGTGAGTCCCATCCCATCCCATTTCCCATCGGCGAAGTCCTTTCGCTTGCTTTCGTTCCGTCAGACCCTATCCACCATCAGACTAACGCATTTTCGTAAAGTAGCATTTCCGATTATACTTAAATTATCGACGTATCATTGCCGACTTCAGTTTTTCTTGCCAGAGTTTTATACTGTAAACTTTATACCTAGCATAGCCTTAGCTAAACACACTGCCTTCATCTTAAGATTACCTTATTATATTACTGAACTAAACAGCACCTTTACATCAAAAATACATTTCGAAAGCTCCAGCATATTATTCTACTATAATTTTATACTCTAACAATACTCTTTTTTGTATATCAGCAATTAAACAGTGCCCACTATACTCAAACTGTTTTTAGATTTACAAAACTACCCCGTACTCATAATTGTATAGATAGTTTTAAGTCCGAGAATTTTTTAGAACAATACTCATTAATTGTAAATATTGTGTCTATAAAACAGATTTATGACAAAAATAAACATAATTTGAGAAATTTTATACTCTACCACTTGAATCTCATTAGATGGTATTTTATTTAAAAGTTAGCGAATTTATAGCATGTTAAGTAAATGTTAAGAATAGTCTTTGAGAGATTTTACCAGTTTACTCTTTAAGATATTATGGCTACCTTTATAAGTTATTGTGAGTACATAAATGGTTGTTAATATATTAACAAATTATGTCGAGATATAAAATACGTTGGTTATTGAGGTCGATATTTCACAAACGATTTGTTACTCAAAAGTTATGTAGTATATTGAACGATTTATTAATGCATTTGTTCCTGAGTTAATTAATAGATTTTATTCATAAATGTGTCTTGTTTTTAAGATTTTTACAATTTAAATACATACATGTGTAACATAAATTTATATAGGTTACTTGTAGGTAAGTCCTTAGTATCGGACCGACACAAAATGACCGCCGCTTTTGCAAACTATAGAAAACCTTTTTTTTGTAAAGAACCTATCAGAATAGAAATCATTAAACAATCTGATCATGCACAACTGATCAACAAACTGTCAGCTCAGATTTTCAAGTTAAAGTTGGCTTCCACGCCGCCTTATCTAACGAATAGTAAATTATTATCTAATTATGACGATTTGTTACTTATTTACTGTAATTAATTCATAGGGTTATATGCGTTTGCTAAAGTGTCCTTGTGTTTATGTGTAAGTTTGATACAAAAGGGGCATTAAGGATGTTGTGGACGATATAATTATACACTTTTCAAGTACCTAGTTATTGAGTCTGAATTTGTAGAGATACAGCGACAAAATTGTCTATCCGAGAATAGAGATATTTTTTTCTGTTCGTTCTTCCAAACAGCATGCTCTGGGCAGTAGGCAGAAGCTCATTTCTCTACAATAAAATGTCACGTTGTCGAGAGATCGTTGACTATGGCTATCATGCTACGCCTGCTGATCTATACATTAAAAGTAAGTAACAAAAATTATCTGTCCATAGTTATCTTAATACCTGAAGCCGTCCTGTACACTAAGTACATTTTCATTATTTATTATAGAAACTAAATAATAAGACGACGAGGAAAACGAAAATATTTTATTTTGATTAACCGGAGCTGTGATTTTTGTATTCTGTGTAACTGTAAAACGGTGTCACACACACGCGTGTCGATGATCAACTGTGCCACTGATTCAGCGTCTAAGGTTTAAAGTCAGATATTTGATTGGTGCTTAACCTTACGCTAGACGAAAGATAATGCTGAAAAAAAAACTTCTAGAAAATATCTAAAACTGTATGAATCTGACGAAACCTTAGATCGTATGGACCGGGACGAGATAAAGATGGGCGTATATTGCTTAGAACGCTTTGATAAATATAATGATTTACTTATTCACCTATTGTATTAATAGTAGCAAGTAGTTTTAAATTCAATAGATTGCTGCAAATAAATCTGTGTATACTGTTAAACTATTAAAAACGTTACGTTTATTAAGTTAAACTATTTCTATTAAAATTGAATTGAATGCTAAGAAACTGAATCTACGTTACTTATTTAGTCAAAACCCTATTTTAAAAAATCGACCTCTTATAAAGGCCTATAAAAATGATGAACGTATCAATCTCGTTCTACGTAAAATGCGCAAACGTCTCGTTCCGTTGAGTACAAACACCTGTTTCAGATTGTCTGGTCTAAAATCAGTATCAAACCGAAAGGTATGTAAAATAGAATACCTATAGCTACCATAGTTTTATAGAGATTTACAGTTTTATAATGGATTTCTTATATTTTTACTTTCCTATGTTAGTTTGCTAATAAAATGTTTTGAATATAATGTTGTATTTTTATTTGAATATGCAATGCATTCACCCCTTTTTCACTCGTAGACAAAATTAGATCTTTTCACCGACTAAAATATTGAAGATCCGTAGCTACTATGTACCTAGCTAATAGGGGTCAGTGGGCCGTAAGTTTCATTTACTTTTATAAAAGCTTTGACTTCGAATTTTTTTTTTTACTAAAGTTTTTTCGAATGGATCGCTGAACTAAATACATCCCTGAGTGGAATTACGAGTCGATATTACGAGTCAATTGTGTAGAGTATCAAGGGGAAGGTTGTGGGTGCGATACCCGCTCAAATCGTAACTTTAGGAATGTAAAACTGTATATAACTTTGAGAATTGCATGATAAACAGATTTCGCCCGTGTGTAGCCGCCATACAAGTGGCCAGGACCGAGAAGTTCACATTTTCTGTTTGACAAAATTCAAATGACATGCTACATATTGTTAGATTGCATATTTTCATTAATAATTTTATAACAGCTAACCAAATTATTGCTAAGTAGGGGGGATAGGTCTCTGCGGCGGCCCTGGCCCCAATAATACCTGCAGCCTAACTTTGATAGATATTCTGAATAGCAAGCAACAGATGAACAAAGGCACACATCTCAGCTTGACCACGAGCCGTCCACGGGGTGGCTATAGTACTGGCTATTGTCTTGCGGTTCCGGCGCGCCGACCTGGGTGGTAATTAGTTCCATTGTGGACTGAAGATCGTATCGCCTTCACAAATACTTCCGATGGATTTACGTACCTGCTTTCCACTCATTGTTTGCAGACTGTATCAATCGCTATGTGATGGACTACCAGAAACTATGTCTGCTTGATGTACCTAAGTAAAAACTTTTCTTGATAGTACCTACACACCTAATAAGACAATTCTCGCTCTAAAAAAAATTTTTATGTTTAACCCCTAGAACAATTTAATGATGGGTTCCGGCTTCAAATTCTAGCTCTCGGACACCCTGCATTTACATCAGATACCTATGATTAATTTGAAATAAATTATAATGACTTCATCATTGCAGTAAATATGAATTATTAAGAGAGCCCGTAGGTTTTCAGCTATTTGTCACGTAGATATTCATGTGGTAGACCTGCGACGGCATTAATATATTTGAAACAATTAAACAATAGCAATTCACCATAAGAGTCATAACATGCAAGAGCACAGTTTATGGATAAGTATTAGAGGTAGCGGCTGACCTAGCTATTACCATTTATATCTTACACAGCTATTCAGATTCAAAACTGGAGATATTATGGTTGTAAGAAAAGCACGCAGCCTGCGCCGAGAACTGCAGAGAGCGGAAGTGCGCGCGGACGACCTTCTGCAAGAATTTATAAAAATAGCTAATAAAAATTGACGATCAATACATACTCAACTGATCACTTGATATAAAAAGAAAACAGGCAAGTTCTTGTAGCATACTTAATGTAAACAGACATCATGTGAATATTGTGAGGCACTTTAACTTTCTCCCTGTGATGGGCCGTCAATCATCATAAATTAGAGACGATTTTCCAGTTAGCACTTCGCAATATTCCAATGCTTGGTTAGATATACTATCAGTTTTCAAAGTTGTTAAACTATAGTCCCGGCCATAAACTTAACAAGCACTATAGGTATATATCTACATGTATTTTTTATAATTTTAATTAGCCGAGCCTGTGAAGGTGATTTATTATTGGAAAATCTCCATCAGCGCAGAGTTTTTTTTTTCATTATTATTACTTACCTAACTAAAGGGAACATTTAACATGATGAATGATAGCCAGCTGAAGTGAAAACAACAACCTGGGTGCGTAATGACCATTAACTAAGATACGGCAACCTATGTGAAAAACTATCTTTTCTGCATCTTCAGCTACCTAGTCGTGTCAAATCAGAAGTAGGTGCGTTACTTTTTGGAATCGGCTGCTATACTGTGGAAGGAAATTCCCGCGGTCTGTTCAACAGAATAGAACAAAACTTTTACATAAATAAAGTCCTGTATATCTAACTTTCAGAGTTTGTGTCTAGGATTTCGAAGATGGCGCAAATTATAAGGTCAAAAATTCGTAAATACAGACACAAACAATAAAATTGTTTGAGGTAGGTACTTGGTGACTAACGTGTTTTTCTAAATGATCTTTAGTTTGGAAGATTATCAAAAAATTGTTAATTTTAACACATTTTGAATGTTGAGGTGGTCGCAAACGATGAGGTGCGTGCAGTAGTTTCGAACCTTATTCTCACGATATTATAAATGCAGTTTTAAATCGCACGTGCTGAGATATCTACTATAGTTCTTAGAATAACGCAGGACTTAGGTATATGTATTTAACATAGGTATATCATCTTTCACTCTATTAGAAGTGCTCTAAAGACAGCGAGCGCTTAGCGCGTGCTGATTTTAACTTTCAAAATTTCAATGATTTTTCAAGCCAATTTTGCGACCTATTTTTCGGATAGGCGCCTTAAGATCAATAATAGTTTACAATGTGTTTGCAGACATAATTAAGAGTTTCTAAAGTTACGAAATGACGCATACTAATCGTAACATAATCATTATTTCATCAGACACCACAGTTCCAATATGCAGTTTTAGGAGTAATAGAATTGGCTTTATTAATGAGTATTTTATAGTATTGGGAAACTCGTAGATTTCATAAAAAATACAATCGAAGAATCTATTGTTCCGTTTACACTGTTAGTAGTGCCTAGTATAATATTATAATTTACTTGAAGCAAATAACTCACACAAACCTAGGTACAAACTTAAAAAAATAAATAAAATACAATAAAACGTTCTAAATTTTTATTATTTTTCATAATTAATTACATAATTATAACAAAGACTTGGTAACATGATGCAGGTGTGGGTATTACAAATTAATCGTTCTTGCAAAATGTTAAAGTTTCACAACAGTTTTATGGGTCATAACTTGATAAGTTACATACTTACGTGATTCCAAGATAACTTTGCTAGTAAAATTTCTCTGTAGACAATTACTTAGAAAATCTTCACTGCATTTAAAACTATTTCCTCGTAAAGGTAAGTTTAGAAACTCAATTTTTATATAACTTACCTTAGATAAGCCCACAATATTATATAACATAGGTAAAACCTTTATATTTTGTCCTAAATCATACTAATGCTGAGTCTATTTTAACTTAAAAAAACTTAATCTAAAAACCAGGGTGTCATATTCCTAACACATAACCGAAGACCAGGCTTTAATATAAAAATAAATACCTAACTAAAATTATTCTTCTACACCACGTTGACCTACTTAAAACATTCAAAATATCTCAGTCTGTCGATGGAGTAGTTATTCCGAATATTGCATTGCAAAGCAACTCCAAAATATGATGATGATCTCAGTTCAGTGTGTATTTTTCAGTAGGTATGTCCTAAAGAATGTCTAATCCACGGAAATTTCGGAAAAACCTACATCACTCTTCAAATATAAAGTTTTAATTTCTGTAGTTGTTCTTGGTATTGTATTTAATGTATTACATAAAAACCATCTATTTCAATACCTGTGCCTTGCAAGTTTACTTCTTAGGATCCCTGTAGACGCCCATAAATAGAATCGAGTTGGTTGGTCGCTCGTAGATAACGTACACAAAAGGAAAGTTTGCAATGAACCTTGTTGGTTCTGAAGGTCGGGACGAACGGAAGCCGAATATAGCTGTGGATGCTGCTGCTACGGTTCCTGAAAAAGAATCCCTGGTTTTAAAACGTAAATATAATCTTTCTTATCGCGTGTGAACGTCTACCTCTCAAAAGGTCTACCTATCAAAAGATCTACCTCTCAAAATGTCTAACTCGCAAAAGGCCTATCTCTCAAAAGGGCTTAGTCGCGTTTTGACTAGGCATAACGCGAATTAGTCAGACTGCGTTTTAGGCATACCTGCAGGGCTAGCATGGGCCGGGGACAAATTGTCTTTCCACCGTTTTTATCTACTTGTCAGTGGAAATAATTCTCTTCTCCACCTTACATAGCATGGCAACAGGGAAAAGGGATAAAATGTTTCCACTTGACGTTTTTCGTGGACATTATATCCCGCTACTCCCGCTTCATAGCATGGACTAGGGAAAGAGTGGATAAAATACTCTTCGATTGACACTTGACAGGGAATAACTATCATCTATCTCGAAGGTGGGTATAAAAGTAATTCTCCTTTGCTTACAAAATGTCTCGATCATATTTTTTCATCATTAAGTCTCAATCTATACATCTATACAAATATTATAAAGAGGAAAGGTTTGATTTTTTGTTTGTTTGTTTGTTTGTATGAATTGAATAGGCTCCGAAACTACTGGACCGATTAAAAAAATTCTTTTACCATTAGAATCCTACATTATCCCTGATGAACATAGGCTATATTTTATCCCGGAATTCCCACGGGAACGGGAATTACGCGGGTGAAACCGCGAGGCGCTGCTAGTTCATTGATAAAAATGAACGGAAAATACACAGGAGGGTTATAAGGGATGCAAGTAAACCGTTCCACTTGCCAGATACCGAATTTCGCCGACTTTTTCGCGTCCACAAAGAAATGGCGGTATATCTGTGCGAGGAGCTGAAGGATGCCTTGCAGCCTCAAAATTCACGAGATGGTTTGCCGGTGCATATCAAGGTTATTTTAAAAATATTACGCTGTACCTACTCTGCTACATTCTGTGAAAACCTTATGCTACATAGAATTACTAACCACGAAAACCTACCTACAATTGTTTTTCTATTATGTATAGATCCTTGCCATGGACGTAATAATAATAGCTATTACGTCCATGATCCTTGCATCTATACGCCTAATGGCAGATGGTAGTTACCAGAGAGGTACCGGGCAAGACCATGGTTTGCCAGAACAGACCGCAAATAGTCGCAAAAAGAACGAACTATTACCATAGATTTAATATACTGATCAAAATATTGAAGGTTGATGCGTCAATATCTCGTCAGTATTGTTTATTTTCTAGTAATGGCAACACAGACGTAGAGAACCGTCGAAACGCTATTCCCCTCGCTATTCCCCGTGGATAAAGCTTTCCACAGGCGAGGCCATGATCGGAGGGTGGATAAAACTGACAACGGGGAAATGGTATTTATCCTTTCCCGGAGACAATTTGTCCCCGGCCCATGCTAGCCCTGCTGGACAGAGCGATTTCAACTGTAATTACGAAGTATTATGGGTCTAAAGAAATATAAAATTGATTAAGAATACACTACCGGTAGAATGTCAGTCATTCTTTTTGGTTAGTTTTGAAAAAAAAAGAAGATGAAGTACCTAGGCAATTGATATGGAGTAGCATAACGTTAGACTAGGCGGTATGGTTTTAAAACTACAGCCTGCAGGGCTAGCATGGGCCGGGGACAAATTGTCTCCGGGAAAGGATAAATACCATTTCCCCGTTGTCAGTTTTATCCACCCTCCGAGCATGGCCTCGCCTGTGGAAAGCTTTATCCACGGGGAATAGCGAGGGGAATAGCGTTTCGACGGTTCTCTACGTCTGTGTTGCCATTACCAGAAAATAAACAATACTGATGAGATATTGACGCATCAACCTTCAATATTTTGATCAGTATATTAAATCTATGGTAATAGTTCGTTCTTTTTGCGACTATTTGCGCTCTGTTCTGGCAAACCATGGTCTTGCCCGGTACCTCTCTGGTTCTACCATCTGCCATTAGGCGTATAGATGCAAGGATCTATACATAATAGAAAAACAATAATTGTAGGTAGGTTATCGTGGTTAGTAATTCTATGTAGCATAAGGTTTTCACAGAATGTATCAAAGTATGTACAGCGTTATATTTTTAAAATAACCTTGATATGCACCGGCAAACCATCTCGTGAATTTTGAGGCTGCAAGGCATCCTTGAGCTCCTCGCACAGATATACCGCCATTTCTTTGTGGACGCGAAAAAGTCGGCGAAATTCGGTATCTGGCAAGTAGAACGGATTACTTGTATCCCTTATAACCCTCCTGTGTATTTTCCGTTCATTTTTATCAATGAATTGAGACGTAATGATGAAAAAATATGATCGAGACATTTTGTAAGCAAAGGAGAATTACTTTTATACCCACCTTCGAGATAGATGATAGTTATTCCCTGTCAAATGTCAATCGAAGAGTATTTTATCCACTCTTTCCCTAGTCCATGCTATGAAGCGGGAGTAGCGGGATATAATGTCCACGAAAAACGTCAAGTGGAAACATTTTATCCCTTTTCCCTGTTGCCATGCTATGTAAGGTGGAGAAGAGAATTATTTCCACCGACAAGTAGATAAAAACGGTGGAAAGACAATTTGTCCCCGGCCCATGCTAGCCCTGCTGGTGGGTTACTCTCGACTAGTTCCTAACCGGATTCACGGAATTTGACAGATCTCGTGTCATTTTGTACTGAAAAATTACAGGACTTCTGTCTAAATCTATGGATCCGGATTGGAACTGTGTTGGGTTACTTTCGAACACAGTTCTGTCATTTTTCAGTACAAAATGACACGAGATCTGTCAAATTCCGTGAATCCGGATTGGAACTGTAGTCGAGAGTTACCCACCTGCTCCGAGGAGCGGAAAAAAAAACTGTATGGAGTAGTAACGTTGGACAGATTATTTTTTTACGAATTAAGTTTTGACTGACCCTTGTTTTCTTAAGCCAATTAATGAAAATAAATACCTAATGTATTAACAGTTTTCCTGGAGTTGTTTTGTTTCACCAGGTAGCATTGTTATAAATAAAACACAGCACGTCCACCGGGTATGTCCTCTCTGCGTTATTTGCACTACGTCGATTGTTCAGACGTAAGGGTAATGGTACATACCTTCTTCATCGACTTGTATCTTGGCTTTATGCACTGCGTCGTCAAACTGAATGCCAGGCGTTCCGGTTAATGTGCTGAAATCTGCAGACACGTTGAAAAGATCTCCTACGCCAAGCTTTTCCAATACCTGCAAATTGTAAAGTAAAATAAACAATGGGCATTTTCTATGGAGCTTAAACCAAGACTAAAAAAGTGGCCTTTCCAACGAAATCATGCCATTTCCCTCGAAATGGCATAATGTGTGCCTTTAGGATGCGAAGTAAAACAGTGATAAATAAAAAACAGATTTTCGAGAATAACTCACATTCTACGGGATTGATTTTTCTGAGTTTCTGAGAGTAAGTACTTTTTTTTTGTCTTTGTCCAGAATGCCCATTCTTCTTTATTTGCGCCCATAAAATAATAACACTTACTTAAATTTTGTTTAAATTGTTTAGGTAGTCTATATAATTATAGTCAACAAGTTTTTTGAGTTTTTTTGCAGTTTGATAAATTGACAAAATATCAATTTATGGGCTTATTCCAGTTTTCCCCTGCGTGGGGGATTTCAGGAACTTTTGTCCAATAATCCCCTTAGCGACCCCTACGACTACCGGCAGGGAAAATCAAGTGCTTTGTGACTTTTTATCGTTGTTACTTACACTTCTGAGTTCCAGAGACTTCTCGACGGTGAATTTTGGTATTTCGACGACCACTTCACGACCCATGTAGCTTTCTTCTACAACGGCAGCTAAGCGTTCCGGAGTTAAGTTGGCAATGATATTTGTAACTCCTGTAATAAAGCAGAATCTTGTTAAGAAGTCAGCTGTTCTCTTGATGGCATTGTTATGTAGAAATTAACTTTTAGAATTTTACTTCCTGGCATGGTTTAATAGCTCTGACCTTGAATAGAGGGCAAATTGTGCATTTAAAGTCAGAGCTATTTTTAACCGACTTCAAAAAAAGGAAGAGGTACTCCATTAGGTAGCATTTTTTGAAATTGGTTACTTCATAACTCCGTCATTTATGAACCGATTTGGCAAATTCTGAAAGGGTATATTTCCAGATTGGTCCCATATATTTTTTATCAAAATCGGTTCAGTAGTTTGGCAGTTAAATAAAAATAACTGGAAAAAACACTTCATTCGTACACGACATATAGCGTATTTTGCTTTCCTGTGACTTTTCTTTGTAGGTACTTATTCTAGACTATCCTAATTGCAAGTACATATAAGTATATATATATTTACCTTCCTTCATGGAGTAGGGAGGTAGTAGAATGTACATGCTGATATCCTCGCCCTTGTATGGAAGCTCCAGAATCTGTGCTCCTAGTTCATCGCTGGCCACTGCAAAATAAAATAACTTTCTTAAAACTTAGCTTTTTGTAAGAGTAGGTACCTACTAGAAGTCTACTTATATAAGAAGTTAAATTACCGTTATTAATCAACCACAGAATATCTACTAAAACCTATCACTACATAGTATAAAGCAAAGTCGCTTCCCGCGTCTGTCCTAATGTCTGTATGTATGCTTAAATCTTTAAAACTACGCAACGGATTTTGAAGCGGTTTCTTTTAATAGATAGAGTGATTCAAGATAAATGTTTATATGTATAATACATCATCATCGTCATCACTGCATTGCACCCGTGCGAAGCCGGTGCGGGTCGCTAGTAAATAATAAAAGCGAGCTAAAGAGTCTCTGTCTCGTCGTTTTGGGTCAACTACTATGATATATCAAATAAACTTTTTTTTTGTATGTAAGTATTGTATTATTTTGTTTTGTGTACTTATTTATAATAAGATGAGGACTATATCTAAGCTGGGTTTATCATATTGCAAACACTGAATCTAAACTTGATTATTACTAGCGACCCGCTCCGTCTTCGCACGGGTGCAATGCAGTGATGATGATGATGATGTATTATACATATATACCTTTCTCTTGAATCACTCTATCTATTAAAAAAACTGCATCAAAATCCGTTGTGTAGTTTTAAAGATCTAAGCATACATACATACAGACATTAGGACTGACGCGGGAAGCGACTTTGCTTTATACTATGTATTGAAGAGTACCTACGGTGTTGCCGTATGCTTCACCACTTTGTACTTTGAGAGATTTCAATTAAAAGTGGCAAAATAACTAATACAAGCAGTCACCAAATAAAATGTACAAGAAGAAACTCACTGTAATGGAATGTTCCCTTCTGCTTCATGAAAGGCACCAAAGTCTGACGAGTTTCGGAAACAAAGAACGGTTCCTTCTTCGTTCTCTCAGCGGGGAACTTCGAAGCCCACACTCCTTTGAAGTAAGCCGCATTGGCCAGCACCAGTTTTGTAGCTTCCGTGACTCCGTCTTCCGGAAGTAAACCTCTGATGTGATCTTTAGTGATTCGGGAAACCCAGTTATTGATGTATTCGCGAGCTACTTTGGGATTTTCCCGGTAGTTCTGTAAACAATTGAACGGTTTTTTGGAATTCATCCAATGAATTACATTAATTTCATGCATTTTGGTACACAAGCAAGCAAGCCCGTAGATATGAGTTAGTGGCCAGTGGCCAACTGGAATTAAATTAGTCCAAGCCGCTGGGCACTTCTTGTTTCTTTGACTCAAATATTTTGTGGCCATGTTGGAGGTAAGTTTACCTAAATACCTACGATGTTTCAACTTTTTAATAGAGTAATGCTCTACATAGTCATCGTGTGGAGTTTGCGCCACTAAATGTAGCGCCTTCAATTCAAATGGAACGGGCAGATTGAGGATTCTTTATTCTTTTAAATCACAATCAAATTGATTTTTTGTCAGATTTTTATTAAAAAGTGTCAAAAAATGTCTACCTAATCCTTGAAACACCGTCTAAGCCTGAACCATCTGACTGCGCATACGAGCCTTAGAATTATTCATTATGTTACCTACCTACATATTTTTTGGTTTTTGTCTTACCAATGCCTCGATATCTTCACCGAAGATGTCCAGCATACACTGGCGCACCTCCAACTCGTTGGAGACGAACATTTTGTTGGCACTCGTGAACTCGTAGCTGTCACTGTTGTTGTTGGTAGCACGCGACCGCTTGTCCACTTTGTAAGCCGTCATCAGGTTCACTTTATCCTGGAAATATCCACATAACTTCAATCAGTCACAAGGCACTGTCATCGAAAGATAAAAATTCGGACATTTTGCACAGTGCAAATTTAACAGACCATGTAAACCGGTTTCTACACTTATAAATCCAAATCTTACAATTATCTCACCATATTATCTTGAATCTGTAGCGATCTCTTAAGCGACTTTTCAGTCTGTTCCCCAGATGCAAAGTAAGCCAACAACAGCGCATGATACACGGAGAACGGCGAGAAGAAGATATTGTTATCAGGCACCGCTTCATTGATAGCGTTGAAGAGGTTCAGAGTAAACGCCAGCTGCCCTTGGTATAAGGAGGTCCGAGCCTCGGGATTTAACTTTTTGGAAGAATCATCCTTATAGAAGCACTGGCTGTTGACAGTCGATAGGAACAAGAAAACCACTCCGGCGAATTTGAGCATCATGGTGGCTGGAAATAGATGTTAATTTTTTTTATAAGTATGTTATAGGTACCTAAGGATAATTTGATACAATAATTACTACATAATAATATGCCTAATAAGTAAACGATTGTCTTTATAAACCAGTGAATCTACGGCCGCGTCCCCATCAGACACGGCGCGGCGCCGTTACCGTGCAACGCCACGACACCGTCGTCGACGGGCCACGGCACGGCGCGGCGGCGGCGCGCCGAAGCACGGTGCCGCAAACGGTGCGCCATCCATTGCCCCTTTCAATCGATATTTCGCTGTTGATGCGCTCGAACGTGCTGGAGCGTGGATATGGATCGCGAAAGAATTATTCTCTTGTTGTTACTAAGACGACGAATGAAAAACAAACAGAAACCGAGGAAATATTAGTCGAAATATCGACTGAAAGAGGCAATGGACGGCGCACTGTTTGCTGCACCGTCCTCCGGCACGGCGCCGTCGCCGGGCCACGGCACGGTGACGCGCCGTAAGTCAGCTTTTAGAAGGCCTGCTCTATACTGTATACTTCGATCATTCAGCATAAAGACCACTTTCGTATTTACGAGTACCTACTTATAAATACTTTCTGACTTATCTCTAAGACACGGTGGGTTCGATTCTTGCTAATAGTACCTACCCATTTTGCCATCATTTATAAAATAATATGTTCTTTGATATATTTTATTTTGTCGAAGCCTGACAGTATAGGTAGCAATCCACTATACGGACAATGTTTTCTATACAAGGTCACCAAAGCGTGGCCTTAAATTACTTACACTGACCTTAACTTTACCTGCAAATCAGGATAATTGTGCGCTTATTACGTTGGTAACAATTGCCATAATAAATAAATCGTAGGAAAGTTGGTATTCTACTGACTGGTCCAAGATAAACGATGCTCTATGAGTAGCTCTACTTCTTATTTATAGAAAAAGGATTGGCTTGGTGTGGGTAATAATTGTTAGGTCTTCTAGTCTTGAATATAAAGTGGTCATTTTTATATACTTATGTAGACCTAGGTAGAGTACGAGGTCACCAAGATGTCTAACGTTCAATGGCAAATGGTCAAACCGCTGCGTCACAGACTTTGTACTTTCTCCTCGAGTTCGTCTGGCCACTGAACTGTGCTTAGACTCTTCATATATACCTACGTTATTTTAAGAAAGTAAAACTCATTTAATTACCGCACGAACGAAAAAATGAAAAAAGAAAACCAAGTAACCTTCATACCTAAGGGCGCATCCACGTTACCGCACGATTTCATCTAAGCTAATAATTGTAGTGTAGGTACTTGTGAGTGAACCCTAATGGAACACTTACTAACATGAATTCACTCACAAATGTCTCACACGACAGGTTCTTACATCATTTTAGTAGCAGCTACAGGGGCTTTGTCAAAAAACACAGCTATGTAGTAGGTAAGTATCTAATTGTATTCAAGTTCACAAACTACGCTACAAGTGTTCAGATAGTGAGGTCATTTGGTAATGAGAGGATCACTTAAGTAGGTACAAGTATAATCAGATCTCGTACTCGTACCACTTTCCTTACATCATCGTTACAGTTGGGTAAAAACTCTTGCGCTACTAACAAAACTACAGTCAAGAACAAAAGTTCCGGGTCATCTATTAAAACTTGGATACCTGAGACACCATGGTGCTAGGTTATTAAATAAAATAATTTGTTAAATTGCACTATTAATTTGCATAATTTCATTTTTTCGAGAAAAATATAGGTACCTACTTTACAAACCAATATTTCAAGTTATAAACCGAGGTCCTAGGCTATTTATTTATACACTAGCGTGTCGGCACAAATCGACTCACCCAAGGCTGATTACTGAGGATAGGAACTATGTTGTACCAAGAAGGGAAAACCCAGTATACTCATTGTTTGCAGTCGAACGACATTTTTGAAGCGGTCAACATAACGAGCTCATACCTCAGTAACATTGATCTAGAAATAATTACCTACTTACTGACAAAAATACAATTTTTGGTAAAAATTATGACAAAACCAATCCAATCAAGACGTCTCTGACAGTCCAATTAAAATATGGAACAGTTAATTTAACTTTATGCACACTTCACCTGTCGCATCATCATCGTCTACTGTGACGTGGCAATGCCCATTGAGAACTTTGTGTTAGTTTTTAACCTATATTCGACACTATATTGATCTGGAATTCTTACTGAGTAAAATTTACATGGCAGTTCCATTACAGGATCTAACACGATGCAGTTCAACGCAGAAATCCAACCAGTATTAAATACATGCACATTACAAATTACAAGGCCACTAACCATAAAGTCAGCCAGCAACGCTCATTGCATTAAGTGGAATAAAGTAGCCATATCTCGACCTTCGTGCGTCATGGGGAAACCCTGGTTTCGAAGCTCAGCTCCAGCCTCCGGTAGTCAAGGATCTTATACTGAGACTCGTTCGACATCTTGGAAGAGATGACGTTACAAGTGGCTACGGAATCTGTATTCATTCGAGATGTAACGTCATCTCATGATTACATCGGTCGAATATTTCGTAGCAGCCTCAGATGGCATTGCCGCCTGCGTCACATTGCTCGGGTTTCCTTGGACGGCATTGCGTGGGGAGTCAGCGAAAGCCCACACGTCATCCTCGACACAGTTATTACACAACAACCGGACAAGCGTGACAATAACAATTAATCCAAACAAAGCAATGACAAAACAGCATTTTTTCCTCTTTTACAGGACTATGCTGACGGGTTCGAAATGATCCAGCAAAGTTTTGATTATGAGCGACAGGCGAAAGAAAGTGTGGTGCGATGTAAGCCAGTGGTCATACTCTAGTGGCGAAGTTTCTAGGCAGCGTGAGGCTTCTGAAGAAAGCGCTCAGATAAAAATGGTGGCTCTTCCACCTAAATGGTAAGCGTGCGTATAGACGTTGATCAGCTACCGAGTAACAGAAGTGGCAAAATCTATAAATGCGACTGCAATTTGAGCACTATGCGCTACCTAGGTCTGGAAGTCGGGGTTCCCCTACTAGATCATTTAGTGCTCGTATAGGGGCCTAACTAAACCTTCAATCCTAGGAAGTTGTTAGTCAATTGAGTTGATTCTTCTGTGGTGAGTTCCATGATTGTGGTGTGGCACAGCTGTGACGTTATAATTGACTTAGTACTCAAGTAATAAAGAATAAACATGAGTTCCAGTAAATCGCATCTCGCAACCGGTAACCGGATACCGCCCGCTGCGCTGCCACCAAATTGTTTTACTGCGGCACAACGGTATTATGCTCGTACTTTTTGCATATATTTACGGTACGGTAATTGAGGATACCTTGGCAACAAAGGAAATATTTCACAAAGCACCGAGTTTATTCAAAAATATTCCGTATTTATTTGACCGAATTTTTGGCGACCTCGGATTGCAGTTGGTCTGTTTTTCACAAAACATAGAGGCTATTGAGGACAAACACTATTGAGTATACCTACTACTGACGAACGACGTAACGTTTGCATAAGAACCTCGGCATGGAGCGCTACCTCACAAGAATACTAAGCTGAATTTTAAAGTCTAAATTATTAAAAATAGCACTGGAGTAAAGTTAATGAATAAGTTGTTTATGCCTGTAGGTATTAATGTTTTTTCCTGGTAGTTACTTTACTTATAATATAAATCTGCAAAAACAACCTCTGAAAATCACAGGTTTGCGTATTCTTGAACCTGAACAATGAACATGACCTATAAGATCGCGATTAAGATAAATCGAAACCACCTAATCTAATTCGACTATAGTTTTTATTATTATTATTATTTAATACTTTATTGCACAAAATTATAAATTTGTTACAAAGGGTGGAGTTAATGCTGAAAGCATTGTGTTTTTGATAAGTTCCAAGATAATAAAGCTTGTTAAAAATGAAACTACCGTGGAGTAGGTGTATATTACAGATGTACACCTACTCCTCGTTAAATTACAGATAAATGCTCAGATAAATATCGACTTAGAAGTAATTTTCTGTAGTTTTCCGAAGATAGCGTTCTAAGTGCACCTAACTTGTTATTTGTAATTGTAAATAATAACGAATGGTAACTATCACTTGCGGATCAAAGAGGGACGAGGGTTAGACTCGTAGCTTTGGGGGAGGCTCGAGCCCCCCAAAAAAAAGGCTCAAAGTAGACCAGGACTTAGCAAGGGTCTCCCCCAAACCGGAAATCCTGAGTCAAGCCCCCCAAACCGAGTTCCTGGAACTGCCACTCACGTAAAAAATTTGCCACCGCAACATTTTTTTAGTAATTCTTATTTTGTTAGGGAAAAAACACTAAAATCCTAAGATCCAAAGACCTTCAAGACTGACAGGCGACACGTTCCACTGCCCTTGAAGACTTGGTAAAGGATGTGTTTCTCATGAGGTGCAGTGCAGGCAAGCATTGGGAGATAGGTACCTATACTTTTAAAAGTGCGGAAATACTTTTGAAGCCCCTGGTGCCCCTGGATTTAGGAACTGTTGGTAATACGTAATACCCAATGGTCTTATTGGTAATAACTATGTAAATCTCTATGTAACAAAGCAGCTGTAGGTACCTATTTCATTGGATAATACCTACCACTCCATTGAACCGATTACAAAATGTAAATATAAATAGGTACCTAGGCACTTTCCTAGATTATCTAGGTATTGGTATATTGTTGTAGTAGAGAATTATTCTTCTTTTTTATCAATTGATATTGATAAGAAATGGTTTCCCAGGAAGAATAATTTTCTACTGAAATCACAACGCAATGGTGCAACGAATTAACACGATAAAATTGTACGTATACGTATAAGTAGATTACTCTACTTGTTGCGAAAATTCGTCATAGTAAATTAGAAAGCGTGAGCCAAGTAAACTACGTTGGTTTTGTGACTCAAACTAAATTCGTGCTATCCAATACAAAAGACCCCTATAACTTTCTGCTTCTCTCCCGATGAACTCAATATAAAAACGGTTGTGTAAAAGACAGAAAGTGTTGAGGCGGCTCACAGGTAGAGAAATCATTGCCGTGTAAAGCGGGTCTGTTATACTATGGGTGCAAGCAAAAATATATTTTATACTAAAGAAAATAATGATCATTCAATAACCGGCACTTCAACAAATTAATCATAGATGTTAAAACAAAACAAACTACTTACAGATTTAAATGATGAAAGAAAAATCCGTTTCAATTATCGTTTTCTTGTTCTGGAGCTTGGAGTTTGTCACAGAAATAATACCAGGCACAGTTATTGTGATTGGTGACGTGAGCTACGCTGTAGCGATGCTCACAGACTGACTGAATGACGACCGGTCGCTATCCTCTTTATGTTAGGCTACTATTGGTATGGTAGGTATGACTCTACCACTACACTGGATGACACCGAATAAAACAAAACAATAACTTTCATCTAAACGAACATGTTAGATCAATATCTTATTAAAATATCAAAGTGTCTGTGTCTGTTAGGTATGAATAATGATACAGCTTTATGGAGAGTTGAAGGTAACATGCATAAAGTAGGTCTGACAAAACAAGTTACTAGAGATCTATTTTTGTTACCTTTATTTATATAGGTAGGTATTTGGTTTTAACGAGACGGTCACACTCAGGCAAGGAAAACTTCCTCTAGTGAGTCGTACTTTTAATAATAAGTAACGCCTGAAGCAGTCTGCATTACTCCACTTATCTTTTAGTGCGTACCGATTATAAAGTCTTTTATGTAGTAAGTATAGATAATAATCGTTAGTATTCGGTAGTATTACCTATATTATTTCTGTGGTATCTGTGGTATCAGTAAGCACTACTTTAGTATCTCACAACGTAGCACGCTAGCTTTTGATCTAACATACAGAATAAATAAATTGTTTACCTATTATAGTTAGTTTGAGTTTTACTTTAATTGTGTTAGTTAATTTAATAAATCTGTAATAAACTTATTAAAATAAAATAAAATGTTTACTGGGCAACTGTAGGTGTACTGTGAAAGTAGAACTGTCTGTATAATAAATGATAGTAGATAGGTATGAACATGAACATGTACTAACCAACTCTCCTTTCCTACTCATCTACTAAGTCAAAATATCGTATATCGATAGCGGGTGCAAGAAGACCACTGCTAAAATTTAAACTAGGAAAAACTTTTTGACCATGGCTCTCAAAGATTGCTAATACATACAAACAAAAGCCAAAACCATTATATACAGACTTTTCTTATTAAAAAAACAACGGAATTGAGACCCTCATCCTTTTTTGAAGTCGGTTAAAAATGAAAAACATTATTCTCTTAAACTATTTTATGGTAACTCGCACTCCTGAGACCCAAGATACAGGCTTTTTGCCTAGTTTGGGCCTCGCCGGCTAAAATGTATTAATTCTGCTAAATCTGTCACTATTGTTTACCTACCCACTAACCTGTGTTCTGTTTTGGCAATAAAAAATATTCTATTCTATCTAATGTCACATACCTACATTAGATATGTTTTACCTGTGTTTAATTAATAACCGTAGCAACCATTTAGTCGCAATTAACGGAGAAATGAAATGTTTATACGTACCTCTGACTACCCTTCTTGCGTGCAAATTGGCCGCGCCTACCGCCCTATAAGTTTTAGCGCGTGAAAAGTGTACCACATGTAAGCTGATTATATTTACACCCTGTATGTACATTGACTGTGCTATTGACCTACTGCGTATATTCCAAGCAGATTGATCAGACGCCACGCCCAAAACATACTTACCTATTCTAATTGAAAACAATGTTATGGAAAACACAGAGTCAGGTAGAATAACTAACGGACACGGTAACGAGAATAATTTGATATTTTATTGAATGAATTCTAGAGATTGTTAAACTCGATGTAAGCTTGGAATACTTACACCGTGTTTTTTCTTTTGCATTGACAAGCAGAGAAAACACGGGTTGTAAGTGCTCCAAGTTTACATAGACTTCCTTTCCATACAAACGTGGAAGGGTAACTACTCCACTGTTTGACGTAGACCAACCAAAACTAAGGATTATATCAAAATTTATCTCGTCATTATCTATGTCTGTAAACAGCCCAAACCGTAAAAAAGTATTCATTTAAAAAAGTAGAAGCTCCTAAACTTTCATGATATAATCCTTAGTTTTGGTTGGTCAACGTCAAACAGTGGAGTAGTTACTCTTCCACGTTTGTATGGAAAGGTAGGCGACTAGTTGGACCTTAAAAGGCCTGAGATTAACTTTCATTCCCGTTGGTTCCACTGGGTTTCGTCCCACTGAAATTTTGGTGGGACTAACAGGAAGTTACTTTAAAATCTTTCTAATCTGCGCTTTCGTCACAAAATACATACCGAATAATTATGAACTGTGGAATAAATAATAGTGCCTTGCCTATGTACCACAATATACCTAATCTACTCTACTACTTGTTTACTGTTTTTGTGAATTAATTTTGTAACGAAAATACTTGTAGGTGTATAGAACGTAGATTTGAATAAAACCAATAAGTTTAACCCCAATATTTATTATATAATAACTATTTAACTATATTATAAACAAAAACAGTACTTATACATTTAAACATAATAACATGACGCCTACAACGCGAAGGTCTAAATAAAATACTTGTTCGAATACCGCAAAATGCAGTCAAAGTGACTAAGTCATAAGACAAGCTTTCTTGTATTAAAAATGCATTTGTATAAGCTCGTATCAGTCAAAATATTTAAACTATAAGATAGAAAGTAAAAATAAGGCACCGTTCGTGTATTATTATGACGTTATTATGCAAGAAATATAGTTGTACTTAAAGAACGGAATGTTCCTTTGAATCCTATAAATATGTATGATAATAGTGTTTACTGTTGAGCAACATTGGTAGAGCTTTGTCGGTAATCTTCTAGGGAAGCTTAGACACCTCTAACATGTAGGCAGCGAACAGTTTTATCTGCAACAAAATATAAAGCTACACCAATTTGTATACCAATTTTTATTAAAAAACATAGAAATTATTCATAATGAAAAAACTTTGTTTTTTTTTACAAAGAAACGAAACCATAAAAATACTTGAACAGACCTCTTTCTCTTTGCAAATCATCGTCACAAGCATATAAAGTCATTACGAAAATGAAAACAACAGTGACCTCACCAAAAAACGTGAGCCAATAAGGCGTTTTAAAAATAAGCTGTGGCTCAATCGGCTCTTTGTGCGTAAATGCACGTTCTCACATTATTCATGATTTTCTTCCACGAATGCATTTATACTTTTAAATGTAAATAAAAAAATCCAATAACGTAAGTTTAAGCGAAGCCGCACAAACACGGTGATGTATTATTTATAGCGTAAGCAAAAGTAAGATGTGATTGGACTCCGCGTTTGTGTATTTTTTTTATTGGTAGAGAAATGTCTATACAGCTGTTACCGAAAACCGTAAAGAAACGCAGAGCTTTATGCCGAAATAACATAGCATTCCAAGATGTTTACTTTGAAATTAATATAAAAAAATGTATGCAAAAAACGTGTGTGCATATGATACGGTGTGCATATGATACGATGTGTATATGATACGGTGTGTATATGATACGGTGTGTATATGATAGTGTGTTTATGTAAGAGCCAAGGTATACAGACACCAAAGCATTTTGACTCCACAACATCATGCACACATTTATATCGAGAAAAAAAACCTCGCATTTGGAATGTACGAGAGAGGGTGAGGGTGTGTGTGTGTGTGTGTACTCACTCCATCGATGTAGTTCCGCACGTTCAGTTTTTCGTTCTGTGAGTGCGCCATATCGTCTCCAGCTCCCATTGGCAGCAGCAGCACGTTGCGTTCAGATGCCTCCTGAAGCGTGATTGTCACTGGGATGGACCCTCCTTCACGAGTCATGTCCGGGTCCGTCTATAAACAGAACCTAAATCAATAACATGCCTTTGTTTTTCAAGATACATATACCTACATCGTTTGGTTCTACTTTTGCTTCATACGAGTATACAGCATGCATCTACAATGGCGATATTAAATTGACACACGGGTAGAACTACTTATTAGTATGCATAAAAAAATAATTTTCTCAAACATGCTTGGAAATTAAAGCATTATTTTGACAAGCTTCTTCGAGATAAATCGAAAATGCAGTAGGTACTGGCCAAACACATGCGAGCAGCGGCCGGCAATAAATGTATGAAAATCCATTGCCGGCGTGTTTAGCGGCCATATAAATTACAAACAAAACTCATTACTGTCGTGTTATTTAAATTAAAAATGGAACGATCTTTTACTCCATAACATGGCAACCAAGGAGGTAACTTATCAAAGGTTTTATTCAAATTTCAAACAGGCTTTCAAATAGAAAGCTGATTATTGAAAAAAAAAAAACAAATAAACACTGTAACTTCGTTGTTCGTTATGGTTTTGCAAAGTAATTGCATTTTCAACTAAAAACTTTTGCCTAGGTGCTTAGTTTTAATTTCCGCGCATTATTTGAGAAAAGTACTATACAAGCCTTGTCCACAACTAGGCAATGAGGGACTCACGTATATGTACTTGTATTTACTGAGACAAGTCTTAAGTTGAAAGTACTCTAAAATAACGAGTATTGTATGAACGTAATGATAAATTTTATCAAGCACTTGTCAGGATCGTAGTAAGTGAAAATTCTGCTTTGTGATTTTACGTTCGTATGATTCACGCATGTTATGTATTGTAACTTGCTGAGCCCAGAGTCTGTGCATTTGTTTTGACTTTCGACTCGAGTGTAGCACACGCAAACGCATTCGCAAAGCGAGATATTTTGTTGGGAATTGCACAATTCCCAAATCTCCCGCTAGAGGCGCTTATGCGGTTTTCATACAAAATTTCTCGCTTTGCGAATGCGTTTGCGTGTGCTATACTCGAGTCGAAAGTCAAAACAAATGCATAGACTTGGGGCTCAGGACTAACTGACAGGAAATGTGTTAAGTCATATTGAGGTCTTAGAATACGTCGTGGTTTGGTTTTTTACTGCATCATATCAAGTAAAATGTACGCGCGTGAACACATCATCTGGACTATAAAAAAATGAATCACATTGCGGAAAAACATGGCCAATGACACTCGAAATATTTTTTTACAGTATTTGGGTAGGTATCGTTTTCCTGTTGTGAATATGATGACTTGCTCAGAATGTTGACTGCCGTAATAATGTAAACATAAAGGTATAGACGATCATAAAGCCTCGCTTTCACTAGGGATATGTCGCGGGAACAAGTCGCCCGACATCACATAGTTCGGGCGACGCGACGTCGGGCGACATCGCGTGGAACACGTGGATTTCGTGTCGCGCGACAGAGTCGCAGAACAAATGTCCCCTAGTGAAAACGAGGCCTAACTTAAAATGAAGATTAATAAAAAATATTATTAAAATTGTTGACAAAAAGTAACATGGTTTGATGAAACATGATGTTTTCTCTAAAACACGATAATGGTCACTACCGTGCCTGTTCGTCGATCACAGGCAACAGGCAAATGCTGGTTGAAACGGTCACTCTATTATCTAACTGAAAACTTGTCAGTAAGTAAATGAAGATAATCCTACTAATATTATAAATTTAGTAGTTTTGCTGTTGGTTCCTCTTACACATAGCAAAGAGTGAACTGATTTGAATGAAACTTGGAATATATTGAAGTTCGTAACCAGGATTAGCGTATAGGCTACATTAGCATGCAGCATATAGGATACACTTTGTCTCGAAAAATCTGCAGGATTTCCAGGGAAGAAAGGACGAAAGGGAACCGGATGAAGTCGCGGGCGGAAGCTAGTGTAATAAAATTAGTTCTTACATGGTAGACCAGTTTGATGGCGCGTGCTGCCGCTTGGTAATGCGGATGGTCCGGGTTCTCGGTCCAGCTGCGGCCGCTTTGAGCGCTCACTTTCATCTTGTTCGGAGATCCGCGCTCTGCCCACTGTAAGTAATATAATATTAGACATGAAAATAAAAATAAAAAAGTAATATTTTGAGGTTGACTTGATATCTTTTGAAATAAGCAGTCTGAATGCCAATAAGTGTTAAAAAACTATGGTGGCCATTTTTCCGACTTTTGCATTACTCAAATCATTTAAAACTGAGCTGGGGATCGTTATTGGTTTGCTTTTACGACTCCATTTCTATATTTCCGAGCCATTCCGAGGGCATAATGACGACAACCATTTAAGGTGATTACAACATTATCCGTTGCAGATAATGTTGCCAGTACTTATTTTAAACGGAAGGCCAGTGGAATCCCCAGTCCATATTCTTATGATTCGGAAAACTATTTTTGTACAAGTCATTAGTATTTATTTATCGGCGATATGCGTATAACTTAGCGTACAACGCAATTATTTTGTATTATGATTTAGTATTATGTGACTCTTTTTACCCTATAAGAAAAAAACAGGGAGAAAATCGAACAAGATTATGTGAAGATAATAATATGGGCGCTATTATTCATGCTCATGAAATAAGCAACTGACCTTTTTATTCAAATAGTCAATAGTGATTTTTTCGATTTCCTCAGGCGTTTGGTCCGGAACTAGGCGAATAGAGAACTTTCCGATAACTTTTCCGGGAATTACAGTTTTCGCACCTGGCTGGAAAGCGGCACCTATAAATAGACGAAAATAAATAAAGTACGTTTCTTTGGCTTTAGCACAGATTATATACTAACGTAGTAAACTTTTAGAAATTAGATGTGCCACAGTTGTGATTTAAAATTGTGAAATTTGAGTGGTTCATTCACCATACACCCCTATACTGTATTCATACTATTCAAATCTGGTATAAAAATGTACCTTCGATTCCATGGAGCGACAGACTAGGATATCTCCATCTGTGCATCAGAATTTGTTCCTTGTCACCATTGAAAGCCAATCTGGTAGCGCCAATACCCTCTCTGAAAAAATATTTTCATGTACTTAAAACTATAACTTATGCACATAAGCTAGAAATTACATGTTGTTTGGCAAGTTTTGTTACTATTTGACCTACTTCTTTTGACAGTTTAACGTGCCCTACAAAGCACGGAAGCGCTCAGATGTAAACGCCACTAGCGGTGACCCATCCAAATACTGACCGCGCAGAATGTCACTTAACTTAGATAATCGGTGAAGATTGACTAAGCAAGCTACGCCTTAGCGCTAAAATAGCTGTTATTGAATATTATGGGCATGCGATTTAGTGTTACACTTACCTGTATGCATTTGTATCAAAGTCGATAGAAGTATATAGATGTTTTTCTTTCTCAGTCACAGCTGGCACTGATTTGTATATGTCAGGGATGAGGATATGCCCATTCTTGTCTACCAACTGGTCGAGGAGGTAAATCAGGTCTGACATAGCTGAAATAGGTCAGTCATTTAGTACTACATCATTATCTTGTAGAACATTCCTGGGCATAGGCCTTCACCATACATTTCCAGAGATAACTATTCTGGGCCGAGGATGTCGGTCAGCCTGGTGTGGGACCGCCTATACTTCGCTTTTCGCTTTCGTGGTCGCTATTTAGATCGTTTGTCCCCCTAGTTCGCATTTGGTATTGACACGCGCCTAGCGAATTCACTAAATATTTCTTTATCGTATGTACTCAACGTCAGGACACCTGGCAAGAAGGGATGACGGGAGATGGACGAAGGCGGTCACAGAAAGGTGTCCAAGGGATGCCCATTGACCAAGAGGCAAACCACCCGCCCGATGGTCAAATGACATCGTAGAACTGGCTGGGAATCACTGGACAAGACTCGCAAGGGACCGAAAAGAATGGCGTAATAAGGAGGAGGCATATACTCAGGAGTTGGTGCAAACGGGCTGAAATGATGATGATGTAATCAACGATGATGTTTAAATCTATATTACGCTAAGTGTTCTCCTCACGTATTAAATCATTGTCATGTTTTCATGTTTTTATGGTCAGCCTATGATTCTGCTCCTTAGAAGGCGATGCAGGAATACATAGACTATATTGAGCTTTAATGTTCATGGTCGAATCAATTGTGATATAAGGATTGAAATCAGCTAGTCGCAGTCGCTATGACAATCTTTCTGAGGCTGGTTGATATTGAGTCTGGTTTTTATTACATTTATGAACTGATGGTTTTCGGCAAAGAGTTTGATGTCATACTGAATAGCGTATAGCATGATAAGAGGATAGTGGAAACAAACGTGTGCTGACACAACCCAGCGTGGGATAAGGAGAAGAAAATATACAGCTATACAGAATAACATAGCCCTCTTGGAGTATTCGTAAAATGATTCCACCGCGTCGTTTTCGTTAATCTATCTATAAACGAAATGCTTTGTATGAGAGGATGTCACGTGCTCCAATGCATGCCGACCACGTACGCGTTGCAGATAACAATATTATGTACCTAAGTACGTATAAGTGATGCTGAATCATACCTATCTGCAGTTTGAGCCCTTTTGCCCTCTTAAGAATCATCAGCATAAATAAGTCCATTGTTGGACATAGTCCCCTATAGAACTACTTACAGTACAAACAATTTTTAGCCTTTATCCACAGACTTCCCGGGACTTCACTGTGTCGTCGGTCTACTGAATCCCCATTCAGATCCGTTTATACACCTAAGATTACAAAAAAACAGCGTAGAATGACCGGGGGGGTGTTTTTTGTAATCTTATGTGTATAAACATAATTATGGTGGCTAAGATTTTGCTGTATACTAGTACATTAAAAACAGTTAAATAAACATAGGTAAAGTAGGTAAGTACCTACATAAAAAGATACATAATCATATTTCATAAAACAAGCAAGCCAGTATCTCATTACAGTACCAATCTAAATCTACATTCCATTAATATGATAAGGCATGAAACAGATTGCTTTTGATTTGTTTCTACTGTTGCCAGCTGATAATTACATCGATTTTATATTAATAAAGGTAGTTACCTACTAGTAATGCGCCTGCGGGGCTCATGTAATGACTATTGTACTACCTACCATTAAGAACTTGTACTACACATGACTATACTTTAAAATGTAATTACTTCTTATATAACAGCTGAAATTCAAGAAGCAATGGGTTTAATTTTAGTCCAGAATATATTTTGTTCTGGATGAGGTATCATGGAAACCACAATACATACAGAGTGACCTAAATTTCAGGACTATGCCACTTTTGGTGTTTAATCATTTGTTATTTTTATCCTAAGCCAATCAAGTCTAGTAATTTCCATTTCTCTCATAATAGTCTAGTAATTTCTATTTCTCTCTCTGATTGTCTTCAAATAGTACACATTCTTTAAACATAGACCCCTATAACTTAATAGCAGATCAGATGGATTTTCGGACTAAAACATGGTTGAATTACCTTCATGAACAGTGCCTCCATAGACTCCACTATGCAGGTCCATGGCGGCACATTCAACCTCGACAAAATAATAACTGATCCCTCGCAGTCCATAAGTCAGGCAGGGTTTTGTAGTACCCAACCAGTAGTTATCGGAAATACAGACATAGTCGACAGTCTTGAAGAACCCTTCAGGCTTGAGGTGTTCCAGGAGTAAGGCATCAAGGCCTTCAGAACCTGACTCTTCCATACATTCGAACACAAACTTCAGATTTACAGGCAACTGTAATAAGACAGTTTAAGTTGTATGACCATGAATACAATGAAGTTGTAAATTACATTTACGTAATAAAACAGTCTAAGAATACATCCGTGTGTTATTTTTAGTTTATAAATTGCCTATTTAAATACAAAGATATCCAAGAAAATATTTTATTAAGTTTTTAAAATAAATATCAATAGTTTTCCAGAATGTGTAAAAAGTGCCCAAGCTTTAGAAATTGGTCACTTTTTCTATCATGTATCAGACAGAACTAGGAGAATTTTGGCTCAGGATTCTAATTCACTTTTTTGAAAAGTATAATAATAATGTATTTATTTATTTTCTCCCACAAAGCATAATTATACAAACAAGTACAAGATAAGTATTAGGTACTAACTTTGTGAAAGAGTACTTACTATATAGCAGTACCTACCTACTTTATTACTTTGATCATTTTTATATTAATATATTTTATTTGTTTATGTGTATAGATAAGCAGCTTTCACTGATATGTCTTCTGTACATCACACAGTGTTGAAATACATCTATATCATTATTTTGAAGTCCTTGTCCTGTTTTTAGGCTATTCCTATGGGCTAATTTAAATTCTTAGAACACCAAATGAACATTCTGTATGTATTCAGTACTTTTGAGAGAAATATGTCAACTCACCTCTGCGCCAACTCCCTTGAAAGCATTGATGGCATTGAGCCAACCAAGCACTGGGCCTTTGTCATCGGTGGAGCCACGGCCAAATAGCTTCCCATCACGTTCAACTAATTCAAAGGGCTCTGTTGCCCAGCCATCACTTTTTAGTGCCGGCTGGACATCCAAGTGACCATAGAGGCAGATAGTTTTCTTGTGCACATCCTAAAAAACAAAAATTAGATATGTTTTGTTGAAAAAAGTTAGGTAAGGTGCTAAGGAATAGTTGTTGCAAAATTTCTAAAATAAATAGACTTACATTTCCCAATACACCAACTAGCACAGGGGGGAGTTTCACTTCTACCCCATCGATCGTTTGAAAGCCAACTTCTCTTAGTTCAGTGGTGGCCCCAACCTCCTTCAGCTTCTCCTGAGTCCAGTGCACCATCCGGACACAATCATCGCGGTATTTCACATCACAAGATACAGACGGTATCGCTACAGCCTCCTTCAGAAGTTCTTTGTAAGCCTTCGCATGCTGGTCCACATACTTGAAGACTTCAGGCAACGCAGCCATTTTCTTGGGGGCTGATACTGGAGTTACTGAATATCTACGATAGGACGAACGATGGAAGTACTTGTTAGTGGGGCCGGAGGTTGTTGTTGCGGCAAATCTCGCAGTGTTACAATGCATACAACAGTGAACGGCACCGGTTATCAAGGGCAATGACCGATTCATCATTTTCTTGTAGCTCTTGTATACCTAGCTGTAGTGAATGATGCGCTCAGAATGAACACCACAGAAAAAAAAAACTTTTTACAAGAGATGAAAAAACAAAGTTAAATCGAATCGATTAAGTTTTTACTTGTAACAGGTACGTACGCCTTACCTATGGTCTAAAAAACTTATACACTATAATAATAGGCTCGGAAGAATGATGCAGAATGATGGTACAGAAAATCAAACAAGTAAAAAAACTGAAAATGTATAATGTAAAAATATACCTACCTATGAACCTAGTAACCTAGGTAGGTCTAATAAAAAAATTGGGAACTAGCTACTAGTTATACCAAGTGCACAGACAATATTACGTGATATACACACAGACGAAGGATCACAATGGACAGAGTGAAATGATATAGATGTTCGGTGGTGAAATCCCATGAACCTAGGATGAAATCCTTGGTAGCGTGTCAGTTTTATGTTGGTGTGAGTTTCTTTTACATTAGCGTGCGTGAGTAGGGAAGAGAAACTATTACGAAATATATCGATAAAAATGCGCACATACTCGTACTAATCTCGAAACACACTTAACTTTACTCTTTGTATTCAATGACTTAAATCCTCTCTAATTGCGTTCTTAACCCTTGGTCATCCTTAAAACATTCAATTCTGTAGAAGGAATTATCTTAGGTTATTAAATGTCCGAGAATCCCAGTCCCAACTATGAATTATGATATTTGAATATTAAAATAATATCACATGAAACTAAAAAAAAACTATGTGTGAATCTAATCTGTCGCCAATCACCTAACGGTGTGTTCCCACAGCCTCACTTGTGAGCCAGTCTCCATTCCAGACTAGGCATGCTACCATCTTCGACTACAGCGTCACTTAACATCTGGTGAGCTGGTGGGCAAATGGCCTATGTTGTCAGTAGTAAAGAGAAAAGTGAATCTAATAATTTAGCTACTGTTGGCTTAATCCTTGGATTCTCGTACATAGCCTACCTATCAAGGAAATTAAGTTGCAGGAAAACAAAATAAATCAAACACGAGTTCAGGGCAAGAAAAGAAGGTTTAATTCGCGGAAACTAATAAAGTCATAAAATATTTACATACTCATTTATGTGTAGGAACATAGATGTACAGTCTAAAGCAGGGGTGTTCAACAGAACTCCTGCGGGCGGAAACACTTGTCTATGACGGGTAGCCCAGTTCAATCTTTAGTAAAGAAAGTAGGCGAAAGATCAAATGATGTTGATTTCTTTCAAATTTACACCGGTGTCGGCCATTGTTTATGTTGTTTATCGTTTGGTTGTACGAGAAAAACTAAAATATTATTAATAAACATGAAAGAGTTGCGTGAAATGTGGAAAATCTGCAGCGACCCACGAAACTATAAAGTTGTATCGGCTTACAAAGCCTGGATGCTTGAATATTTACCGGTAAGTACGCCAATGCTTATATAATTAGCATCAAAAAAAATTTGTTCTCTGACGACCTACGTAAATTAGTTAATTACAATCTATTGATGAGTAAGAATCATTAAACTCAATGCAATGCAATGTGCTGAGCTAAGTGAAATCATAATATTTTCAGAAGTGAATCCTGGGCTCGATTTTTGTACTCAAATGGAGCCGGCCTAGCAAGGAACTTCAGAGCAGCCTATATTCTAGTCACAAAATGCTGTGCGAAGATCATTTTCCAAGAAAAGCCTTCCAAGACTATTCGGCGAGGAAGCTCTTTCGTTTTGCCATTCCTGAAGATGCTTTAGCACCACAAGAAATTCCTACTGTGGTGCCGCGCGCTTCAATATCTGTAAATCCCTACTTACTTACTATAATTTTACTGAGTAGTTACCTAAGTAGGTACCTACCTTGCTGCTAGATTTAACATTTTGTTACTCGTAAAACTTTACTTACCTATACGTATGTAGATATATTATGTATGTGTGTATGAAGGCAAGTACAGTCCGATCGAAAAGAGTAGAAATTAATTATCAAGGAACTAAAATTTACTGTAAACTGGCAACTCTTTATGAAAGGCCAGTGTGGCCGCTATAGAGTAAGTGCATTGAGATCGTACTTACTCTGTGGTAGTAGGTAGGTACTTCCCTGATTGAGCTCTTTCAACAAGAACTCTACTTACTACCTTTGAAAAGCGATTTTAATCGTTTGTAGTTTTGTAGGATCGTCGCTGTCATTGCAAAAAGTAGTATGAAAAAATAGCAGGTTTTCCGGAGACACAAAAAACAGTCAAACACAAAGGTTAGGTTTTTTTTTGGGTAAGTTCTACTTTCCCAAATGAGTAGGTTAGGTTAGTTTAGGTCAATGAAAACGGGTCATGTGAACACCGCTCAATGAAAAAATATTCCGTCTTTTTCTTTAACGGGACGCAACGTTTAGAATATTTTTTCACTGAGCGATGTTAACATTTTTTTACAGTGGAAATGGTAAAGAAGGGTGAGGGGGAACAACGTTTGTGTGGATCATTTTTATGGATCACTGTGAGGACGATCAGATTCAAATCATGAGCAACTTGAACCACTTCCTTACTCACAAAACATCTGTCCAAAACGATACGGAGTATGAAATATTAGGTGAAGAAGAGAGACAAAATATTGCAATATTCGCTGAGTGCAATACTGAGACGCATGATCCGGATATCAAAGATAGCGAAGAACAAGCTTGTGCCTACGTCTGCGGATATACTATAAAAAGAATAAATACGTCTTGCATTCAGTGCCTACAATCTCTTGCAACGGAGAACTGCAATTCTTTACACTTGTTCGTATCAAACAAAGAGTACGATGAAAAAAAGAGGTTGACATACCTATGCAAGCAACGATTTAACGAAATGTATTGAGGCATGTGCTTCGATAATATATAACTATTTAGAAAATTATGCGCACAAACCAAATGTAAAAAAATTATACTTAATATTTTATAGGAAAATATTAATTTTACGTTCATCCAAAAATGTGAAGTACACTGCTCAGAAGTAATTAGTACGATAATAACGTGTGTTTTATATATGCATCAATAGATATTGTGTAAGAAAAACAGAATGTTTTCGGACGAAGCGTCTCGTCTCGTGCAAGATTGAAAAGAAAAATTAACATTTTGCAACACATATTAAGCATTGTAAACAGCATATTAAGGCGTATGTATAAGGCACGCTCGCACATTTCAACATTTTTGAAGATATAATATAACTAAATGTAATTATGTGAAATTGCAGACCTTCAGGGTCGAGAGAATAACAATGCAAAGGTTCAGTAAAACTATCACATTGATCCAAACAAGTTTTCCGATCTAAAAACTTGTACCAATACGATAAATTAAAGTGCAAATTTGTTGGTTAGAAAACTTGTTTGCTGTTTGCTATTTACAAATGTTTGTTCTTATGATTGATGTGATGTTAGTAATTTAATCTAGTTAAATTATGGTTTAAACTAATTTATCTATTACTAATATTTTGAGCAAATGCCGTTTTACATAGTATTGTCATAGACATGTATGACGAGCTGTATAAAAAAGTGTAAATTGCATCCCAAAATCCCAAAAGTATCAAATATCATAAAGAAATGTTGTAATCTCAATATTTCTAAGACACGATTGCAGACCAAGTTGCCAGTTGCAGGTATTTATGTAGAAGTTAGCGATATAGTCAATGTAAACCCTAGTAAGTTAGAAACAAAGGTAATTATTAAATATTATGCCGTTATGCATATAAATTGTAGTCGGTACGCTTAGCTTTATGTAGCAATATGGGATATTGCTACTTAAGCGATTAAAACACTTTCTATGAAAGCTGTATATTAATAATATAGGTAATATTACTAAACTGTTAACTAGGAACCTATATGTTCTAGATAAAATATTTGTTTAATGAATTGAGTGGGATTCTAACCCGCGACCTTCTCTTTGATGAATATCGTAGGTATGAAGGTTTTGGGATGTTATAAAAATCTTTCTTAAATTCATTATTGCACGCAGAAAAAATATGAACAAACATGTTAAAACTAAATATATGTACAAAGGCGAGCTAAACCGTAATAAGAGTTTTCTTCCAGCAAACCTTTGAGGCATAGCAGAGGATCTTAGTGATTTGTAATAGGATTCTGTAGTGATTCTGTAATAGGTATACATAAGTTAGAATGATTTCAGTTTATCTCTAATTTATCATAACTTAATATATCTAACTCTAGTATTATTTTAAAATATAAAAGTTGTTTAAAATTGTTAATTTTCTGTTTTTATTTTTCCTCTGTTTCAGTTTCAGTAGGCTTTGCAGATGAACTATCTACATATTTATGTACTCGGTTATTCAAACTGGTCAGAAATAAGAAATAAATTTTGTAGTTCTTTAAAAATTCTTAGGAAACAAAATACCTACCTAGGGGCTAGGCTAAGGATTCAAATTCCCGCCATTCCCGCACTAGCGCTCTCTAACAAAATCCCCCTAAAACTGAGGTGAGTGAACGTAGACCGTAACCACTTCTGACATATGGTGTTGGGCTTCTTTCCGCTAGGATATAGATGTTCGGTGGTCTAAAGTTAGGTATCTTTTGTTTTTAGGTTTGACGATAAAAAAATTATACCTATATTATACCACTACAATGAGCAGGCATGATCTCTTACCACCAAGAGTGCTTTGATCGTTTCAGTACTTGTTATAATAATAAATTAAAACTAGTAGTTCGCCCCGAACTGAGATCTCGTGATGGTCGGAGGTTAATAAAACCCAAACAATTTTTATTGGTTGTAATAAACTTTGCAAATCGCTTCGAAATCGCCGTCTAGCTAAGTACCAGTCTTACTTGAACTATAAAATCATTGAAACTCCAAGAAATGGTAGCTCACGTTACACTGGGTTTGCCAATTTTATTCACTAACTCGCTGCTCTTTAAAACATCTTTACATCTCTCATATTCGGTAAGTAGGTCCTTATTACCCCCAAATGGGGCTTGTAGGTGACCAATTAGCGCTCTAGGGTAATAATGTAGCTAGAAAATCCCTAGGGCGGTAAGTAATTAAAAAAAAAACACCACTCTTTCAAAAAGTTACATCTAACCATCATACTGGCAATAGACATCATGCATTCAGCCCAATGACAAAAGAGGTCGCTTCGCTATTCAGCCTTGTCTTCGTATGAGTATAATACACACATCAACACCGTCTAGGGATATTTTGTACAAAGTTCTTGAACTCTAAAAATACTGGCCGGTTTTAAAATCTTTTGATGAAACCTTATTTTATAGGCCTTTTTGAATGATTCCAAATTTGAATTTGAAAAACCTAATAAAAAACAAAAGATTTTCGCGGCATTACTATAGCGAAGGTCGAAAGTTACAATTTATCTTCCATAGTTTTTGGTAATTTTTTGTGTCAAATTGAAGTTTTATAACATGTTATCAATTAATTTCGATTTTATACTACTAAATGCATCATGCCGCGGCGCCATTTAACTAGAGATGAAATGCTAAGGGCAGTAGGCATGCTCCAAGCTGGGGCTACTCAGCTGAGTGTTGCTGAGGAGATTGGAACAAAACAAAACGTGATCTCAAGGTTATGGTCACGTTATCATGCTACCGGTGAAGTGGCTGAAAGACACCCAGGCGGGAAGCGCTTAACCACCCAGCGACAAGACCGATATTTGCAAGTTTCCGCGAGAAGACAACGAAATGTTACGGCAATGCAGTTGGTTTAAATGCTCCAGTCAGAGCACTAGTTGCTGGTGAGTGACCAAACTGTGAGGAGAAGACTGCATGAAGCCAACCTTCAGGCTCGCAGACCGCTTCGTACTCCAGCACTACGCCGAGGAAATCGTGGACGAAGATTAGAGTGGGCTGGTGAACATTTGCTCTGGGAAGAGAACCAGTGGTCTGCGGTGCTGTTAACCGATGAGTCCCGATTCGGTTTCCATCCCGATTCAAGAAGAGTACGTGTATGGCGAGTTCCTGGTCGTTAGAGCCGTCTGCAACACCCTCAGGAAGTCCATCCATACAGCGGTGGGACAGTTATGGTTTGGGCGGGAATACGTGTTGGTGAAAGAACAGATCTCGTTTGGATCAGAAACACCATGACCGCTAAAAAATACCGTAACCAGGTGCTAGTACCAATAGTCTACCCCCATCGACTACAAATGAGCCAAGAATTCACGCTCATGCACGACAATGCCTGTCCGCACACAGCGCGAGTGGTGACCAGCTGGCTGCAGGAGCACGACGTATCGATCTTAAACTGGCCTGCGCAATCGCCAGACCTAAACCCCATAGAGCATGCATGGAAAATGCTCCAAAGAAGGGCTATGAACCATTTTCCTGCAAACATTGCGACTGAAGAGCAACTTTTTTTGCATCTCAGCAGGACCTGGGACAATATCCCGCAGCAAGACTTTGATAACTTGATTCAAAGCATGAAAAACCGTTGCAGGACCGTTGTAAACGTCATGGGTGGTTTTACTGACTACTGATTTTTCGTATAATTGCAAAAAACGGGAAATTTCGCATAATTTTGCACTTTTTTTTCAAAAAAACACATTCATCCTAAATGTACAATTTTTCATATTTTGTTTTTTATTAAATAAAAATTTATTTACACAATAAAAATATTTCTACTGTATTTGAAGGTGTAGTCTACTAAACGGGCTTTTTAAAAATATATATATGTTGCATGTTATTTATAACCAATTTTGAGTAAATTGAAAAATCTGAAATATCCTTAGACGATGTTGATGTGTGTAGTCATCAATTTTAAATATCGAACGGCAAAGCACAATTTCGTTCTTGAAAAAAAAAATTAAATATTGTTTGTTTTTGTGATTTTTTTATAATTACGTGCTAATTAGGAAAAAAACAAGAGTTTTGCAAGTGATGAAGATATAAGCTGCACTCCCGATTCAATTAAAATGGAAGCTGAAGCAGCAATTAACAATATTTTGCCTGAAAGTTCTAAAGAGATATTTGAAAACTTACGACGAGTTCATGAAGTGGCGAAAAGAAAAACGAGTAGTCTTTATCTGAGACTGTATTCTTAACATACTTTATTCTTGTAATGCCGGTGTTTTTATACTTACCTCACAATCGAGATGTAAAGCAGAGTAGTTAGCTCGGGTGTAAGCATCAATTGCACCCTCGAACTATAGGCACCCTCGCTGCGCTCGTGCGCCTAAATATCTCGGGCTGCAATTGATACCTTACAGCCCTTGGCTAATAATCTACTAATAATGTCTAGCAATTTTGCATTTTTTTTTTCAATTCTACGTTTGCTCTCTCTTAAAGTTTTTAGGAGTCTTAAGCGCCGTGATGCTATCAACCGCGCTTTTGATAATGACTTCAATAGTGTTATTTCCCGCCTGGGAGCTGTAGGAAGATCTTCTATCATGGCTCCACTAGCTTCTATCCTCTTCCGTTTTTTCGGGGTCAATTCCAGGGTTTCACGAACGCGTTTACGCTGTCTTTTGGTAGTAGCCACTGGTAGATAATATTGTGGATATCCTTCAAAAATGGTTGGCACTGCATCGCTTTTCAGTTTTTTTAGTGACAAACCAGCCACGAAACATGATGTTTCAAAATGTTTCGAGCAAAGCCTCGAATATTTTGTTGGCTCCCAATTGTCTCGCCTTATATGTTTCATCCAGAGGCTTCTTACATCTGGACATTTCGGAAACCTAAAACAAAATATTTTATTAGTAAATATTAAATAGATTTCTATGGGGGAAACCCGTTCCCTGCAGTGGGACGCATAAATCGGTTGACGCGATGCGATTAAATAATGATAAAAACTGTAATTTTAGGGTGCCCGCGTAGGTAAATAGGATTTTAATATAGGTAACACAAACAAGGGTTACATATAATCAAAGGATAAATCAACATGGTTGTAAATATCGATAAAATCTTAAGGACACTCCAGGCACATCACTAGCCGGGTGGCGTAAAACAATTTATTTATTTAGCATGAATTAAAGCTTTGAATCCACAGTTCACTACGACTATTTGGTAATTATATGATGCCAGGGACGTATATCATTAATGTAAAATACATAATATATCACTTTAACTTCATTTAGGATATTTTTGCCAAAAAAACTTACGTGTGAAAAGATAATTCTGGGTCTTTTACTCCATCTTTTTTGGTTGTTCTTGATGGACAGAACACAGCACAACACGACATATTTCTATAGACTAATGAATATTCGTTTCTGAATTCTTTCTGAATTATTTTAGCCTTTTTACGTACACTGGTAGCAATGTTGTGACCACCGAACATCTATATCCTAGCGGAAAGAAGCCCAACACCATAATGTCAGAAGTGGTTACGGTCTTCGTTCACTCACCTCAGTTTTAGGGGGGATTTTAATAGAGAGCGCTAGTGCGGGAATGGCGGGAATTTTGAATCCGTAGCCTAGCCCCTAGGTATTTTGTTTCATAAGAATTTTTAAAGAACTACAAAATTTCTTTCGTATTTCTGACCAGTATTCAAACTGGTCAGAAATACGAAAGAAATTTTGTACATAAATATGTAGATAATTCATCTGCAAAGCCTACTGAAACAGAGGAAAAATAAAAACAAAAATTTCAAATTTTAAACAACTTTTATATTTTAGTATAATACTAGAGTTAGATATACTAAGTTATGATAAATTAGACAAAAACTTAAATCATTATAACTTATGTATACCTATTACAGAATCATTTAGAAATCACTAAGATCCTCTCCTATGCCTCAAAGGTTTGCTGGAAGAAAACTCTATTACTAATATATTTAGTTTTAACATGTTTGTTCATATTTTTTGTTTATATTTTGTTCATGGTTGTGACCGGCTAGTCGGTCGCAAAGGGACACGAAGTACACAGACAGCGCGGGGTTGCCAAACTTCCTATAGCTTTCTCTTTTACTCAACGTGATTATCAGAGTAATAGATAAGGAAACAAGGCAATGCGTTGACATGACGGGCGGGCTGGCAACGTCTCTATGGCTCCGTCCAGGTCCATGTGATCCTTCGTCTGTGGATATACACGTATCAGCTATAGGCTGCATGCCTGTGTATAAAATAATAATAATAAAATCATTCACACACGCGCATCATTATACAAATAATAATTTAAACTTATGATTATGTATATGGAATGATCCAAACTCCACAGATAACATACATATTTACAACAGGCAACAAATATTCCCAATGTAAAAAATTGCCAGCTTTGCGAAAATGAATTCCGTTTCCGACTGCTGCCTGTCGCCCTTCCCACCTCCGCTGCGGAACCGTAACAGCTGAACCGCATGTAATTTCGTCATGTCTTGTCCCGTGTAGGAGAAGCGGAACACTAGCGAAACTGCCTGTTCTAACGCATAGATTTGACTATATTCCATCTCTTTCTCCGCACGGTTTCGTCGATCTGCTCCGACGCCAGCCACACTTCCGCGCTCTGGCCGCCATTTGAATTGCCATTGGAATTCATCTTCTAGAGGTTCCGCTGTCATAGCGCGATCACACTATGCCGAAGTGGGCAGGGACTTGGGCAAGGAAGTGGCGTGAACACGAACATGCCGCTGTCCCGTCTCCCTGCCCAAGTTCATGCCCTAGCTCCTTAGTGAGAATAAAGGCGATGTTGCTGTGGCAAACATTCCGGAATTAATCGCGGCAATCATTTTGACCAAACTTAGTAGATTTCTACTTTTTCGGTAGATTTAGAGGAACTAGCAACGGTTGGTAATAGGGGGAAAAATATCAGTATATTTTGGTAGAATTCATAATTTTTTGGTATATGTATTGGTGGTATTTTTTTTGAAAGAAGATGGCAACCCTTTCCTAAATTCTATCTTGTTCAATTTATTTTCTTTCATTACCAATTTTTGTTCATTCATTATCATAACGTCACCTATTGTGGTTTGACTGCGTCATGAAACGCAAATATATCTATGGGTACGGCCGGGTTCCCACTACACCGGACCGGCAAATCTGCCGGGCCGGTAAAACTGCCGGAAAGGCTAGTGGCTGTACAATTTATATAGAGGTATTCACATAATCCACGGGAAAAATGCCGGATCTCTATATAAATTGTACAGCCACTAGCCCTTCCGGCAGTTTTACCGGCCCGGCAGATTTGCCGATCCGGCGTAGTAGGAACCCGGCCTATGCCGTGTATGATGACTTTTGAAGCTTGATTGGAGTACTCCAACGGTTCCTTAACTTGGTATCTACCAAGTGACAAAATACAGGTAGTTGACAATGAATATAGAGAATTAAAATTAGATCAGTCAGTTTATTTCTTGTTGTCTTCTTCAAGTTCATCAACTGCAACATCTCGTTGATAAGTTTTGGAGTGAAGTTGGAAAGATGAATAACAAACTGAAGTATGAAAATTTGTCCCGATTTGCAAAACAGATGACAATCCTGCCTGTGTCAAACGCTAAAGTAGAAAGAATATTTTCTGATATTGGTATCGATTCGGTTGTTGCCTTTTTCTAAACTAACCTAATTTGACAGCTCTAAAATTATAGCCGTCCTTATCGTTTCAGTTTATGAGAAAGGGACGGCAACATTTTTAGTGCTGTCAAATTAGGTTAGTTTAGAAAAATGAAACAAGCGAATCGATACCATTAAAAACTCGTGACAGGAATCGTTTTCAAAATAAAACCGTAGCTGCAATCATGCATGGGAAAGGTCTACGACAAAATGAAGGTCCATAAGTTGTCCCAGACAAAAGTATGCTGAAATTAATGGAAGCTAAAAATCTATATGATAATATAAATGAAGGTTCCTGAGCGATTGTGAGCGACGAATCTCTGAAGTTTAATTTATTTGAATTGTGGATCGTGATGAATCTCTGTTGTTTACTTTATTTGATTTGTTTGATTTCTGTAAGTAATCGTGATGAACCTTCCTTGACAATAACACTGATGTACCTACCTAAGTAATTATACTTAAGTGATTGTGACAAAATTCGTGATGTTTAATTGATTGTTTTATAGTAGACTTTTAGTAGAATCCAGCTTATGTTTAGTAGATTTTGATAAATTTTCAACCTATGTTACGGTAGATTTGTCAATTCAAATCTGGTCACACTGGCGGCAATCATTCCGGCAGCGGCATGGGCATAGCCTGCACGCGCTATTTCGGTTCCGCAGCGGAAGTGTCCTAAGGGCGTGTAGGTTCCGTAGAGTAAGAACAGTAGGAACTATCATCGGAACTATGAGTTCTATACTTCAATCAACAATTTTGATCGAAGGTTCTATGGTAGGATAGGAACTATGTAGGTATTACGTCACATTCTTTATACCTACATGTATGCTATGTACCTATTGATCTGCGTTGTTAATTTTATCTGAAGACACAAACAGGGCTAGGCAGAGACACGTCCAAATCCATAATAAGCACAATTAATTTTATTTATTTTATTACACCTAAGTAATATTGCAGTAGGTAGGTACCTGTGAAAGCACTGTACCTACCTAAAAGACCAACCTTATGTTCGTGGGTAAGAGGGGAACCTCTTTACTACCTGATCCTTTTACAAATTGTCGATGCCATTCTATGTAAATAAATTGTCAATAATTTTTTATAAATAAAAATCTCTAAAAAATAAAAATATTAATAAAATGTGTAATTTATGTTACGAACATCTAAGAATATCGGAAATGTAACTCCAGTATGTAGCTAAATGAGTCTTTGACATCAAAAGTAGGTATGTATTATTCATTATGACAATTTTTTTCTCTGTCCACTAAACTAAGGTCTACCATGCACAAAGGGAGTTGGGGTAGGTATAGGTGCCCCTACAGTAACAAGCCTTTTTATGAGAAATTTTGCATGACTTTTCATGCAAAATTAGATGGCCGACCTGATATCAAGCGGTTAATGATTCGTTTTTAATTCTCTTACGATGATTGTACGTACATAAACATGATCAGAGGAGTGGTATATTCTAGATTCAATGAGCGCAGTTTCTCAAAAATAATGGAATCTAGGTTGGTACTCTATCTAATCTTTTATGTAGGTTCTTCCCCAACCCAGTCCTCCAGGATCCGAGTATTAAAAAGCCCTATTTTTTTTCCAGAACGCGTATACGGTTGTATGCCTCCCGTTCGTATACGCGATATTCCTTACAAAATTTATAGAAAGCGTCAAAATGAAGACGTTCACTGTGCATACAAATTCCAACAAATATTCAAAGCGCAACAAAAGCAGACATAATGCTATGAAAAAAACAGTTTCTAGAGACAGAATACCACCACAGATATTCGGTGCTCGCGACAGAATACACAGACACGTGATCACTAATAACAATCAGATAATTCGCTCTGACAATGGGTTAAACAGAGAATTCGGAAAAGATTTAACTTGTTTTTTTTCAACCAAGCAACCAATGCCTGAAGTTAAGCTTTGCTCTGAAATAATGACTTTATTGCCGTATAATAACCAGAGAAGTCAGAATGTTAAAACCAAAATTATAAGAAAAAACTCTTCGCTATTGGCAAGATTTACGATGAATGCGCTTGCAGCGTCTGAGACAGATATCACTGCTATATTAGAACTGGTAGAAACAATGTATAGGTCAATACAGGAAATGTTACAGGATGTAAAACAAAAACAGCAAATCTATAAACCAACAGAAATTAAAGAGCAGGAAAGCATTCCAGAGCCAAAATATGTCATAAAGATTGAATTGAAAAAGTTTATTAAATACCTCAATGAACAGCACATTCGAAGTAACTCACATTGCATACAAAGCGATATCGTCCCTCAAAATGAGGGCAATAAAGATCTCAGCGTAAAAGTACCTTACTGGAAGCAACCCAGTATTAGTTACCCCAGAAATAAGTGCAAATCATTTAACATTATTCTTCAACCTAGACGCTTGTGCTTCTGCATGTCAGTATGCAAATTCAATTCATGTTCAATGGATTTCTTCCAAAGATTAGCTACTTTTTATAACTCCTGCAATATGACATACAACACAACGAAGAAAAAACCTGTACCATCTGTTTTCATTCGGGATTGGCATTTCAGAAACGTATCGCAAGGATATTTGCTATCAGTATTGTTAAAGCACAACAACGTGATGTCGCTGAACGTTATGCGCAAATTATACTTCGTCATAATAACCAGCGTCACTCCGAATCTCACCATAGAGATAAACTTTAAACTGGCGAACGGAATATTCATGGCATACGATACGCCACCGTTTGAAAGGTTCCCCTTTGAAGTTATCCACTGGAACGATAGACACCGAAACGTATTAGAAAGTTCTTCAAAAATACTATGCACGCCCGCATTTACATACAGTACTCCACAAAGAAATGACGATTCAAATAACGATATCCAACGAGATATAAAATCAGAGAGTACATTACATAACAACAGAAGTTCGTCAGATTCTAGTTCAACCCTCAAATATGAAACTTCTTCAGAGTATGAAGGGTCAGATTACTTTATCAGAAGCACTTCCTACTCCACATCTGGGTTTTTGGATCTTAAATCGACTGAGAGCAGCACTAACATAACTTTGAAAGAAAGCGTGAAAACTTTGACCATATCCCTTGATGACATGCTCAGCTATCATGTTTTACTCAATAACAGAAAAGATTGCGGCGACATGAATTTTACAAACATGTTTCATGAGCAGTACAATATGTACAACTCTACAATGCAGCATAGTAGAACATGGATGAGTAAAGTTTACAGCGAGTCGTCTAAACTGAAATCTGAAGTCGTTATGCCATATTTGTATTCTGTTATGAACGAAACAGTTTTTGATAGAGTGACAGATTCATTAGAAGACTGCGGCAGCGCTTTCACTAAATATTGGACAGGATTTCGATCTCAAACGTTCTGTAGAAGATTTTTAGCAGATTTAGGAAGTTATTTGGTTCACACACTATTTGTTTCTATTCTTTACAACTGAATAAAAGTTGTGTAAGCATTTTAGTATTTTAATTTAATCATAATTTTACGCATTAAATCTAAGAACTAGTTGGTTAATAATTTATAACAGATTTTTAAGTAATCTATTGTCATGAAGATTATTTACAGGTTGTTTTCTTTATGAAATAGTTTAGCTAAGTTTAACTGGGTTTAGTTTCACTGAAGCTTATATTATCTGGAACAATGTGGAATGATTTTTGTGATACTACAATCTGCAACCAGTCTTTTTGTAACACTTCTCCGACTGTACTCGTTCAGCAGTTGACTGTCCTCAGAATACTGAAATTGAGATAATACTTCAATAAATAAAACGAATAGCTAGGCACTCGGTTTCTTGATGTAAAGAATCATTGATCGCAACATAAAAGTGGACTATAACCTTTTTGATAAACCTAAGTAGGTGCCTAGGTACATACTAAGTACTAATATTCTGTGGTACGAGTATTACGAGATTGTATACGAGGCCTGTTTTTACGAACACGACATCCCTGTAATTTTATTCATCCAGTTAGTAAGGTTGCGACGATTTTTGCGCTGACATCCTACTAACTTACTAAAGGATTTCTTACCCTGAAGTAGTTTCGTCTGCAGCCGCCGGCACACTGGGAAATAAGACATCTCTATTCCTCTTCATCCAGTAAGTAAGGTAGGTTGCTACGACGATTGAGCTAAAGGCATAAATAGTAGCCGATATTGCTCCGGCGCCAGCCGCGCTTACAAACAAACGCGCTGACATCTTGCGCCAGACTGATTCTGTCCATGTCGAGTATATGCCTGATTTTAGGTCGTAACCTGAAAGAATGACCCTTGTTAGCCTGGGAATGTCACCGATTTTTCCACCCGACAGCCTGATCAGATAGTCTGATAGAAAGTTCACCCTGTACCTATATGTGCGAGATAGTGATTCTGTTCATGTTATGGGATATTACTATGGGGATCAGCGGCAGATGTTAATACAATTATTGTACTCCAAAAAAGAGCCATTCGGGCTATCTATAATTTGAATTCACGGGCATCACTAAGAGCGGTGTTCAACAACATTACAATATTAACAGTTCCGTCATTATATATATATGAAAATGTTATGTATGTTCGCAAAAATATTGATAAATTTAGAAAGCACTCAGATGTTCACAATAGGAATACACGGAACAAAGACAAACTATTAAATACAGCATTTAGACTACAAAAAACAAACAAAAGCTTCATGGGAAACTCTATTCGATTTTACAATAAAATTCCTGGAGAGATCTTAGACTTGAATGAAAATAAATTTAAAAAATGTATAAAACATAACTTAGTTCAAAAAGCATACTACACGATCAATAGCTACTTGGATGATAAAAATGCATGGTGTTTTCCAGTCGCTGTGAATAATACTGATATGCCGCCTAGTTTATTTTAGTTATTTATTTTTTGACAAGGCCCTATATAGCCGCTGCATTATTTATTTATTAATGTTTTACAATATGTACCTAGTTTAAGAATTTTTTATTTTATTTATAATTTTAAGATCATTTTAGACAAAGCCCCTATACAGCTGCAACACAAAATGAATTACCCATGTACTTTTACAACTTTTAATGAACTATCTTATTTTAATTGAATTAATGATTATTATTATTTTTAAATTGTACAAAAATTGACCTAACTAAGTGTTCTTTATAAGATCCTATGGTTTAAATAAATGAATTAAATTAAATTAAAGTTCACTGTAAGCATGTTGGTTCACTGTAAGCATAAAGTAAAAAATACGAGTTTTACCTCGGTTTTGAACTGTAACCTGAAATTCTATTACAAGGATGAATTCGATACTTTGTGATCTAGATTAGGTACTGACCGTCAATCGTAAATGCAGGACTAATGGCTTCACTCATATTCATCGAAGTCTGCATGCAGACTCCCGTGTGATTCCAACCCATCAACCAGTAATATCCGTAACCCTGGAATTACATTTGAATCTTTTAAATTCAGTTGTTTTGTTTATTTATAAGTAAGATAACAACTTCATAGAAATGTAGCTTCGGCTTTAGCAGGCATTAAGCCATGTCGGAGGCCTTAAGGCGGCTTAAAAACTCCCGTCACCAGATTTGGCCACTAACTCATACGCCACTAACTCGTACATAGCTTGCTTTTAAGGCCGTGCTCACTTTGGATACGACTTCATCCGAATTTGATTCGCGTGTAAACATACGACTACCTACGCACGAATGATCCCGACCTTCCAAGAACTATGGGAGCGCTCACACTGCATGCGATCAGTCGTATACGTATACGTACGTTTACTTACGACGTCCGAATACAATCCGAACTTGTTGGGATTTATCACGCAGTCGTACGTTCAGTTATGCGATATCACTGCCTATTTGACGGAGAAAAACGTATGCAGTGTGAGCACTCAATTCGCATGAACAGTACTCGTACGTTAACGTACGAACAAATTCGTGTCCAATGTGAGCACAGCCTACTTACTGGTTTCTCGATGTTCTTGCAAGCAGTATCATTAGCCTGTACTTCAGTTCCGGCTAGCATAGCTAGAAGGTGTCCTGTAAACGCGGCCGGATTGCTGGAATAACGCGCGACACTTGCGTACATTGACGGTGGGGTAGGAGTTAAGTTGTCTAGGTCGCTGGTTCCATAGTCCACGGCCTGCATTAGTGAGCAAGCTTGGCTGCGTGTGTAGCAGTACAGCATTTCGTCTACCTGAGGATAAAATTAGTAAAACGACGGCTATTTAATTATGTTGAACAAGTCGCACACCTTTCCATACAAACGTGGAAGGGTAACCACTCCACTGTTTGACGTTGACCAACCAAAACTAAGGATTATATCAATTTATCTCGTCATAATATATCTGTCTGTATACAGCCCAAACCATAAAAAAAGTATTCATTTAAAAAATACAACGTCAAACAGTGGAGTGGTTACCCTTCCACGTTTGTATGGAAAGGTGTGCGACTTGTTCAACCTTAAGGCGAAGGGTAAACCCAGACCACCTTTTCGCTCGCACATTTCAACATTTTTGAAGATAAAATATAACTAAATGTAATTATGTGCTTCAGGGTCGAGAGAATAACAATGCAAAGGTTCAATAAAAATATCACATTGATCCAAACAAGTTTTCCGACCAAAAAACTTGTAAATGCGATAAATTAAAGTGCACATTTTTTGGTTAGAAAACTTGCGAGAAGGTTGTCTGGCTTTACCCTTCGCCCTAATGAGGGTTCCAGATATAAAATTGCAAGATATGTGACGTCACACTAGGGAAGGGGGTGTCACAAATGTGACCAACTGTGACAAGAACGGGGCCAAAAAAAATTTAAAGTTTTGAAAATGAAAAATTTAAAATTGAATTTCGGTTTATAGCCCTGAGATGGATATACATCTCACAAATCCGGAGATGAGATGGTATGTATAAAAATGGTTTAAACTCGTAAATGGCTACGTACCTAACAGTTTCAAAATTTACTATTACACACACACAGTCACTGTAAAATATATCGCGAAGATTCAAGTCTTGACTTTGTATGGGCCTTTGGGTTCTTTATTCTAGAACAGATTTTGAACCTTCTAATGCTATAGTGAAAAGGATATATGAGAAATCATACCAAATGCGCAGAAACGCTAAGATTGCCAGTATATTCTGCGTCGACTACTTTCTTATACAGAGTAAGTGCTAGCGCTGTGGCCAGTCGAGATATCTTCACTTGCATGTCCGTTTCATTCATTACGCCACTCGCTACCAGCTCATCAGTTGTTCTAACTGAAAATACATTTGTATTCAAGATCCTATTTACAAAGTGAGTTCGATCCCCACCAAGAACAAACATTTGTGCGACAGGTTTGTATAGAAAGCGACCGAATTAGCCATTCATAAATTGAATTTTGCGACATCGTAGTGAAGGTGGGTGAATGACCTGTATTGCGGTGTTATTTGGCACCTACTATAGCAAACATGGATATTTGTTCTGTGTCTGGTTGTTACTATGTACATATTATATTTAAAAGTACTTATGCATCTACAAAAAAAGTAAGTATTCTATCAGCTATCTATCTTCCGAGGTAACATTTGCTTAAATTGGGAGTAGAAGACGTTATATTGTGAAATTTTCTATCCATGAATATTTATTATATACGTTAGCTTTCGCCTGCGACTTCGTGGTCCCGTTTGATCCTCTTGATTTTCCGGGATAAAAAGTATCCTAGGTGTGTTAATCCAAGTTACGAACTATATATTATATATTTCAAGTTTCATCCAAATCGGACCTGTAGTTGCAACGTGATTAAAATACAAACATCAACAATTAGTCATTTATAATATAAGTGGGATCTAAATTAAAATTGAAAAATAAACACTCACATGTCCCATTACTTCCGATACTGATATTTCGATATTCATATCCAATTTGATAGTATTCGTCCAGAGCAGAGTTGTAATACATATTAGTAAATTCCTCTGCATGGTCCACTAATACTATTTCTGCTAGAGACTCCGTGCGGTTCTTCAGAATTCGTCGAAAAGAATGGATAGATGATGGTGGTATGTTCGGAGTGAATTTTGGAATCAAATCCTCCTTGAATCGGTTGTAGTTCGTGGTCATATCATTCATAAATTCTGGTATCTGCAAAAAAAAAAAAAACATTTTAATTGATTGGCCACCTTCCGTCACCATCATCAGATCAGCTTGCTGTCATATTTATTGCATTGTCACTGAAGACTATGCAAAATTTAAGCTAAATCGGACATCCGGAAGTAGGTCACATTTGACATACATCAATGCAAATTAAATAAAAGCATAGATTAATATAAAAGTTAGTAAAAACGCATAAAATCTGAACAAAACAATCACAAATCTGAACAGCCTGGTACAAAACTACAAACATATCCACTGAGGCCTCTCAGGGGTTAAAAAATAATTTGATAAAATAATACTAACACCTTCATCGACCTGGACATTTGGCGTGAAGGCATACATAGGCCACTTTGCATTAGGTGTATCACTGTCTTGGTTCTGTAGTGAGCCGCCTATTTGGCCGACTTCAACGTGCAACTCGATATCATCAGGCGATAGAGGCGCATGGTCAGGCCATTGACCTTTACTAAGGTCGTAGGCTATGCGCTGCGAACCAATGTAGTCAAAAGCTTCGCCGTTGAAGAATGTAAACAGGATGTTGTGATCTGAAGCAAATTAAGTACCTATTTTATAGGGTACTAGCAGCGCCTCGCGGTTTCACCCGCGTAATTCCCGTTCCCGTGGGAATTCCGGGATAAAATATAGCCTATGTTCATCAGGGATAATGTAGGATTCTAATGGTAAAAGAATTTTTTTAATCGGTCCAGTAGTTTCGGAGCCTATTCAATTCATACAAACAAACAAACAAACAAAAAATCAAACCTTTCCTCTTTATAATATTTGTATAGATGTATAGATGTATAGATGTATAGAAAATGGGTAAATCCCTATGTCACAGGGATCGTACAGTCTACGACGTAGAAGGTTTATAGAATATCTAAACCTCAAGTAAGCAAATGCGGAAATATTAGCAAAATTATACCTACCAAAGCCAGCAAAGTTCTATGTTGCGTGTGATCATAAATTTTTACTATATTATTATGTTGTCAATCCTTGTTAAAAGTAGATACCTATGTGTGTACTTTAGTTTACATACTGAATGGTGGAAATTGTTATCTACTATTCACTTATTGGTAGGTAAATTAGTTGTAACGAACTAGAAACCTGTCCTATCCCTTTCTCCTTTCCGCATGCACGCAATAAAAATGTGCCATCTCGTTTTGATGGCTATTCGCACTATTTTGCGTCGCGCGAATCCGTGACGCAGTCTTAAGAGATTCGTCCCCGCCGCTGACGTGATCAGTCGCCTCCTGCGCACCCGTAATTTATAACCGCTGTGTCGCACCGCTATCGTGCCGCTGTTGTGCCGCGTCGCGCCGCTATCGTACCGTGTCGCGCTCGCGCCGCACCTACCGAAAGGAAACTGCAAACATCGCTTTGGAGCTGCTGGGAAGACTACCAGGTACGTGCATGTTTCACATCCTTGTGTTCTGCTGTATTCTACTCCTGTCTTTTCCACCTACAGCAGTGATCCTATTGTCATCCGCTAGTTCGTTACTACCTAAACCTAAAATACAGTCCACTACAAATTTCGAAAATATAACAACCCCCGTGAAATATAGAACTCACACCCCTCTATGGTTGAATAAGGTCCTGAACCAACCAATATTTATCACCATAAGATTTCCTTCGAGCCGGATGAATAATCTATTTCCAATTAATTTAATTTAACGTAAATTGTATTTAATATCTACCGCCCCGCTTAGGACGTTTGAGTTTCCTTTATAGCCTAGTTCATATATTTAGGTATTTTCATATTTTACTGGTCACGTCTAATTAATTTTCATAACCCCGCTATTTGATTTTGTACGTTAAATCCTGCTGGTTAATTGTATAAGTTGTTCAATTTCTTTTTATATTCGCACCCCGCATGGGCAACTTATTCACCGCATTCTTTGCACCGCTAAAATCAGTATAGGAGCTTCGTACATTAATCGTATACCGCTATCACACGTTTCTATTCCTACTTTAGAATCATTTCGCTATTACTTTATTATAAAGTTCATAAATTTGAGTCAAATTATCGAAGTATTCGCTCGCTTATTTTAAACTACCCGCAATCCGCGTATTTGCTCATTCTCTGCTCCGCTCGCAAACTCGCTAACGCTTTGGTTGAGTTTTGTATTGCTGTCCGCCATGTTTTGCACTGCAAGTACGCAGAATAGGCAATAACTAGTATTGAACGCAAAATCTACGCGTACTCTTTGCCTAATCTGTGTCATTCTCTTTGGCTACTGCGCGTACGCAGAATAGGCTGAATTTGTATTGAACGCAAATTCTACGCGTACTCTTAGCTAATCTGTGTCATTGGCAGCATAGGTAGGTACTTTGTGACCTATCTAACCTACTGCGCAGGGAAGATAGGTTTGTTATTTTCATTTTAAGTTTATCTTCGCATCTATTGGAGTTTTTGAAGTTTTCCTTTTGTGCGTTTGTCTTTATTTACCGCTGATTCTTATTCACAATGAGTAAAAAGGATAAGGTCGCTGTTTCTGACGACTCAGATGATGGCTTTAGTGAAGAAAAAGGTCAGCAGGCTATGTTCGAGTCAAAGCGCGAAATTCTATTTGCCCGTATGCAAGGAATTTACGACTTGGCCAAGAAAGTGGAGGCTGATCCTTCCAAATTTAAGTCTTTGCAGCACACCGCGTTTAATATCGATCAATTGCATACTGACTTTGAAAAGATATTAGATTCATATAACGCCGTTTCTCTGAAGGTCAACCCTAAACATGTAGTTAAGTATCAGGAATGGACAAACTTTGACATCATGTATTGCCTTGTCAAGCAAGTCATTCAAAATCATTCGCCATCTAACACACGTGAATCGTTGTCTCCGCAAATAGAAAAATCTAAACCTAGACTTCCTAAAATTGAATTACTATCCTTTAATGGTGATGTCCGTTCATGGCCGCTATTTTACCAACAGTTCAAATGCACCGTTCACGAGAACGCGTCACTGTCAGATAGTGACAAGATGTACTATTTGGTTGGTAAACTATCTGGATCCGCTGCGTCCGTTTGTGCCCGACTTCCTCCTACCGCTGAGAATTATCCTATTATTTGGGAGGCGTTGGTACAAAAATATGACGATTCCAGACTACTCGCTAGTTCATACCTAAATCAGTTGTTAAGTTTTAAACCGCTCACCGCTAATAGTGCTACTGGTCTTGAATCATTTTTAAATAATTTCGACACGTCTGTAGAAGCCTTTAGACAACTGAGTCTTGGAGACTTGACTGATTTTATGCTGCTGCATCTCGCTCTGCAGCGACTAGATTCGGAAACTGTCAAGTTATTTGAAATAATGTACCGCAAAGATAAAATCCCTACTTATTCAAATCTAATTGAATTTGTAAAGGAACAAAGCAAAGTGCTATCTCGATTAGCTGGCCCAACCATAAACCCGCAAGCGCAGCACAAAGTTCGCAACACGCACACTCCTAAGCCTAGTACTAGTACTCAAGGTCAGACAAAGTCTTTTGTGAATACTGACCGGGTGTGTGGTACAAGTGATAAGAGTAACTGCACTTTGTGTCATCGTGATAAACATGATCATTTGTATCGCTGTTCCGCATTTATGAAATTGACGCCTGTGGATAGGTATAATTTCATAAAAAATAATTTGTTTTGCAACAACTGTTTAAGTGTGAAACATAAAACTGCAGTGTGTGATTCTAAGCGCACCTGCACTTATTGTACTGCCAGACACCACTCGCTACTCCATTTTAATGCGCCCGCTAATAATAAAATTATTCCCGCTTGTAAAAACCCGCACTCTAAATATACCGCTACCGCTCATGTCTCAGGGCCCACCGCACCTGGGCATGTTATCTCTTCCGAGTCCCATACTCGAACCCCCGCTATAGCCCCTGCGCCTCATGCGCCTAAGGGCGAATCTCCGCTACCCGCATTCACATCCGCACCCGCAAATGATCCAGGCACATCTGTTTGCAATGTGTCTTATGATCACGATTCGCACACAATAACAACGGCGTTATTGGCTACCGCTAAAATAAAGGTTCTCGATTCCTTTAACCGCCCTCACTATTTGAGATGCTTGGTCGACCCCGGCTCTCAAAGTGAGTATATTTCCGCTTCATGTAGCAAGCGCCTATCGCTTCCTATATCTACGCAAAACCGCTTCTCTAAAGCCCAAGGTATAGGAGGAGTCTCCCAGAAGATTCTGGGTATGACTTCGCTCAAATTCACCTCTCGCTTCGACGACGAACAGGAATATCATATCCAGCCCATGGTGGTAGATAGCATTACGTCACGACTCCCTGACTCGCGCGTCGATGTCAGCGCTCTGAGTCACATACGTAATCTGCCCATGGCGGATGATGATTTTTCAGAGCCCGGTCCTATTGACCTTTTATTGGGCGTGAATTTGTATTGTCAAATCCTCCTATTTAATAAAATAACCGCAAAAAATCTACCCGCAGCCTTGGAAACAACTTTAGGTTATATCGTTATGGGAAACGCCCCCGTTATATCGCCACACTCTTCTTTTCATACCTTTTGTGCATTTATGAGTGACCCGCTTCACGAACTCGTAGAAAGGTTTTGGTCCACTGAGGAGCCGCCTTCCAAGATGTTCTTAAGTCCCGACGATCAACGCTGTGAAGATATTTATACTTCGACCACTACGCGAAACGAAGATGGTAGTTATGTAGTGCAGCTACCTTTTAAAGATGACCCGCAAAAGCTAGGTAACTCCTACATAGCCGCAAAGAAAAGGTTTTCATGCCTTGAAAGGAAGTTTTTACGATCCCCGGACTTACATAAAAAATATAATGAAATTATTTCTGATTATCTCGACAAAGGTATTTTAACGCGCGTTTCTACTGACGAATGTACTTCTCCAGGTTATTACCTGCCGCACCACCCTGTAGTTCGGGACGACAAGTCCACGACTAAAGTCCGCATTGTTTTAGATGGCAGCGCTTCGACTGATTCAGGCCTGTCGCTAAACGATATTTTATATAAAGGCTGCAATTTGCAGGCCGATATATTTAACATTTTATTAAATGTTCGCATACATCGTATTGCCTTTTTCGCAGACGTTAGGCAGATGTATTTATGCATATATACGCATCCCGCACACCGCTGTTATCAACGGATACTATATAGGTTTTCTCCAGACGAATTGCTTGAAACGCTTCAGTTTGAGCGTGTCACCTTTGGCCTTCGCTCTTCTCCAATGTTGGCGCTGCGTACTTTACGCCAGTTGGCACAAGATGAGAGACAAAGGTGGCCTACTGCGGCTGACGTCATCGAACGGGACGTCTACATGGACGATCTTGCATCTTCTGCTTCTTCTGTGGATCAAGCAGTTAAGATTGCTCAGGAATTGATTCAAATGTTTAAGGCCGGTGGGTTTGACTTAGTCAAATGGACTAGTAACTCATCCGAGCTGCTAAAGCACATACCCGTATCGCATAGGCAATCTGAATCAATTTCGTTCGATGATGATGACACGTTCAAAATATTGGGACTACGCTGGCTCCCCGCATCTGATAACTTTATATTTTTGACATCCGTCCCACCATCCATTTTTACAAAACGCGCTATTTTATCTATGACCGCACGTCTGTACGATGTCTTAGGACTCGTCGGACCCGTAATTCTTTACGCTAAATTGATAATCAGGGAACTGTGGCTTCTGCACATCGATTGGGATGGCGAGCTACCCTGTGATATCACCGCATTATGGCAAAGATATATATCTGAGCTACCGCTAATCTCGCAACTCAAGTTTCCTCGCCATGTAGGTATTGAGGAACATGGTTCTAAAATCTCGCTAATCGCATTTTCGGACGCAAGTGAAAAGGCGTACGGCTGCGTGGTATACCTACATGTTTCTAACGGTAACCAGCCAGCGTCGATCTCGCTTTTGTGTTCCAAGTCCCGCGTCGCATCAGCCAAATCAACAATTACGTTGGCTCGGCTTGAGCTCAATGGCTTAGTGCTTCTCGCCAAGCTATTGCGCTCTGTTTATGAATCGCTATCCGCACGTTGTCAAATTGATAACGTTTTCATATTTTCTGACTCGACAGTCGCTCTGTGTTGGGTAACTTCCTCTCCTCATAAGTTTCATACTTACGTCGCAAACCGCATCTCAGACTTTCAGTCTACCTCGCCATCGCAAAACTTATATCACGTCGCAGGTGTCGAAAACCCTGCCGACTTAGTGTCTCGTGGCCTTTTGCCCTCGCAGATTTTAGATAGTGACCTGTGGTTCCGTGGACCCCCATGGATGTCTTTGCCGCTGGCAGATTGGCCAGTTGAGAGATTCTCCTCTACTCCAAATCAATTGCCCGAGGAAAAAACTTTGTCTCACGTGACTGTGGCAAAGGAGGAGAACCCTTTCATAACTTTAGGATCCAAGTTCTCTTCTTGGCATAAGTTTCTTCGCGCCACGGTTATTGTTCTACGCTTTCTCAAAGTTCTACCGCGCAGCAACGTTATTACTGCTGAGGATTTAGATATTGCAGAAAGTAAAATCATACAGGCTGTTCAGCAAACCTATTTTGCTAATGATATAAAAAATATTCAAAAGAACAAATCTTGTTCAACCGCTTTACGGAAGTTATCCCCATTCATTTCTGATGAAACCGTTCGAGTCGGAGGGCGACTCTCATATTCGAGTCTAGATTTTAATCAAAAACACCCCGCTCTTATGCCTAAAAATGGGCACATCGCTGAACTAATTGTAGATTGGTACCATCGTGAAAATAGTCACGCTGGTCCACAGCTACTTATGTCAATCTTGCGACAAAAATATTGGTTCTTATCCGCTAGGCGCTTAGTGCGCAACCGTATTCATAAATGCGTTCGTTGTTTTAGATTGAACCCTAAACCTACATTTCCCGCTATGTCAGATTTGCCCAGTTGTCGCGTTGAACCTTGTAAGGCTTTCACGCACACAGGTGTCGATTACGCTGGCCCGCTGTATATTACGACGACTAGAAAAAGAGGTGTACGCAGCCAAAAGGCTTATCTCTGTGTCTTTGTGTGCTTAGTCACTAAAGCGGTACACATTGAATTAGCGTCCGATCTCAGCTCCGCTACGTTCTTAGACGCATTCAAACGATTTCTATCGAGACGTGGTCCGTGCAACTTCATATACAGTGACAATGGCACAAACTTTATCGCTTCGCAATCCTTTCTAAAGGAACTATTTGAATTCTTAAAATCTGACGCATATTATCAATCTTTCAACGACGAACTCGCTAAGCATAAGATCACCTGGAAAAGGTCGCCCCCATTAGGAAGCCATTTTGGTGGAATTTGGGAAGCTAACATTAAAAGTATAAAATCGCTTCTCTTCCGTGTAATCGGAAAGCAAATCCTCACTTATGAGGAGATGCTCACGGTGCTTAATCAAGTCGAAGCTGTATTGAACAGTCGACCTTTGTACGTCTTAAGCTCCGACCCTTCGGAGCCAACCGCATTAACACCGTCGCATTTTTTATCAACTAAACCGTTAGCTTTCTTACCCGCTGCTGATGTCAGCGGAGAACGAGCAAGTCTTTTGTCTCGCCATTCTTTAATGGACTCGCTAGTCCAAACGTTTTGGAAGCGATTCAAAGACGAATACCTCCATAATTTGCAAATGCGCGAAAAATGGAATACTGCTAGTAACCCGCTTACTGTAGGCACCGTAGTTCTCATAAACAACGAAAACGCGCCTCCGTTGGCTTGGAAGTTAGGTAAAATTTCTGAAGTCTTCCCTGGGAAAGACGGTAGAATTCGTTGCGTAAGAGTAGAAACTGGTGATAGCTCGTACGTCCGTCCGGCGACAAAGCTGTCGCCTCTGCCTATACAGTAGGGTGACCATATCGCGTAATTTTCTCGGATATTTTATCCGATCCGCTAGTTTTAGTTTTTTATATATTTCCGCTTTTATGCCGCTATTATTAATTAGGATTATTTTTAGTCTTGGAACCGCTTTTTTTATATTAACCCGCTACGCTATTTCATATTCCTTTCGCTTTTGAAGGAATCCTTCAAGGAGGGGGAGATGGTGGAAATTGTTATCTACTATTCACTTATTGGTAGGTAAATTAGTTGTAACGAACTAGAAACCTGTCCTATCCCTTTCTCCTTTCCGCATGCACGCAATAAAAATGTGCCATCTCGTTTTGATGGCTATTCGCACTATTTTGCGTCGCGCGAATCCGTGACGCAGTCTTAAGAGATTCGTCCCCGCCGCTGACGTGATCAGTCGCCTCCTGCGCACCCGTAATTTATAACCGCTGTGTCGCACCGCTATCGTGCCGCTGTTGTGCCGCGTCGCGCCGCTATCGTACCGTGTCGCGCTCGCGCCGCACCTACCGAAAGGAAACTGCAAACATCGCTTTGGAGCTGCTGGGAAGACTACCAGGTACGTGCATGTTTCACATCCTTGTGTTCTGCTGTATTCTACTCCTGTCTTTTCCACCTACAGCAGTGATCCTATTGTCATCCGCTAGTTCGTTACTACCTAAACCTAAAATACAGTCCACTACAAATTTCGAAAATATAACAACCCCCGTGAAATATAGAACTCACACCCCTCTATGGTTGAATAAGGTCCTGAACCAACCAATATTTATCACCACTGAATAAGGTAACCAATATGTATAATTATCAGCTTTCAATACAAACAGTTTTCTTACCATATTTATCAGCATCTGTATCTGGAATCATCTGGGACAAAATGGTGGCCGTTGAGAGTAATGTGACCAACCCCACCACAGCGCTGGATGCTCCGGGAGATACATCTGTGCAAATATCACGAATTTATTAAAAAAATAACACCCATATAAAGGTAGAATAGCTAACTCGAACCTGAAGACGTGCAGGGCCTACCTTATGCGCTTAAGGCTAGTAAAAATACCGAGCTCCGTAGATGGAGGTTTAAAATCGTTCTTCCAGCAGGGCTAGCATGGGCCGGGGACAAATTGTCTTTCCACCGTTTTTATCTACTTGTCGGTGGAAATAATTCTCTTCTCCACCTTACATAGCATGGCAACAGGGAAAAGGGATAAAATGTTTCCACTTGACAGGAAATCTATGCAGTGCGGCCTATTAATAAACAGCGCCACACACTAGGCAATAGGAACATGAGTAAAAACTTGGGATAACTAGATCAGATTGATTGAAAAAACATAACTTCATAAATAATAAACTAGATTAACTTACTGTCAAATAATGATGCTGAATCAATTCTAGCGGTGACCAACGTAACATTCTCTTTTGTAGCTTTTTTTTTCTAAAACAAAAGAACTTACTTTAGAGGTTAGTTGCCCAGGCATCGGCATCGGTATAGCCCTAATTAGGGCTAGTTTTCGTTTCCATAGTCCTACTCAAATGGAAGTTACCAGATATTAGGGATAAAAAAAGTTTTAACAGTTCTAGACGTAACAGTTCTATAGAACAAATGGGAGTTACCCGTTCAATACTTTAAAAAAACAAACCTGAACACGTGGGAACAGTGAGTAGTACACATTGTAGTCGCCGATTGGATCGCATATTCTGGTGGGCGTGAGTAATGAGGTGGAAAGTGACCTAAAACAAAATTATGGTTACAGAACATGTACTAGTTAGTATAGTCTCATTTCCTTTCCATTTTTTCGGACATTTAGTATTCATTTTTGTGTTGTGTTAGAACTTATAAATAAACATAGATAAAGAAACCCAACGATGTGTCTATGTCTAGTGCCTGGGACTGTTTAGTATTAGCTTCGAATTCATAAAACATGTAATCTGTCACTAGAGTGTCCTCTATCTAGAGACAGATTCAGATGCTAAGCTGGCCAAAGTGGCTAATGTACCTACAGTAATGTATGCTGTTAATGTGTGGTTGAAACAGTTTGGCAAACTGTTCAGCGTGTTACAGGAACACGCAATAATAAAAAAATAAAGATTGAAATTGTGGATTGCGTGAAAATGTCCAAGGATATTTATTAATTATTATTTAGTAAACCCGTATTTTTTGGTACTAACATTATCACTAAGTTATTTTTCTGCTGCAAATGGCCGTATCAAATTCGATAAAAAAAGTTATAGTGCAACTTACGTCATTTCCTTCCTTTGCCCAGCAGTGGGATGATTTTGAAAAAGCATTACAATATAGCAGATATTAAAACTAATGATGTACTAAACTAAGTACCTATACACTATATACCTTTATATTTATTTCTCTATTTTTTAGGCATTGATATTTTGGTACTCAATCTTATGACCATATATGAATAGAGAAGTCATCTTTCGGAGGCATGTCTGGACTTTATATTCGGACCAAGCCATTTCCCACACGTTGCTAATTCGTGCAAGTTGCGTGCAAGGGGATCGGCGAGAAAGCCAGTTACTAATATACTACAAGCAAAGGATAAAACTACTATCCCTTTTTTACAGAACTTACCTCCTCATGCATAGTTCGCTGTTTACAGCCGCAAACATAAATGAATTTATTTCTAGTGAGCACAATGGTCGTCCTTTTTGGTTGTCTCTGTCCGTATTGAATCTGCAAATTATTTGAATATTAAGTTTTTATTTTAAGACCCGATCAGCTCCTGCGGTCCTGTTTTGGATCTGGCTTTGATTGTGGCAGTGCAATGCAGCAAGACACTCTCAGGCCCGTATTCCGTAGCCTTACTCAAGCACTGATCCATACTCAAGCACAGATTTTTGTATGAAAATCTCTACTCAAATATATGCTTGAGTAACGATTTCTGTCTCGGAATACGGGCCTAACAGCCGAATACTCAAACGCAACTCAAACTCCACTCAATTTAAGTCCCGCTTAAATTATTGCCATCTCTTACAATGAGTAATGTCAAACAGAGGTAGACCAATCTTAAGTGGTGCTCAAATTCGAATGACGTTTGAGTATTCGGCTGTATGTATTGTTTTTCAAATAGTTATGCTGTCACTTGCCCCACAGAATATACAAGTACCTACACAGCAATTTCGTGACCGTGTAAACAGAATGTGTCGATATTTTGTGGCCCTAGGTATAAGAGTACACCGTACCTTTTAAAGCATTCTTCAATCTTATCTATATCTTCATTGTGCTCTATGGAAGAAAACAATATCGGGAAGGGAACATCTCTCCGTAAAAGTCCAGAGCCCTTTTTATTCCATGAAGATTCAGCAGAGCACTGGCTTTTCGGATCTGAAGCATACTCATTTGGACATTGAGACTCCAGAGAAAACGACATTGCTCTAAAAAAAAAGATTATTTTAATCAATAGATCTATTTGCACCAACTACTAAAAAAAGTGTAGTGCAGGGGTAAAATCTGCTATAACAACTATTGTTTTACAGCCATACTAAATGAATCTCAGTGTGACTCCGAGTATAGAAGAATTATTTTGGGTTGAGTTGCAGAAACTAATTGACCTTTGAAAAAAAAAATGATTTTTTTATGTATTTGAAAACTTTAATATTAATAAGATTGATATTTAATACAGAAAAACTTAATAAACAATATTTTTCAATTAATTATAAACAATTAAAAATTTAAAAAATTTAAAAAAAAGTCACGTGACTAATAAACGCGCCATTATTGGTAACCATAGTTGTGACGTCATAATGTTGCCTATATATAATACAATTACAAAACTGTAAAAAAGCCAAAACTAAAATTAAGGACATGAGAAAACTAAATATGCAGTTTTACTAAATAAACGATTCTGATTTCAAAAATCGAGTTTGTCTGTTTGTTTCTTCCCGGATCACGGAAATCTAAGACGTGGATTCTAAGATACAGCTTGACCTCTCTAAACCAAAAGCCGCCTTTGGCACGAGGTTCATCGTATGCTGATTGACAGATATTTTTGTGGAAAGTTTCGCACGCGTACGAAGTCGCGGGTATCAGCTAGTAACTATTTAAAAACAGTACAGCGTTTACGGCTATTACCAAGTGACTAGACACTAATATCGATAACTATTGAGGTTCAACATTTTCAATATAAATTTGAATATTAAACAATGACAACAAAATTAAATAGATCAAAACACTGTACTTATCCTACTAATATTATAAACGCGAAAGTTCGTAACGATGTATGTATGTATGTATGGATGTTTGTTACTCTTTCTCGCAAAAACTACTGATCCGATTTGGATGAAACTTGGAATATATATTGTCCGTAACCTGGATTAACACATAGGATACTTTTTATCAGTAAAAACATCAGTCCAGCCGTTCATTTGTTAGAAATGGTAGGTTTAGGCCGGTTTCAGAGCTCGACCGACCGTCGGTGCGTACGTCGGTCGCGCTTGTCATTTGTATGGAAATTAACGCGCGTACCGTCAGCGTAGCTTATGCATTCACAGACTTGCATAGACATAGCTACGCCGACGTACGGTCAGCGCTGACTGTCGGTCGAGCACTGTTTACAGCCTTAGCAAAACACAACTGACATAGAACAACTGACAGCTTGGATAAAACCTGGCCGTAAATAATCAAATTAAGAAAACAATATTTTCATTCTTAAGCTACATGTACAAAGATGAAATTTTTACAAGCGATTCGATTTGGATGAAACTAGGAATATATAATTGTCCGTGACCTGGATTAACACATAGGCTAGGTAGGTACTTTTTATACCGAAAAATCAACGGGATCCAACGGGACGCGAACGAAGTCGCGGGCACCTACTAGTTATTTCTATATGAACTGCAATGAGTGAAAACTAACATTATGACGTCACACGCGCTCGGGAGCTGTCGGCGTGTTTTCGTCGGCGTCGGTACTGGATTCAAAAATTAAATTTTTATTTTAAAAATTAAATTTTTATTTTGCAATAACTTTTGAATAATTGCGAAAAAAAATAAAAATATATAGTTTTGTTATAAAACTTATTATATGATCTTTCCATTTATCACATTTTTTTTTCAAAAGGTCATTTATAATAAAACAGACATACCTATTTGAATTTTCCTTTTCATCATAAATCAAAACACCAGCAATATTCTCAGGTTTTTCCATAAACAGTTCAATTATATTATTAAATAATGATGTATTCACAACTGCCATGTATGGGCCGGCAGAAGCTTCTGTGACGAGCCACTTAGCATCATCTATATCTTCTACCATTTGTACAACTCCCACAGCACCATTCAGAGAAGCTGTTGAAACAATGTGTATTGAGTATTAGGAGCATACACTGGCAGCTTTAACCAGCAGGAGTTGACTACTTCAGGCTGCAACTGTATAATGAACTACCTTCTACGATCTTTTATTTATTCTAATATACTAAACTGCTTTTAGCACTTGTGAACACTCCAGACAAAAATCTGGCGAGAGTGTGGGTATTTAAGGGTAATAAAATCATGTGGAATGAAAGAGCTCTTCTCAAATACTAATATGTCTCTTTCTACTAGACTGTATAGGTAGTTAGAAAGCTCACAGAGAGTAAGGTGACCTATTTCTATCCAGCATGTAACTATGTGCTGATCCAAGTTAGATAAATACTATAATAAGAAATTGATCATAAACTACATACATGAACATCCTGCTTGATGTGTACCATTCAATCGTCTGAAACAGGCGTTATTTGCGTTAACAGATGAGTAAATCTGTTCATGGAGTCTTTCACAGTTTGTAGCTGAAAAGAAGTTGACGGTATGCAGGTAAGTAAAATGTACAGTACAGTTGCTTCAGTAAGAGTATTTTGTTTTTCGAATAGATACGTAGGTACTCACGAGAAAGCCCGTAGAACAAGAGCGAAAACAAAATGATGAAAATCATTCTGAAACACTGCTTTGCATATACGCTGAATGAGAAAGATGTTTGGGGATAATACATAAACTGCTTGTATGTTATTTGTTTGCAGCAGATCCAATAAAAAGGTTTTCACAAACAAAACAGCATCTTTACTTACAAAATTACAGCTTTTCTTGCTTGGCAAAATAATGGTAACAGTATGACGAATAGCGTCAAACATGTCGTCAATGTCAAATTAGGGATTGAAACAAGTGTCAGTGTCAAGACAATTGACTTGAGTAAAAAAAAAAGTGCGTGGAGCCCACCGAACATCTATATCCTAGCGGAAAGAAGCCCAACACCATATGTCAGAAGTGGTTACGGTCTACGTTCACTCACCTCAGTTTTAGGGGGATTTTGTTAGAGAGCGCTAGTGCGGGAATGGCGGGAATTTGAATCCCTAGCCTAGCCCCTAGGTAGGTATTTTGTTTCCTAAGAATTTTTAAAGAACTACAAAATTTATTTCTTATTTCTGACCAGTTTGAATAACCGAGTACATAAATATTTAGATAGTTCATCTGCAAAGCCTACTGAAACTGAAACCGAGGAAAAATAAAAACAGAAAATTAACAATTTTAAACAACTTTTATATTGAAACACTTGTCTATGACGGGTAGCCCAGTTCAATCTTTAGTAAAGAAAGTAGGCGAAAGATCAAATTATGTCAATTTCTTTCAAATTTACACCGGTGTCGGCCATTGTTTATGTTGTTTATCGTTTGGTTGTACGAGAAAAACTAAAATATTATTAATAAACATGAAAGAGTTGCGTGAAATGTGGAAAATCTGCAGCGACTCACGAAACTATAAACTTGTATCGGTTTCCAAAGCCTAGATGCTTGAATATTTACCGGTAAGTACGCCAATGCTTATATAATTAGCATCAAAAAAAATTTGTTCTTTGACGACCTACGTAAATTAGTTAATACAATCTATTGATGAGTAAGAATCATTAAACTCAATGCAATGCAATGTGCTGAGCTAAGTGAAATCATAATATTTTCAGAAGTGAATCCTGGGCTCGATTTTTGTACTCAAATGGAGCCGGTCTAGCAAGGAACTTCAGAGCAGCCTATATTCTAGTCACAAAATGCTGTGCGAAGATCATTTTCCAAGAAAAGCCTTCCAAGACTATTTGGCGAGGAAGCTCTTTCGTTTTGCCATTCCTGAAGATGCTTTAGCACCACAAGAAATTCCTACTGTGGTGCCGCGCGCTTCAATATCTGTAAATCCCTACTTACTTACTATAATTTTAATATACTTAATATTTTAAAGGAAAATATTAATTTTACGTTCATCCAAAAATGTGAAGTACACTGCTCAGAAGTAATTAGTACGATAATAACGTGTGTGTTTTATATATGCATCAATAGATATTGTGTAAGAAAAACAGAATGTTTTAGGACGAAGCGTCTCGTCTCGTGCAAGATTGAAAAGAAAAATTAACATTTTGCAACATATATTAAGCATTGTAAACAACATATTAAGGCGTATGTATAAGACAGGCAACCCTCTCGCTCGCACATTTCAACATTTTTGAAGATATAATATAACTAAATGTAATTATGTGAAATTGCAGACCTTCAGGGTCGAGAGAATAACAATGCAAAGGTTCAGTAAAAATATCACATTGATCGAAACAAGTTTTCCGACCTAAAAACTTATACCAATACGATTAATTAAAGTGCAAATTTGTTGGTTAGAAAACTTGTTTGCTGTTTGCTATTTACAAATGTTTGTTCTTATGATTGATGTGATGTTAGTAATTTAATCTGGTTAAATTATGGTTTAAACTAATTTATCTATTACTAATATTTTGAGCAAATGCGTTTTTTTACATAGTATTGTCATAGACATGTACGACGAGCTGTATAAAAAAGTGTAAATTGCATCCCGAAATCCCAAAAGTATCAAATATCATAAAGAAATGTTGTAATCTCAATATTTCTAAGACACGATTGCAGACCAAGTTGCCAGTTGCAGGTACACCAATTTATGTAGAAGTTAGCGATATAGTCAATGTAAACCCTAGTAAGTTAGAAACAAAGGTAATTATTAAATATTTTGCCGTTATGCATATAAATTTTAGTCGGTACGCTTAGCTTTATGTAGCAATATGGGATATTGCTACTTAAGCGATTAAAACACTTTCTATGAAAGCTGTATATTAATAATATAGGTAATATTACTCAACTGTTAACTAGAAACCTATGTTCTAGATAAAATATTTTTTTACGACCTTCCCTTTGATGAATATCGTAGGTATAAAGGTTTTGGGATGTTATAAAAATCTTTCTTAAATTCTTTATTGCACACAGAAAAAATATGAACAATCATGTTAAAACTAAATATATGTACAAAGGCGAGCTTAACCGTAATAAGAGTTTTCTTCCAGCAAACCTTTGAGGCATAGGAGAGGATCTTAGGGATTTGTAATAGGATTCTGTAGTGATTCTGTAATAGGTATACATAAGTTAGAATGATTTCAGTTTATGTCTAATTTATCATAACTTAGCATATCTAACTCTAGTATTATTTTAAAATATAAAAGTTGTTTAAAATTGTTAATTTTCAGTTTTTATTTTTTCTCTGTTTCAGTAGGCTTTGCAGATGAACTATCTACATATTTATGTACTCGGTTATTCAAACTGGTCAGAAATACGAAAGAAATTTTGTAGTTTAAAAATTCTTTGGAAACAAAATACCTAGGGGCTAGGCTAGGGATTCAAATTCCCGCCATTCCCGCACTAGCGCTCTCTAACAAAATCCCCTAAAACTGAGGTGAGTGAACGTAGACCGTAACCACTTCTGACATATGGTGTTGGGCTTCTTTCCGCTAGGATATAGATGTTCGGTGCTGTACATTCCGGGGTTGTGTTTTCCATGGTTGTGAAATGACGGCACCCTGACAGTTCTATGCTTTGCTCGGTTCGGTTCTCGAATGACGCCATTTGTTTCTTCGCCAGCTGTGTTAGCTAATTCTGTTGCGTGCTCATTGTGCTGTACTCTGGCGATTTAGTTTGTAATCAAACAATTCACGAATAAAATTCCCGATGACGGAAAAAACTACATCACCCAAGGTATGTTTTCTCCAAATTTTACTAAATATCCTTTTCATTGTTCTGCATTAGGTAGTAGGTGGGTACCTACCTATTTGAAATTCCTAAATCAATAACCATGTAGGTATGGTATGGAGAAACGTATCGTACCTAATTATATTGTTTGTTGCCTCCCTCTTTTCATTGTATTAGCTCTATCACATTAGGCAGGTCCAGTGTTTTTTGGTACCTACTTCGTATTGTTCATGAAGTTGTAGGCCTCCATTTTATTTTCATATATTTCACAACTTGTAGTTGAAGGTAGCTCCGAACGGTTTTATTGTTGAAGATGAAAAACCTTGTTAGGTATGTAGGTACCAATGAAATAGTCCTAGAATTTATAAATTGCAAGTCTTTCGACCCGAAGATGAACAACGCATGTTCGCAAAATGCAATTTATATAAATAACACGCTCTTTCTTCTACGTTTCTACCAACCACTCATCATCACTGCACCCTCGATCTGCTCATCCACGTGTTAATTTTTTACGCCAAATCATCAAAAAAGCTTTCAATGTTTACTTACTTTCTAGTTTCGTTTGTCTATATTTTATGAACGCAGTTAAAAATAATCATTCTTTGATTTATTTTTCATGCTTCTCACTGTTGGTAAAGTGTTTAGACACCTCACAACAAATTACAAAGAATATGCCACACCTAGCTGACTAAGTATAATACCAAAATGTGGGGTCTACACATTTCAATGTGCTAGAAACTGTGGGTACCCTCTAACTATCCATTCTTGGTTTTACTATTTTACCTTGATAGTAAAAGCCTCTAAGTTTCTTTTAGTCGGAAAACCAAAAAAATCAGCTCCCTGATTGTCTATCTTTTAATACCATTAGAAACTGGCAAATTACAATCAAAATGATAATTTAGCAGCCCGTAAATTGAAAATGACACATCATCAAATAATTTCTTTAACATCCTCAACTCCCCACTTCATTGGTCTACCAGCTTTTAGGGCTTTTCCATTTGTTCATCTGCTGTCTCTGTATTTCATTTATATTTTTTATTGCTTTTGTTATTTATACCTATAGGTAGGTTTATATATATTTTTTGTTTCTATAATATTCTTTCTTTCTTTCCATGGCTTTTTAGCTGGCTCTTAGATATAGACGTTTATTTCATTTGTAACTAAACAGGTGATAAGTAAATAAAACTTACAAGGTAAAAAAAACTAAATGAATCATAACTAAGCTAGCACTGGTAGATCCAAGATTTTAGCATGGCAGGGGCTAGGTTACTAATCCTAGTCCACCTCTAAGAGCTAGACAATGCCTGGATGCAAGATGGAGCTTGTGTGAGCTAGTATGAAAACCTGTTTATAATTTTTTAGGCAGAGACCTTACCAGATCTTGATGATCTGTTACAATGTCCTGTATGCTATGAAATACCCTCGGGTCAAATCTTCCAATGCAATGAAGGGCACCATGTCTGCGGTCGGTGCAAGGTACGCCTTGATGTCTGCCCAGTATGTCGAGCGTTCTTCTTTGGAACAAGGAACTATGCAATGGAAGAGCTCATTGCCAATATACGGAAACTGCGTGCTTTTGTAAGTATAATCTAATCTGTGTAACTTGAATGCTAATTGAATGACTAACTACTAATCTACAAACGACTACTAATGATAACATTAAAAATACAGAAATTAGGTGGTAAAGTGACCACGGGAAACACAACACCCGAACAACAAACTGAAGCTAAAGAATCAACTTCTGAAGAAAATGATTCTACCAATGAAGAAGACGAGGCTTCAAGAGGAAGTGTTAATGTGAGTTTATTTCTTATAGATCAACTCTCAAGGCAGAAAAATGTTACGAAAGAATTTTAAATACCTTGACCAATAGCCTCTGCTATTGGTGCCAGTTTTCGTGAATAAAATGTCTGTTATTTTACCTTAATTTATTCTTCAATTGTGTATTGTGTTTTCATAACAGACCTTAGTGGAGCCTCCAAGACCTTGCAGTGGGCTGTTTCGCTGCCTTTGCTGTAAAATCAACCCAGAGAGACTGCCCTCTGGTCGTTTGCTCAACCATCTACGGTATTACCACTCTCCTGATCTCATTGAGGTGAATATTACATTTTGTTTTTTAAAGTAGACTTGCAACTTTGTTCCATTTTGATATGTGATCAATCTTTATAAGCAGGTTTGGTTTATGGTTTTCTAATGGACCATTCAGCCTGGTAGGATAAGAGCTCCAGTGAGCACTTCTCCTTTCCTTGGGGGTCACATCGAGTTCATCAATGCGCCTGTAAAGCAGCCTTTTAGCTGAATGCTATAGATAACTAGGTTTTGTAAGTTGATAATTAAAGTAAACAAAACTGATTGTATTTTGATTTCCAGGGTCGTTCGGATGAAAATGGAGAGTACCTCCAAGCTTGGGAGTTTGCAACCGATGTCGGCAGGATTGTAACTGCAGTTCGCGTTGGAGACATGGGACTATTCTTTCTAGTTATTGAGATAGCCTGTAAGATATCAATGTTTCATGAATCTGAATAGTTTCAAATTATAAATGTTAAGACCATTTTATAACAAGAAATATAACCAGCTTTTAAAGAAATATTTGAACTGAAGACTATTAACATATTAACTTTTGTTATGAATTTTGATTTGACAAAATATTTGATTATACTCAAATATATTTTTAAACTCACTGATTGTGGATTGAGTCTTGTTTTTTTTGCAGTTGATTCTATTTGCACATGGTTAGTAATGGCAGCATCACCGAGAGTGGCTGAAGATTTCTGCTACACTTACACTTTATCTGGAAATGACCGTGAAGCTATATTCTCTGACTGTGTAAGTATAAATTTTACGTTATGATGATTTATTATCAACCTTGTGAATTCGCATTGTGTGTGCTCAGGACACACATTACATATTAGTTTTTTTGTGATTTGTGGCTAACCACTGTCTTTTCGATGAGTTTTGCATCTCTGTTCTGTTTATATTACAGAAACACAATAAACTTACAAAATCTGCTTTATAAATTAGATATAACTAAGCCAGTTCTATCAGAAGACGCTAACGATGATATGCTTGCCCAGAAGAACTGCTTACATTTACTTTAACGGCAGGTGTGGTCAGTGCGCACGTGCGAGGGCTTCCTGAAGAAGCGTCAGCGTTGCCTGCTGGTGACGGGTAGCGACGCGAGGGCGCTGCTGGCCCCTGCCACCATGAGTGCTAAGCTGCGTGTCCGCCGCGCGCCGCTCGACGTCGGCCCGCAGCAAGTGCAGCCGCGCGCTGTGCTGCGCGTCGCCAACCGCAGCGAGCAAAGTGATGCGGCCCGTGACCTCGATCCCGTCTCGCAAGAACTAGAACCCTATCTTCAAGACCTCCAGAACGATGTCGCTCGACTTTCCCGCGCCTTCGCCACCTTCGGCCGCGAGGCCAACGCTCTCGTCGAAGTAGGTATGCGAGCTCGACTCGACGTCACGCGCAGGAATAACCCACTCGCCGTAACCCCTCCCCCCGAGAACCCACCTATCCCCGAACCGCAGATGCTGTCGCGCAACGCCCGCAGACGAATGAGGCAACGCTTGCGACAAGCGCTCCGGGAGAACCAGGCGGACGATGCCGCTCGTCCCCCGATGCCGGCACCCAGACCCGAAACTAATGCAAGACAAACCAATGGCCAGATCCCTCTTCAAAACAGCAGAATTCTAAATGACATCATATCGAGCTTTGATACCAACAATCAAGCAGGCCGAAATAATAGCAACACTGCTAATTCAAATCTAAATACAGCTAATATTGTTAGAAGCAACAATGACAGAGCTAATAATAACCAGCATCGGGAGAACAGCGCGCGACCTAACACTCGAGCTCGCAGTCCGGTTCACACCGCGTTCAGCGGGCTGGCAGTGCTGGTGGAGCCGGCGCCGGTGGTGGTGCCGCCGCCTGTGCCGCCGCCGGCCTCCGCCGCCGGGCCCGCCGCCAACGGGACCGGCGGACGCAACAAGAAGAAGCGCCGTCAACGCAGATAATACTGCGGGGATATTATTATACTTGACTAGTTATTAATGTAACTCCATGTGTAAGGCAATATGACTATAATAGCGGCTGCATACCGAGTTATTGTCTGGGTCGTTAAATATGAATGTGAGTGAATTTTACTTTGTAAATAAATTGGTCTATTGACGAGCAGTTGAAGTGCTGTGATAACGTGTTGCATACTGGATGCAATTTGTATGCTTAAATACAAGTAATATTAATATTGAATGACACCCAGAGACATTTTGTGGTTGTTAAAATACATAACTGTACTGTAGGTAATGAATTTGTTAAGTTTTCAATAATGACATACATTTTGGATTTCAATTAAAATAATATCGTATCTACAATGCGCAGCAAAATCATTAAAATTTAAACTAATTATTTTATATGCTTGATTCAATGTAATCGTGGATTCTGTTGTAGATCTATTTAAGATTACTATAATCTTTGATGATAGTTGTATGAATAAACTATGAAATCTCTATTTTGTTTTTGTGGAGTTATAATCAATTGTACCTAGTAGATATAGGAAAGAAGCACCTACTCATGTAAAACGGAAGCGGAAATGCTCTTGGAATCGGAAAAATGCGTTAGATGGCCTGTGCAGTGTTGCCCGCAATTTCGCCTATGTCACGCTAACGCACTTTGTAACACTAAAGGTATTGCCAACTTTCTCAAAAGTTTTGGAAAAAGCTATGTGCAACCAACTTTATGCATATTTAGAAAAATATAAAGTATTAGATGACAGCCAAAACGGGTTCAGAAAAATGAGATCAACTACAACAGCCGTTTATAAGTATGTACAAAAAGCCCTCCAACACATAGACGAAAAGAAAATAGTTATAGGGTTATTACTAGATATGACAAAGGCTTACGACAAAGTGTTATATAATATACTTCTTCAGAAGATATACGGCTCCGGAATTCGTGGACCAGCATATCTCTGGTTTCAATCCTATTTACAAAACAAGAAGCAAATTGTCCAAGTAGAAGACTACAATATAAATAAAAAAGAAATAATTGAAGTAAGGTCTAAAGTTAGAGATTTAACATGTGCAATACCACAAGGAAGCGTATTAGGCTGTATACTATTTCTTATTTATATAAATGACCTCCCAAAAATATTTAACAAAGAAACAACTTTACCAATACTTTTTGCTGACGACGTTTCCATTCTGATTAAATGTGACAAATATAACAATTACAATTTAATTTTGGAAAATACTCTAAATACAGTAAAATGTTGGCTTGAAGAACATAATTTAGAAATAAATCACAATAAAACTAAAGTAATGCAATTTAAATCATATAATAGCCCTACCCTAAAATTAAACATAGATTTTCAAAATAATCCATTAGAGACAGTTCAAACATTTAATTTACTTGGCTTAAATATTGACACGCACCTAAACTGGAAGACTCACATTGATCACATAAAAACAAAGCTTTCAAAATTTATATACGCTCTATTTCAGTTAAAATATAGTACAAACACAGAAACTGCACTGTCAGCATATTACGCATATGCTTACTCTTGGCTCAGATATGGAGTAATGCTATGGGGAAATAGTGTTAATGTAAATGAGTTATTCATCATGCAAAAAAAATGTGTAAGAATCCTAGCCCAAATTAATAACACTCAAAGCTGTAGACCCTATTTTATTAAATTTAATCTCTTGACACTTCCATCGATTTATATCATGGATGTATGCATATTTGTTTACAAAAATAAAAGTAATTTTCTTAAAACTAGTGAAACACACAACGTAAACACCCGCCACAAAAACAAACTCTATCTACCATATTCTAGAATAAAAATGTTAAATAAAAGCCCGTATTACATGGCAGTTAAAATCTTTAATAACCTACCAAATGACATAAAAAATGAAACAAAAATAAAATCATTCATAGGAAAACTAAAATCATACCTAGTCAAAAAATGCCTTTACTCAACCGAAGACTACTTTGAAAAAGAATAATACCCACCTAAAACTAAAGTAAAATATTAACTTATATAGGTACCTAGTCAAATTAGCCATAATAAATTTAAGTACATAATTAGTAAAAAGTATACCTACCCTAAGTAAGAACTAGTTAAGTAGTAGATAAGGAAAAATGTTTTAAAATTTAGTGCATGCCCAAAGGTATGTACCTACCCAAAATTAATGTTATTAATTAACTACCTAAGTTTAAGCGCCCAAAACATTTGCGATACCTGGAAAAGGTGAATAAGTTGAAAAGTGCCTCCTACATATAAGACCAAATTGTAACACTTATTTATGCAAATAAACATCTTGTATCTTGTATCTTGTTAGACCGCACTAGGGCGGAACCGCACTGCAGCGGAGCGTCGCGTCAATTAGCTTCTTTATTCTTTCCAAGTAAATGTACTAGCCATACCGCACTAAGCGGCAACGGAACTGCACTGCAGCGGAGCGTCGCGACAGAGTTGGGCAACTAGGCAAAGTTGACGCGCTCGCGACGCGCAGTTCCGCTGCCGCTAAGTGCGTTATAGTAAGCGGCGCGTCCGCGACAGTTGCGAGGCATCCATCTATATTATACTAGCTGTAGCGCGGCTTTGCCCGCGTGGTAGGTACTCAGTAATAAAGCAACACATAAACTATGCTTCCCGTTGACTTTATAGCGAGATCTTAAGTAGGTACCTACTACCTACTTACCTACCTACCCACTTACCTACCTACCCACTTAGCTACTTCTTTAAATGTGGCTTCAGAGGCTGGTATTTTTTACCTCGGTACGCTATCTCCCTTCCTACTTACACCATTCGTAGGTATTTTATTTTTTTGTAAGGACATGCTAGGTACCTACCTAAGCTTGAAACAAACCAATTTTTCCATACAAACTTTAACAACTAATAGCACAGCGAATGAGTGTTAAGCTAGTTTTTTTAAATACAGTTCTTATTTATTTAGTTTGATGAATATAGGTACATGCCAATTTTGGTATTTATAACTTCAAGGAATACGATTTTGCATACTAACGTTGAGGCCCAGTTTGACCCAGTCAGGGGTTAAATTTGTTAAAATCCCGTCTTAGCGGGTGCCTATGCCATGTAAAGAAAGTACATTCCCAATTTTAGCCCTAGCTTTAGCGGTCTGGCCTGGAATGTGATAGGTAAGTCAGGTCCCTCTTCTTTTATATATATATACCGTTCACACCAATTTCATCCATCGCGTTCAGTGGTTGCCAACCGACTGAGAGATAAAATGCCGCGCTGCTGCAGTTCTAGGGCGTTATACCGAGCTACATTGAAAATGACGCGACGCTCCGCTGCAGTGCAGTTCCGCCCTAGTGCGGTCTAACCTTAAAGCCTCGTATTCATGGTAAACATTTGTTTAGCAACAAAGTTGAAACAACGTGTTGCGAGTTGCTGTCAGCATGTTGCTGGCAACACTGCGTGTTGCAGAGTTGATATCGGCGTGTTGTGTTGACAAGCTCTCGCCCGACGAGCGTAAACATCAGCTTAGCCAGTTTAGCAACAAATGTGGAGCAATGATAAAATAATGCAAGGTAACATTTAAACGAAGTCTGGCGTGTGGACAACCTATATTGATAATAAACAAAGTTTCCAGCAACATTCTTGCCGTTCATCAACAATGTTGCTCAATTGTTCTAAACAAATGTTTATTATACCATGAATACGGAGCTTAAACGTGACGGCTGGGGCCTGGGGCATTCTGCTCAATTTGGCAGAGATTTTTCTCCAGGTATCTCTAGACTATGGTTTGTAAACGTTAAATTGGTGGTACGTTTAGCAGAGTAAAAGGTGTTGTATGTAAATTTATGTAGGTATTTAGATATGTATAGATTATTATGATCTGTGGTACATACTAGTGGCTCTGGGAGCTGTAGACCTCGCGAGCATACTAAATATTCCAATATTTAACATCATCAATCAACATCATCAATGTCGTGTAAGGTGTTTTCTGAAAGTCTTTAAGTGCACTTTTATTAATTTCTAATTTAAGGCTTATTATTATGCTGATGCTCTCATTCAGTGAAGGAAAACATCATGAAGATAATTATCAGTTAGTATTCTAACAGCGACGAAACGCTTGCAGCCTGTCACGTATCTATAATGCAAAATGTTGTGTGTGTGTGTGTGTGATGTGATGTTTTTTCTATTTAATTTTGTAAATTTTTGAGTAATGTAATGTGCAAGTGCATTTCCCGTTTTGTGATTTTTTTGATCTTTTAGATTTTTTTTGCATCATCTTGTGTAGAATGAGGTCCTTTGTGTTTCTCTCAAATTTGATTGAAAACCATCGATTTTTAGATGAGCTATCCTGTTCATCATGCTGAAGATCCTTATCAGATCTTCGCCAAACTTTTATGAGACCAACTTATAGTTACTACCTTTCAAATAAAAAAAGAATAATCGAAATCGGATCTCATTTGGTGGAGATATCCAGTATATCAAATAGCCCCTTTTTTGCCTTTTTTTTGGGGGAAGTACCCCTCCAATCAAAAATCCCCGACGACAAAAAAAATCTGATAAGTCATATAACCTGTGTACCAAGTTTCGTCCAGATCGGTTGAAAAATGCGACCTGTAGAGGAGAACAGACAGACAGACAGACAGACATCCGGACAAACGCATTTTTGGCCAATGTGGAAACTGAGACGCTTCGCTCGCTTCGCTCGCTCGGTCAATAAATGGCTAATTGTTGATGTTTGTATTTTAATCACGTTGCAACTACAGGTCCGATTTGGATGAAACTTGAAATATATATATATAGTTCGTAACTTGGATTAACACACCTAGGATACTTTTTATCCCGGAAAATCAAGAGGATCAAACGGGACCACGAAGTCGCAGGCGAAAGCTAATGTATATATAAATATTCATGGATAGAAAATTTCACAATATAACGTCTTCTACTCCCAATTTAAGCAAATGTTACCTCGGAAGATAGATAGCTGATAGAATACTTACTTTTTTTGTAGATGCATAAGTACTTTTAAATATAATATGTACATAGTAACAACCAGACACAGAACATATATCCATGTTTGCTATAGTAGGTGCCAAATAACACCGCAATACAGGTCATTCACCCACCTTCACTACGATGTCACGCAGACGCTTCGCTCGCTTCGCTCGCTCGGTCAATGAACCACTTGTGCCTCTACACAATAGAATCAGATACCATTGTGCACTTGTGGAGTCCATGTGGACCTCTCAAAACTCTCAATAGCTTACAGTGACATCTAGTTAGCGGAGTTTTTCAAAATGACATACAGTGCCATCTATTATAAGTTAGATTTACTTTAACAATTGCTGACAGTGCCATCTATTGTCGATATCAATATAGAGCTAAAGCGTCGTCTAGGCTTTCAAAATCATTTCTATTTATAGTTACCATTTTACTTAGGCTATTCCCCGCTAGGTGACGTTACAGAGAATATCACTGGTCTTTGAAAATGTCTTCAAATTCCGATCTCTTACCTATGCTCACTTTTAATTTAAAGTAACGGTTTTTTTTTTCAGAAAAATCATTAGACTTTTGAACAGGAGCCCAAGATTATTAATTTTCAGATGAGTAGGTATCTACGTACCAACGCATGCGTAGTAGGTATGTGTAGGTAGTAACCTACGTTAGTAGAGTCCTTTCCATGAAAGAAGTCCCGCAGACGCGGCGCTGTAGTCGACCTTAAGTATTATTTCTCGGGCAGCACTTTTAACAACTTTAGGCATTGAAAACAAGACTTTGATCATAGAAACCAAATAAAAACGCACTAGCATCCGAACACATTAACAGCACCTGACAACTAATTTAAAATTTAGTTTTAAAGTTTAGTTCCGGAAATTTCCGCGGGACTTCTTTCATGAAAAGGACTCTAGTACATAGTTATAAAATAAACCAGCTATAATGCCATCTATGATTTTATTCATAAGAACTTCGTGCCTACATAAATTAAATAGGTTTTAGTAATGCTACTCCCAGCTAGATGGTGCAAGATTTCATTTCGAACTTTCTAGAACATTGTACGAGTTATTTCCGGTCAACACGTCATAAATTATTTTACTTTCATGTCTATAAATAAAACATGGGACTAAGTACGTACTTTTAGTAATACTCTTATTTTAAAATATAAAATAAAACAACAAATATGTTCTGGTTTGCATAATAAATCTGGGTTCAAATTAAAAAGTAGGTAAACCTAATGAAAAATTGCTTGCAAAGCGGGTAGGTCTGCTGTTCTAAGAACATAGATTGCTTTCAAGAAATATAGATGGCACTTTTTGAAATTAGAGCAACGAACAGTAAGCATATTTCGCAGATGAGGCTCTACCTCTAGGTATGCTAAACGTTGAATCTAGTCTACGTTTTGTACTGGAATCATAGTCTGATAATGAGAATACTCGCTAAGGTCAAACCAGTGCAGTTTGACCTTAGCGAGTATTCTGGTGCCACACACGAGGCCTAACTAGGTCGCCGGCTCTATCAGCACATGTTTGACTCCGCGTGGATCTCCAACAAAGCTCTCCTCTAAGGGTTCGCTTGACTCGACAGTCGCTTGAGCTACGGACGACAATAGGACCTCATAGCGCGATCACACAAAGGCTTTTTATTTCTGTCTATGCCGAAGAGGGCAGGGACTTGGACAGGGAAGTCGGCAGGGAAGTGGTGTGAACACGAACATGCCGCTGTCCCGTCTCACTGCCCAAGTTCATGCCCTAGCTCCTGAGTGAGAATAAAGGCGATGTTGCTGTGGCAATCATTTCGGAATTAATCGCAGCATTCATGCCGGCAGCGGCATGGGCATAGTGTGATCGCGCTACCAGGTAGGGGTAGGGTAGGGACTATAAGATTAGGCAGAACGACTTCGCGCTCCTGGCGCGCGTGTCATGAATGACAGCGCCGAGAGTGCGTTCCGCGGAACGCGCTCCAAATATTTGAACCAACTAAACGGCGCGCGTGGCTACTGTTCCAGTGTTTGATCGTTTTGAGCTTCCTTTGATGCGCGGCAAGAACCGCTTCTAGATGGAACGGCCCGTTCCACGTTCGTGCGTTCCAACGAACACATTGGCGCGCGTTCCAAATTGGTATCCATTTTGGGTGGCCGCAGGAACGCGCGCCAATGTTCGTGCTCTTGGAGTGTGAAGTCGATACAGGGTACGCTGTGGACTGTCATACAAGGCCAAATGACACTTAAAAGGTCAAAATTAAAAGATCTCAAAAATGATCTCGACTTAGAACTTTTCCTTAGTTAGAGGTCACTAGAGGTCAAGGTCTTTTTGAATCAACAATAATTATTTGAGATCAGATTAACCTAGGAATATGACTTAACTTTGTATAAGGTCACTAAAGGTCATTGACCTTTGGGGTCAAAGTTCTGCAAACTCTGCAAAAGTCTTCTTTGCTTAACTAATTGGAACAGAAAATTCAAAATAGAAATGGGATGATCCATGCATGACCTTTTTCTGATAGGCTGGTTTGATTTGAATTGATACAAACTTACATTGTGTGTGATATCCTACTGACGACGTGAAGGTCCTATCAAAAGTATATTATATACGAAATATAGTGCTGTAAAAGTAGAATGGTACAGAATGAGGATTATAGCCATCAATGCATTACGAACTATTTTGTAGGGAGTATTGTGTAGGAAAATGCATGCATGGTTGGTGGGTGACATACTCATCCGCGAACTTGTTAGGCACTCTATCCAAGAGATGTCGCTACTAAATACTGTGTGTGTGAGAGAGGGTGAGGGTGTGTGTGTGTTAGCAAGCCCTTCTTTCAGTTCCACCTCGTCTTCAGGAGGTAAGTAGGAGCCCTAATAATTTTCGACTCTTTCATTTCGAAAATGTAACCTACATACAAGCGTTATTTCGATAAGACGCCATCTAGTTTCCTGTCCGACTTTGCACATTTGGCCGCTAGAGTGCGCTATAAACTGAACTTAATTTGCTTCTACTCCCCAATAGAGAGCACTGCCGTCCATCCCCACCACACCACATGATCCCCACTCTCCGAAGCTAGAACTAGAAAGAAGCAGAGCAGACTTCCGGTTTACTCCCAGAAAAAAAATGTTTTGCTTTTGTTGATTCACTTAGCACGTAACAGAAGAATTTGTGTAATTTAGTTTGTATGTAGGTATACCTATCTACCTAAATGTTTTTCTGTAAAAGTGTAATGTGCGGTTAGGTACCTACAACGGCTACAACCTAGTTACCTGCATTGCTTTATGCTTACAAGGAAACTTCATAAAATGAAACGTAAGTCTGCTGCAATATTCACCGTGCGAAGTCATTTGGTCTATTTTATTTTCATGTAGGTAACTACCTAAACTATTCGTTCGTATCTATACTCCAGCGAACGTTTATTATCAAAAGCTTTGAAACGATTATGCGTACATTGTGGCGGGAAGTATGAATTTTTTGAAAGAATTTCAATCTTACTTGAAATGAACATCCAGATGAATAGGGCACCCCTGAATTAATTGTCTTTGTGTGTGGGTCATACATGGTACCTACCTACGTATGTTAACACCTTACTCTGGATCTGTATGATCCAACATCAGATGTAGCTAGGTAGTAGTGGATGTAATTCACTAAATTACCTACTTAATTACTTTTACCCATTTTTTTCAGAAAATTAAGCAAACTAAACATGATTGAAGTTGATCCACAACTCTTTATAAAATGTCGGCTATGTCTGGAGGATTCAGGGACTTACCAGATAGATCCATCAATACGTGAGCAGATTTGTTATTGTTTTGAAATCAATGTAAGTTTTAGTAGAATTTATGTCTTAGCATTAACACGAGCTTAACAGTGAAGGAAAAACATCGTGAGGAAACCCTTGGCTTAGTCAGCTCCGCACATATTGTCCTTGTCTTTCCTGTGGATATTGGCTGACTAGGCTGAGAGGATGGTATAGGTGCTGGGCAAACCTACTCCATCTAAACAGTGTCCCAGGCACTACAGTGTCCCGTTAAGTGTAGGCATAGCTTGTCTCCTGATGCTGTATAAATCATCTTCAATAGATGTAAAGGCCTATAGGTATAAAGGCAGAAAAACATTAAAGTAACTGTACAAGTTAGTAGCCAACCCTGATGATTTAGTTTTTAGGCCTCCATTGTTGCCTAACAAGTGCTAGAGCCAGTCAGTTGCATAAATATTAGTAGGTACATGATAGTACATTAGTAACTTTGATTGTATTACAGGTGGAGCCCTATGATGGTTTGCCGCAGTTAATTTGTAAAAAGTGCCAATCCACTCTGTCTGAGTACTCCAAAATAAAAAGGACTTTTATTGAAAAGCAGTCTGAGTTGAGGAAAAGAATACAATCAAATAACGTAAGAATTTTATTTATTCTCTCAATTGGTAATGGGTACAATTTGTTAAAGTTGTACCAAATACCAGACGGAGATTTAACCCAACCACAGCTGTTATAAGTTTTGTTGCACCTGTATACACCTGTATACAGGTGCGTTGGAGATGCATGTACAATATTGTACAACATTTAATGAAACCCTACAAATATTTATATTGGAATGCGGTGTTGGATCACATTAGTATACAAATGGGTGCTTTTGCATACATTATGTAACAGTCCACTGCTGGATGTAGGTTTCTACCAAGATGTCTCAAGAGTGATGGGTGCAGTGCAATGCATCACAGACATAATTATGTCCTTATTTGCTCTATTTGATCACCTCCCGATTTTAATGTAGGTAATAGTCGTTTGACAATATAATTCCTAATAGTACATGCTAAACTATACCTTAGGTAGGTAGGTACCTACTTACAGCACAAAAAAACTTGTTTTCAGAATCCACAAAACATTGCACGAGAGAACTTCGAACCAACCGTCGAAACTGAAAACTTGGATTCAGCCACTAAAATTGTAAACTACGATCAAGATGCTGCTTCTAAAGTTAAAAAACGAAGGATAAGTGTGTCATCAGTATCTTCTCTTAGGTCTGTTCATACCAATCAGTCTAAAAACCAACTAGAAACGCAGAGTTTGGCTAGTTTGTTGAATGAAATAAACGAAAAACAAGACTGGAAACAACAATACCGAAAGACATTTGTGTGCAGAATGTGTAATGCCCAGTGTTTATCACGGGATTTGGCAGAAAAGCATAAAGCAAAACATGAATTACTCAAGTCCAAGTATGCATTTGTGCTCAATGATTACTGCGTTGTTGAACTGCCTAAAATAGATAGCAAATCTAATATAACGGGATCCATGGATCAAGTAGTTTTTAGTAAAAACAAAATTATTGCAAAAGGCAATTCAGATTATTACGTTGCGTATATCGGAGATAATTGCATTAATACTTCGGACAATGAAAGTATTAACCTAAAGGAAGGTTGCAATTTAGACGAAGGCTCAGATTCATCATTCAGTAACAATGTTATAAAGAAAAGCCGACGCCGCAAGCGAAGAAGAATATGTTCTAGGAGTTCAAATGAAACTGTAGTTCTCGAAAACCAATCAACAGGTAAATCACAAGAAAGTGAATGCATAAGTATTGACGATACAGATAGTGATGACGGTAACAAGAAAAAACTAAAAACAAATGTAACTGAAAAGAATTTAATCAATTCAAAAAAAGGCGCAGTTGCTAAACTGGTTACTACGACTTGCAATAAATACCTCAAAAAACACGAAAAACCAGAAAAACCTTCCTCAGAACAACTGAATCGTAAGATTATAAGTATCGGCAGACAAATTATTAACAAACGAAACTTTAACTGTACTCGAGTGATGAAATATATGGAACACATGAATCTTAATGTTATTTGGCTATCAAGATCTCCGCTAAATGTTACAAATAATTCAAATTATTTTAAAATAATACCAAGGCTAAGATATCCCAGTGAAAAAAACATTAATCATTTTGGTGGATACAGTAAAAAATATGAAAAACCGATAAAACTAGATAGAACCAATGAAGCGACCTTAGTACCAAAAACGGACGTTGTACAAAAATCTGAACTTGTTAGAGAGTCTAGTATAATTATAGCAACTAACACAGTTGCAAAATCGAGCGGAGCTGGAGAATCTGGTTTATTTGAGCAAGCTAATGCAGTCAAAGAGTCAACTTTAGTAGCCTACGGTGGCGTAAAAGGACACAATGATACAATACACTCAATTATAAGCAAAAATGAAAACACAACCCGTGTTTGCTCAAATGCCACAACGCACTCTGAAACCAGAAAAATTTTGAACTCTAACCCTGTCGCTAACCCGAAACAACTTCCTAAGAAGTTTTTTTGCGATACAAAAAAAGACAAAGCCAAATCTGCATCGAGCATGCCTACTTTAGAGGTGAATGCCGATGAGCTCTCAGACATCACCTTTTCAGGATTCGAGAATAACATTCAAATGCCAGTAATTACATTCACGACATCATTAGCGGTTCCTCAGGACCAAATAGCATTAAATGCTGACAGTTCCACTAATCTCGTCGTTAATAATATTTCAAACAGCATCCCTGTAAGTTCTAACGGCGAAAGCGCAAAACCGGCTCCTAGAATAAAAGTGAAACCTGTAGCGGAGCTTATGTCGACTGAGACTCTGAATCGAATGCAACAGCCTTCCGCACAGGACCAACCGATGACGCAAAACGGTACCGCGTTCAGTGAGAAGTGCACTGATTTGAACCCTGGATATAATTGCGATGATTATGTTATATTGGACACGGTAGAATTACCAAACACCAAAACAAGTTCGCCATTCAGATACTTTAGAAGTCTCTTACAAGTTCACAATCTCACTTTACTGGACACAGATGTTACTCTATCGGGAGATTTCAACACTCTCATAAAATTTAAAGTTCTCTATAAACAAGAAATGAAAGAACTGCCGGTTATCCTTTGTTTGTCACTATTTTGTGCAGACAACGTTTTCTGTTTAAAAATAAAAGATAGGAATGAAGAAAACATCAACATGACGATGATATCTGCTAACTGGCAATGGGAGATCCTTAAGATTTATCGCGGGGAAGTAGTACCTAAACTGTTAAATAATGCTCAAAAAATTAGTGCAGAAGTGAGGGAATACACAAATAGGTTTTTATGTTTGTTAAAATCTATAAACTTTGTTGCAAAGTAACTTTGAATGGTTAATGTATTTTTATTAACCATTGTAATACAAGTATGAGACAGATGAACCTAATAACATAAAACTCTGTGTATTAAGTATCCAACCAGGACGTAATGTAATAGGTATCTATTCCTTTGTCGGGAAGCAGAGTATTTGTATATATAAACTAGGATATCGTGAAGTTTCTTCTTGTTACTTTGTATTTTTTCTATGAACACTAGAAAATATCTTGGGGAAGAATTGTTATAGTTCTTATAATTTTTCAAAATGACGTAACTTTCTAATAATAAGTACTTTAGTGTGTATTTATTGTTGTCCTTTTTTGAGAAAACAATTATTTTTATCTCAAAACGTCTTTATTCTACACAAGTTTATAAACTTAGCCTTCGCCGCAATACCTAGCTCTTACCAAGTTGTGTAATGTAGGGATTATGTAAAACTTAAAACATGATTACGGAAGAACTTTGTTGTAGCTTTTATTACAAGTTAACTATGTTTCTAAAAATAAATATTTTCAACCAAGAGTCCATATTGTTTCAATATCTGAAAGTACTTCTTCTGTATCTGAGTGTTTGTGGAACATAAAATATCCTTGTATTTGTGCAGGGCTAACAGCTTTCTTCTGGTTCAATACCCTGCAAATAAACAATTTTTAAGTTAATTCTGCTCTGACTAAGGAACATCTGAGGATACTCGAACACTAAACATGGCAGGTACCTACCTACATGACGAAAAAGTGACCAACTAAGATTTATACAATTTCGCTTGTCTAGTTTCACGTGCACAAACTCGCGAGCAAAGTGCACAAAACAACTTACTTTTTCGCAAATATTTTCGAATGCTCTGCTGCCTGGTCACCTTTATAAAATCTCAGGAACATTAGTTCAACTTGTTCCTCATCACAAAATCCAACGTATTCTTTCATATCTACACGTCCTGGCCTTATCAAAGCTGGATCCAACCTGAAAATTAAACATTTGTTATTACATTTGTGGTAGTAGAGTTCATCCGAGGAAGTACCTATCACCTATTTCTACCAAGTCACGTGTTCCGTATTTTAAGGCTGGCCAAATAATATATGACATGTAATACAAAAAAAAATACAAAATAGTTCATTTGCTCAAAAAAGAAGTATACATATTATAGGTACTTACGTGTATATTATACCTAGGTACCTACTACTGCTAATGCTTTGTATGTGGTTTTGATAGGTAAATAGGTAGGTACCTACCTACTCCCAAATAGTTTGCGACCGGTTGATTAATCGACCTAGGTAGGTACCTACTAATTCAGAAACATTGAAATTACAGAGGCCCCTTCCCTAGATAAGGCGCATTTTTCAGTACCTACCTAAAACAACGACGCCAACAAACGCCGACAGACAGATTTCAACAGCGCTACATATTCCATATTATTTAATCTATTTACTAACCTTTCCAAATAATTAGTAGTCATAAACACTATCCTGGCTTCTGTTGACGCCACACCATCCAAACAGTTTAGCAGTCCACTGAACGTAACTCGATTGAGCCCTTCATAAGCCGCCTTTTGACTAGGAGTGTCTTCTCTTGAGAGGAAGGCTGCATCTATGTCTTCAAGCAGTATTATTGATTGTTGTGGTGCAACACTGGTAAAAAACTGGTATATTAGGTACCTACTCGTTGCATTACTTTCTACCCCACTATACGAACTAAAAGGAGGGTTCTGAGTTTGACAGTCTTGTATTTACTAACTTGTATGTAGATATGTGGGATGTTCAATGTTCATAATTCCGGTTCCCTCGTAGCTCTCTAAACGATTCAACAGGTTTCGACAAAATGGGGTGTTAAATGACGCGACGGTATATTATGTTCTGTCTACATCAACTACATTTTGCCATACGCCCATACCATACATAAGTTTAGTTAGGTCTTAGGTACGTGACAAGAGGGGTAAGGGCAAGATCGGCTGGCTGAGTACCTAACGCGTCCCGTGTGTTAATTCGTCCAAGAGTTTGGTACTAATATTTTAGTTTATTTTATTCCCTGTAAAGAGACAACCTGTACCGCAAGTTGTTAGGTGTACCTATAGGTTGTCTCTACCTATTTAGTACATACCTGAGGAGGTGATTCAGTCTGTCATCTGTTAGCCCTCTTTCTGATAAGTTTAAGACGCAAATATTGTACTCCAATTCTCCAGCTAGTGCCATTATAAATGATGACTTGCCACATCCAGGAGGACCATATAATAAATAACCTGGAATAAAATAATTATTAGAAGATGCAAAGAGACATGAAAAAATAAATCAATCTCCTTTATGTATTTGATCAGTTAGATTTGAAAAAAAATTCACCTCGCCTATATGGTATCCCTCGCTCAGTATACCACTGTGGGTTATCGATAAAGTCCAGACAGTCTGTTCTTATCTTTTCTGTCAAGCCTGATCGAAGAACCACACTGTCTAGTGGGCGGCGCTTCCGAGGGTGTCCAAACTGTCGCCAATCAGAGCCCATGGCCGTGTACATTAGCGTCATTCCTTCATGCTGCTTCAGAGCCATTGTTCGGGCTGAAATCAGAAAACAGTACTCAGTATCATTCTGTAGTTTTTACAGCTTATTTGGTCTAGATTGGTTGCATAAAGCTGGTGTTTTTATTGTACAATTTTTCTATAGTATTTTTTTAATACTTACCTAGTTGAATATAAAAGTACATTATTTACACAATCATGCATTTATAATATTGCTTCTCTAATATAGCTTGATTTCATAGTAGGTTAGGTACCTACCTAAGTTTGTGTCATAATTTTCTTACAAAGAACACACAGGTTTCTAATTACCATCTTCAAGGATGTCATAATAAAGTTGCTTGTTACGCCCAAATGATGTTAAAGTGACAGTCTCCCACGGGACTCCCATGTGCAAATCCAGAGTATGCTGTTCTCTTACTCGGTCAACCTTTATCCAGGCTCCAGCATAACTGAAAAGGGTTGAAAATGTATCATTTATTAACTTAATAGGTCCCTAGAAAAATTAAAAAAAGATGTAGCTTTTTCATTTTTATCAATTTCATCCCACAGCTGGGCAAAGTTCTCCCCCAACATCTTCCACTTTTCTTTCTCCTGGGCCTGTCATTTATAAATTTTAAAATATAAGTAGGTAAGTAGAAGGTTCCTACCTGAAAAAATGCTGACCAACACTAGGGATGAAGTCATATTTTGTTTTTATTTGACCAGTATCTTTTTGAAGAAAGGATGTTTCTACACTAAGATGTTGCGTATGTTTTGCTCCTTTTTGTGTGATCCACTGTAACAACCACTGGTACGATTTATCACGGCAAGGGACTTCAAGTGTGATCATACAATGCCGCCGGAACAAAAGCACTGAGGTTTGAAACCCTTTCCGAAGTACAGCTGCCCCAGCGCCTATTCCAAAGAGTCCGAAACCAGCTCCGAAGTAGGGGTTCTCTGCTAGCGACGACACATATTCTGTAATAGGCATGATTTGCTTTTATGTAATATAAACAAGTGTGTGAATAAAATTTCACAATCACAACACAACACCACAACACACAGCCAGCCGACCGATCAGTTGTTTGCTACTCATGCCAAATAAAATGTCAATGTCATTGTCAGCTGTTAACAAGACAGGTGCTAAACGAAAAAAATACATGTTGCAATATTTCCGCAATAGATGGCGTTAAGTTTGCCCAGGACCTATAGGTAGGTACTATCTTCACAGCTTGTTGCAATATTTACGCAATAGATAGCGCTAAGTTTGCCCACGACCTAGGTAGGTGTACTATCTTCACAGCTTAGTCGCCCATATCCACAATAGTTCGCAGCGTGGGCTTCGTCACGATTTTTTCCTTCACCGTTTTAGCACAGATTTTTGGAGAGGTACCTACTTACCTAAGTAGTTACCTACCTACTGCGATATAAATTTTTCAATGGGGTTTGAAAGTTTGAACCCACGACCTTAGGACCGGAAGCCGAAGTTGCTGACTTAGCAGAGTGCCATTATTAATTTACTGTTAGCTATAGTAGGTGCCAAATAACACCGCAATACAGGTCAGTCACCCACCTTCACCACGATGTCGCAAAATTCAATCTCAGAATGGCTAATTCTGTCGCTTTCCATACAAACCTGTCGCTAAGACAGTAGCGCTCGAATCTCGTAGTACTGTTTGTTTACCATACATAAATTGAATTTTGCGACATCGTGGTGAAGGTGGGTGATTGACCTGTATTGCGGTGTTATTTGGCACCTACTATAGCCATATTTTAGCCAAAGTACCTTTTTTAACACCCTACCGAAAACGGAAGAGGTGTTATAAGATTAACAGCGTTGTGTGTCCAAGATAAGTGGATATTCAATAAAATTATTCATAAGCTCTTAAAACCAGTTTTAAAGAATCTCAGGCATAATTGCAGTTTGAAAGATTTGACCACCACCTAATGATGAAGAGGATCTTAGGAGATTTTACCTAATAGTCAGCGATTTTGAAATTTTTGTAAAGTTTACTTGTTCATTATAAAAAAATATTTCCCCTCGGCTAAGAGTTGTACTGCGTGCGGGTCACGCGACCCCTATCGTTGACCCTACTTCAATACCCGCTCGCTGTAAGTACCTAGAGTAGGTCTAACCTAACACCACGATTAATTAAATTATTCAAAGAATAGAAATGAAAAAGTACGAGTGTATAATAACGTCAGATCGTAGACATACCTAAGTACGAACAAACCAGATGGTCGTGTTTTGAAGATTACAAAAAATGATTTTTCTTTCCTTGCTGTTAGCAATCGTAGCTTTGGACAGAGGCGTTTTCACAATCGACGTTAGACGACTGTTCTACGAGAAGGATTTGTCGGAGTACTGCAAACGGAGAGTGATTCCGTCCATCTTCCTTGGAAGACATGTGGTGGAAGCCAGTGCCTACATACTGCACTTTACGAAGCTGAACTTACCGTATAACTGCTTTATAAGCGTCAGGTTTGTCTGTCTTCCAAACGAACGATGTTTTATTCGTCGTCGTTCGTCAGACAGGATTTCTCTATTGTGCCGAATTTGGGCTTATTCCACTAATCCCCTTTGACAATCCCCTTCAACGGGAATTAGTGGAATAAGCCCGAATTTGCACGCAGGTAACGAGTTGAGAAACCACGAGTAGGTAATGATGTTACATAGGTTATGTACTTTGTTGATCATATAAGAAGAACCTCGTATTTATTACTTAGTACCTAAACTATTTAGAGGCAATTCATGCTTATTATTGAAGTTATTCGTATTTATTAAAAAAGCTACTCATCCCAAGGTCCGAAGCAGGTAGTAACATGATCATGGTCATCACGTTACCCTCTAACTCTGGTCTCGAGCACGCCTGCTCCGAGAGCAGACCTCAGCTGCTGGTCTATGAAATGGGGGAGACATTCGGCGGGTACTGGGGTATGCTACCCGAGGTTATGCTGAAGCAGAAACCTCCAGCTGTAAAGTACTACACGTTGAAAACCACTCAGCCCACTACTCAGCCAACGGAACCGAGGCAAGTACATAATAACGCCTCCTAACGCTGTATAAATCATCTTCAGTAGATGTAAAGACCTAAGATTTCTATTTTATGCTAAAGAATATTCTACCCAAGAATGGTTAGGTACTTATAATAAGTGGTGGATGACACCAGTCATGTCTCTAGTCTAGACGAATCGAATGTCCGTCAGAGAATTAAAATATGTTAGTTCACAGAACGCACGGTACCTACATGTTAGCGAAATACATGTTACCCACGAAATTTTATTCTGATACTCTTCTGTGGATATGTAGCAAAATCGAATGACGACACAAAACTCTACCATCAAAATCTCTGGCAGCTTTGACCTTATGTTAAAACAGCACAGAAGAATACGTAGAAATCACGTCACCGGCACCAACTCCATACGTCGATCCAAAGGAAACTCAAGACTACATCCGAGTGGAGGTGCCTATAGTGGATGTGTCCGGGCACTTCGAGCGAGGCTCACAGCAGCCGACCAAGGCTTTCGACTTCGAAGAAGCCTTTGATTATCAATATGATGTTACACCAATGTTAGTACACCTCTAAAAGTGATGTTTCAAACTCATGTTCAGTTTTCCAGAAAGAAATACCTTTGCTGCTTCAACTTCCATTTTCATTGAATCGGGAGTGCAGCTTATATCTTCATCACTTGCAGAACTCATGTTTTTTTCCTAATTAGCACGTAATTATAAAAAAATCCCAAAAACAAACAATATTTAAAGTAAAAGTTTTCTATTCCCGCCTCTTTTCATCTTTTTTTTAAATTTTTTTTTTCAAGAACGAAATTTTGAGCTTCGCCGTTCGATATTTAAAATTGATTACTATTAGGTACTCATACGAAGACAAGGCTGAATAGCGAAGCGGCCGCTTTTGTCATTGGGCTGAATGCATGATGTCTATTGCCAGTATGATGGTTAAGCCGCGTTGACACGATCAGAGTCTGCTCGGACCGAGTGGACTCCGATGTCTACTCTTATCATGTACACGCAATCCGAGCTCACTCCGGCGCCGGAATCGTGTTTACATGATACGAGTAGCCTCCGAGTATACATCGAAGTCCACTCGCTCCGAGCAAACTCTGATCGTGTCAACGCGGCTTTAGATGTACGCGAACTTTTTGAAAGAGTGAAGTGTTTTTTTTTAATTACTTACCGCCCCAGGGCTTTTCTAGCTACATTATTACTCTAGAGCGCTAATTGGTCACCTACAAGCCCCATTTGGGGGTAATAAGGACCTACTTTCCGAATATGAGAGATGTAAAAGTATTTTTCAGTCCAGGAGTAAAGTACGACACGAGTATCCTGCCTTTGGTGCAGTTATCTGTGAGAAAGCAGACTGATGATGGACGGCGAGGCTACGGACAAGAGCCTCGGTATGAACTGGATGTGGTAGAAGAATTCACACCAGGTCCTAGGTAATTCCTAGATAAACCAAGTGCACAGACAATATTAAGTGATATACACGTATCAGCTTTAAGCTGCCTGTGTATAAAATAATAATAATATACATTCTTTTACAAAAAGCATCCATTCTAAACACATGCAGAATCGTGAGAAAGTTTTTGCAAACTGAACTTCCACATGAAGCTCAACTTTCTACTGGGGTGCACTTGGCCTAGGCCCGTGCACCTTGGTTAACCCCGGTTTTGGCCTTAAACCGAGTAGATTAAATCTAGAATAACAATAATAATAATTGAATTGTATTAGATATACCTACTCATATGCTCCTTTATTCATTCGGTGGTGTACATGAAATATATAAAAAGAAACAATGCAAAATGGAAAAAGTTTGTAATACATGAGTAAATAATATTTCAATTTATTTTCTTTTATAAACACTCGTACCTATAATCATATGTTTTTACATACAAGTATATTAAATATTAAGTACATATATCTGGTCCACCAGTGGACCAGCCGGTGGGCTCGATAAGAATAAGCCTTTATTTTATACTCTAATATATTTCTAGATTAAAACCAACTTATAATCAGAGACACAGAACGAATGCAAACAGGCGTTTAAGTTTTGCAAGAAACAAACCTACTAAAGCACTTTACAAGTAAGTCGCATAATTTACAAATTATAATTAAATATTTTGATCGGGGTTTTACAAAAAAACGTAAATATTTTGTTCATGTTAAAACTGCCTCCAGGTGTATCTGTAGCTTTATGTAAGATCTGAATTAATTACATATTTTTGGTTATTTATAGAAATACTCGGACTACAACTAAAAGCAACACATTTACAAAATATGTATTTCCAACAACTATGCGATCAAATATAAAACACAAATTAGATCACACGCATAACTCGTGGGAAGTGCTCGACAAATTAGTGGAGGCGCTAAAAAATAATGAAAATTATGAAGAAACAAATGAAGATAATGGTCAACTAAATACCAATGATGGAAATAATAAATCACAGATTGCCGAAACCATTTCAAATATGGAACATAACTCTAGCAGTAAGTTTTTAAATAGCCCTATGTTATGTAAGTACAGTCAGCATCATATGTAGATAACTTTAGATTTATTCAATTAAAAAATTTTGAATCATCATTCTTAATTTGAATACTACTTTAAAAATAGACAGCTTTTAAGTATTATGTGGTGACAAAAAAAGCAGATGGCTGCTAGTGTTCATTTTATTAACTGATGATGATGATGATGACTGTACATTCTTCTGTATAGTTTTATCATGAAAAACATTTTCTATCACATTATGCACACAACTTTCGTTTATTATTAGTATATTTATTATTAGTATATTTATAATTAGTATATTATTTACAAATTCCTTGCAGTTTACTTACAATCAAACTTATCGGTTTACAATGATGATAATTTTATATCAAGCAATAAGTTACCCTTTACAACGAAACGGACAAATGACTATTTGCTTCCGAGAACTACAGCGAGTTCCTATAGGTTAGTGACTTATTTCTTACAAAATATTATTTTTTATACAACTATGTGAACAAGTCGATGGTCCAACCACTGTATATAACAACGCTTTGCCATCACTGAGCACGTCCACGGAGAATGTACCTTGTGATACATTGCATTGCGCCCACCACCCTGAGGCTTGTAATTACACCGGCCCTAACGCTGCATTTCCACCAGAGATGTGCGAGGATGCGTAGCGAGGGATGTGTTTGTAAAGAACCAATACTATCGCTTCATTTACTTTGCCTCGAATAACCGCACATCTCTGGAGGAAACGCAGCCTAATTGTCACTGCTTGGCGACAGAAATGAGTACGTTGGCTTCAGAATCTTACTTATCGTACCTACTTTAGAATCATAAAGTTGGTACGCATTTGACAGTAGAAAGAAAGGTACATACTATTCTTACTAAAACTATGTTTGTTGCAGAAAAAGAATTACAAACAATAAAGACTCTACATTAATAACACAAAGAAAAAAACCAACAACAAATTCTATTCAATCTTTACAAAGTACTGAAACGATTCCGGTCACGACATTGTCCAGTCCATCTTCTACATCGAGTAAGATTCATTTCATGTTTCTAAATATAGATTTCTCCAATCTGACTTCTTTAAACTTATTTCAGAAAACATCAGCGAAGAAATGTTCTTTGAAATGGGCTCACAAAAGAACGCTACTAATCAAGAAGCATCCACTGAAACCAACTCTACCAAATTGCTCAAGTAACTTGTCTTTGTCTTTACGTTTTTTCCCCTCAACAATAATAATGTACCTTAGTTTTCAGATTTTTTTTTTCGATGTTTCCTACTCATGCACTATCTTTGAGGCTGTCAATGAGGCAATCAGAGACACGGGGCAAACGTTAGAACGTTACACACTAGATTTTTTTTAAATTCAGGTGCATGTCCAATTTCCTAATTTTGCAATAATCACGTGAATGTAGTTATCATTCTACACGTGACACGTAAGATGCAAGACCATCTTTTGATTTTAATAAAAATATATCCGTTTTAACACAGTGTATGAGTTCATGAAGAATCTATAAACAAGTGAAGGTGTATTGTGTTTACATTACAAATCTACACCTGTGTAAAATATCTAACTAAATTTAAAACTAGTGGCTCTGGGAGCTGTAGACCTCGCGAGCATACTAAATATTCCAATATTCAACATCATCAATCAACCTCATCAATGTCGTGTAAGGTGTTTTATGAAAGTCTTTAAGTGCACTTTTATTAATTTCTAATTTAAGGCTTATTATTATGCTGATGCTCTCATTCAGTGAAGGAAAACATCATGAAGATAATTATCAGTTAGTATTCTAACAGCGACGAAACGCTTGCAGCTTGTCACGTATTGAAAACTAACTATAATGCAAAATGTTGTGTGTGTGTGTGTGTGTGATGTGATGTTTTTTTTATTTAATTTTGTAAATTTTTGAGGAATGTAATGTGCAAGTGCATTTTCCGTTTTGTGATTTTTTTGATCTTTTTGATTTTTTTTGCATCATCTTGTGTAGAATGAGGCCCTTTGTGTTTGTCTCAAATTTGATTGAAAACCATCGATTACTTGATGAGCTATCCTGTTCATCATGCTGAAGATCCTTATCAGATCTTCGCCAAACTTTTATGAGACCAACTTATAGTTACTACCTTTCAAATAAAAAGAGAATAATCGAAATCGGATCTCATTTGGTGGAGATATCTAGTATATCAAATAGCCCCCCTTTTGCCCTTTTTTTGGGGGAAGTACCCCTCCAATCAAAAATCCCCGACGACAAAAAAATTCTAATGTCATATAACCTGTGTACCAAGTTTCGTCCAGATCGGTTGAAAAATGCGACCTGTAGAGGAGAACAGACAGACAGACAGACAGACATCCGGACAAACGCATTTTTGGCCAATGTGGAAACTGAGACGCTTCGCTCGCTTCGTTCGCTCGGTCAATTACTGTAAAACTTGTAACATAAAATGACCATCTCTACTTGGAGCGCGTTGATGTCTTTTGTATAAAAAACTCGAAAAAATTAAAAAAATCTCGTTTTCTAGGGAAACTGTACCAGCAATTTCGTTAGTGGACCACGAGTCTTGGGAAAACATAGTACAAGCAGCACCCGGTATGGCAGTACTTCTGAACCAAAGTGTACCGTACAATATAAGCACAAGCAGCAATGGCTGGTCATCGCTCAACGAAACATACAGGAAGGAGATGTAAGTACCTACTTCAGTTGATGAGTAATAAAATATTTCATGGAGCAGCGATATTAGTTGAGTTCAGGGTTGAGGGAAATATACAGTCACACAGGTTATGAAATAATTGTTTTGGTTCTGTATCAAATAATAGTCATCTTTTGACAGTCAGAAACAGCAAAAAGGTCTCCAGAGCCTGGTGATGATAAGCACAGGAAAGACAGGACCGGGGGCTAATTTCACTAATGAACTTGGCTGAAAAGCATCTAAACCGTAGTTTACTGTCTATTTTTATGCTATTTTGATCCGGCTGCACAGTGACATTTCAGCTAAGCTGCAGATCGATCGAACCATAGTTGGAACTGAATAGAACGTCAAATTATTGTAAATTAATGGGATTAACGCACTTGTGAAGCTTTCTTCGTTTAAAATAATTTCGGCGGAATAATAAAAAAACTCATAGTATTTTTCCAGACCCTTGGGTTTGATAATAACCCGCATACGTGAAATAATGAGCATTTAAGAGGTTTTTAGGGTATTTTTTTGTAAAACATCTTGTTAAGTTATTTATGATATAAAACAATCTCTTTCTCTATTTGTCTCAACGATTATAAGGTACTTTCAAGGCAGCACTTCCTTGAACCTCCTATGTACTTCCTGTAATTTTAGACTGGAACGCAAGAAAAGAGCGATCCAGTTGATTGCGATAGACAGCGGCCGACCACACAATATGACAACCAAGGTGAAGGCTTCTACCACCACAAAGAAAGCGTTCAACGTGGGAGATATGCAAGAGTTTGCAAGGCTGGTTGAGTTGGAAGATGACAATGTAATTCTATATGGTTTTGTAATCTTATCCATAGTCTGCTGATATTGGGAGGGCTAGAATTTTTAGACGCTGGCGTCAGAGTCGTACATTCTGCATCAGAGGTTTACTTTATAATATTTTTTTCAAGAAAATTATATGATGCTTATTTTGTGTCTGTTACTGGCAATCTTTCAGTTTTTTTTTCGTAACGTCTGTAGGAAAGTAAGTACCTATTGGATATCTTTTCAATGCGTTTTCTTGTTACGGGTCAAGTTTATGACCACGTATTCCTGCGGTAGACGAAAACATCTAACCCAACAGGAATTTTATATGTAACTTATTTCATAGATCCACGGCCGCGTAGCCCTACGATATCTGAAGCAGTACGTAGGCCCTGCGATCTACAACATTTGTGCAGATACCCACATAATCAACCGCCACATCTACTTGTTCAACTCGTCCCGAATAGTGCTGTCTTTGAACAACTTTACTGTAAGTTCTCTATGCCTACTGATAGTATTTTAATAGAGTTCTAAGACCTAATTTACTGCTCAATCACTGATCCGGACTCAAGCATAGATCTATATAATTTTTGTATGAAAATCTCTACTCAAATCTATACTTGAGTAACGATTTATTTCGGTTTTGAAACCAAAGCGTTTATTGATACAGTAGGTATAGTGTGCTGTTGTTAATGTGTTTCATTCAACACAGTATGAACTAAGTACCTATCTCTATTTGCTACCATAATGATGATTAATGAGACTACAATAGCACAGACGTTTATAAGTGATCATATCTGAAATGATCAGTAGGTATTATGTACAACACAAAATGAAATAAACTGTATACTTAGTTCTACAAGATTATTTATGCTACAGTGTTGTGTGCACAGACTAAAGTTAAACAAAGTGATTTAACACCTTTTTATGTGAGTGATGAACGCAGAGCAATACAGTCACGGGCACGTCCTCGGTAGACATGCTCAGTGAGGCAATCCATCGGTATGGCAGTTGTTACCAGTTAACGTTAGATGAGCCATCGGCTTGTTACATAATTTAGTTGTATAAAAATAAAAGATCTTTGAAGCGAGTAACTGAGAGGCAGAATCGAAAAATAAAATGAGAGAAGAAACTATTATTTATTATCCAGCTGATTTTTTCCACAGTTGAGCAGCATATCAGTGATCATAACTGGTGCAAGGACATTGCTAAGCAATGAATTACGGTGTCCTAACTCGATGCTGGAGTGTCAGGTATCAGGAGCCCGCGTCTGCGTGGACTCCTTGGCGGCGTGTGATGGAGTACCTAACTGTGGGTCTTATGGTAAGCTGAAAACCTCTACTAGACCGGCTACGATGTGCCTACGAGGCAACACAAATAGAACCCATAGAAACTAGAGTTATATATTTTTTTTATTTTCAGATATCTACGACGAAGACCGTCTCATGTGTGGGGCCGCCTTAGGTCTCCAACACAACGTGTACCTAGCAGCGTTCACGTTCCTAGCCTTCCTGCTAACTTTGTTCTACGTGGTTCACTACTGGCTCAAGCAATGTGTGCCTAAAGTAGCCGAGGCTTTCTTTGTTTACACGGACGGCACTGAGAATATGTTAGTATATATTAAAGATTTATGGTAAGAGATGATGCGGTCGGCGGTGTAGCACATTAAGGTTGTTTTATGTATTACATTTTTATTCTTGTACTAGCTGATACCCGCGACTTTGTTTCCACCAAAATATCTGTCAACCAGCATACGATGAACCTCGTGCCAAAGACGGCTTTTGGCTTAGAGAGGTCAAGCTGTATCTAAGAATCCACGTCTTTCATTTTAATAAGATATAGCCTATGTTTCAAACTGGAAAAGAGCTTCTGAATGGTATAAGTTTCATTGAAATTGGTCCAGTCGTTTAGGCGTGATCCGCGAACAAACAAAAAGACAAACTCGATTTTTGGAATCAGCATCGTTTATTTAGTAGATCTGCATATTAAATTTATCCATCTTTAATTTTTGGTTTTGGTTTTTTTACTGTTTTATAATAGTATAGATAACTTCTTGCAAGCTAGCACATGGAGTTGTAACTATTGCAAGTGCTTTTTATGCTGTGCTTCTCACACATGCTTTTAGAACGTTTTGATTCATTGCAGATTGTACTTGGATTCAATAATGCGCTCACCAGGAGACTACGATGATGGTGGGCGAATTTTCTATCGTGGAAATATGAATAGCGGGGAATTGGTAAACGAGGAATTCGAGCATTATTCTAAGCAAAACATATGTTCGAGACTTTTTAGAAAGTGTTTCTTCTGTTTTTGGAAGAAGGAAGAAAAGGTAGAGAACGAGGATAAACATGAGGAGATATTGACACAAGGTCACAGGAAAACATACTCATTTACGCAAATGGAGCTTAGTAATATGATGGCAAGACCGACAGTAGAGACTTCAGTGCAAACGGGAGATAGCTTAGAGATGGCTATGTTTGAATATCAAAGCGATCTTCCGATTACGACATATAACAAAACAGCAGGATACGAAGGTGTAAATGTTAAAACAAAAGGCTCTCCTATGATGATCAGAGATTCCCTTTTAACATTAGATGAGCCTCTTCCTGAAGATGAACTCAGCCTTATGAAATTCTTTAGAGATTCCAGATCGAATTCTATCGAATCTGATATGATGCAAGCAAAACCAAGATATATGCTGGATTCCAGCACTGGGGCCGCACCGGGCGGAGAGCAAGAACTATCGAGCATTATGTACGATGATGGAGGAGTAAGATCGAAACCAGGACCTTCGGGAGTGAAACAAAAATCAAAAGCAAACACTAAGGTGACCAGTCGATCTCGCAAGCGTATCAGGTTCGACGAGGCTCCAACCATGATCTCTTCGCCAATATCTGACGACGATGATGACGACGAGGAAGAAAAACCTAGCCATCGACGGCAAACATTGCCATTAGGTCCAACGAGAACATGGCGGAGTCAACATTTGAGCACGATTAAAGAAGATGACGAATCTGGGAACAGACACAGACACTTTTGGGAAAGTAAGAGGAAGAAGTCAACGAAGAAAGGAAATGTTTCTTCACGATAAACTAGCAGTCAACAAGACAGCGCCAGTTGATTCAATTATGTAGGTACTTGCGCAAGCGAATTATGAAACTTTAGTTTTGTGATTGTAATCTAAATGAGACGGTCATAGCAGGTCCCCCGCACCGCGCCGCGCCGCTATTTCCTAATTAAGTCCAATTGTACACCGGATAGGACACGTGCCAAAATGTGTCGTGTCTCTTAACAAGCATACCGTCATTGTGTACATTTTCAATCAGGATAAATTGCTTTATTTTTAAATTATGCGTTTTATTGTCTTGAACCTGAAATGACTAACGAGCTGGCAATTTTGTTATTAGCCAAATCTAATATATCCCAAACCAAAGGTAACGTTCAATACCAAGGGTGTATGTTTGCTAATATTTCTTTCAAATAGGAAGGCATCCCATTCGTTCTTAGAAATTTAGGCAGCTAATTATTGAATTTATTTTAAGTATACTTTATTTAGTAAAATAAGTGAGTGTGGTTAGTACTGTTCGTCTAAAAAGTTTCGTCTACAAATTCACATATAGAGTAGGTACAAACACCAGTGGGTTGTTTTATTAGGGGCAATCAATTTTATCTTAGCTTTTATGTCAGCTCCAAAAAAGATAGATGTAAAAGTGTCAGGCTAGAACGGGAGTCAGGCCGGTGCGCGAGGTCATTTCAATTGAAATCAATTGAAGGCAATTTAGACCAATTGAACGGGCGGCAGATTCTGCGTCGCGCGGCCGTCGCCGAGAGTTTTATGTGAAGCGCCTACGCGGGTTATCACATGACTCAGTCATGTAATATGGCTACATGAAACTTACGTTTCATATTCTGAGGACTAACCATGACAGAATCATTAGGTACCTACCTATTTACATGTACCAAGCAACTACAAAGTATACAAAATTCCACACGTTGTGCTGTTATTGTTTAGCTTTCAAGTCATTTCAGACACATGGGTATTCTATAGGAACCCAATTAATAAAAAAATACAATTAGGGTTCATGGGATGCAGTTTTTATAGGCAGCTATGTCCAGTAACCAACACATGATGTTGGATAGCTGAAGCTATAGTAAAGTATAAGTAGATTATACTTTAGGTAGCTTACATTTGTTTACAAGCACATAGGAACATACACAATACTTATATGTAATTTTTTACATTGATTTTAAAGGACGCAAAAATGATTATAGCTAAAAGTAAAAACTGGACGAGTCCTTTGCAACTCATGCAACTCATGGTACGCTTCGTATACCAGTGGACTCATAGTGGATTGGTGGAATGTGATACAGAACTGAGATGGCTAACAAGCGGTCGACGCAGCATCAGTCCCGCCGGCTACGGTATGTATTAACAATTATAATTCGATTATTGAATTTGAGTTTCGATCCAACTTTGTTTATTTTACCTACCATTCTTTTTGAACTTAAACATTTGGTCATACGTACAGTCTAGCTCGGATTTAACTTTTATAAAACCACATGACAGAACAAGCAGAGATGACCGACCACTTTGCCTTCAACAATTTAGTTTCAAAATTTGCTCATGCATTTTATTGATAGGAAACTGTTCTAGCTAAGTTTTGCCTACAATACATATACATCGACTAAAATGCTTATATAACTACGTGTTCTGTGTATGAAAGATAATTATAAACATTACATTTTCTTGGTTTGTATACGAATACAATAAATGTCACAATCAATAGAGTTTATGTCTATTTATATAGCAATTTATTTTAATATTCGCTTTGGGATGATGATACGGGCATGCTACGAACTTACATGACAACGATTTACGAGGAGCTACGAGTAGCTACTAGCCCAAAGCAACGCGACACGCGAGCTTCTTTAATATCCACACGCACTTTCGGAACCACTGCTAACGCTTGTCATCACTTTAACAACTACAGATCTTCACAGTAATTTCACATCACAATCACTTTTAAAACAGATCCAAAAGCAGGTTATCTCTATAGATGCACGGTTTCGTCGGTAACCGATTTGCGAGTTGCCGTCAAAGGGCAAATGCGACTTGAAGTGCATCAGACGAGTGCAATTCGTGCTGTCTGAAAGTCTCCAATAAGGCCAATGAAGCAGGATCCCGCTGGCGAGCGCCAGCACCAACCTAAATAGACTCTGATCATCTAAATTGACTTCAATTAAATAACAACCGAAATTGTTGAAATGCGCCATTACTCCCTCGACGCTAATCTAAGTGCCAATAGTCAGGGCGAATGTTTTATTAATAATCCGGGCAATTACTGTTAATTAATAATTAAGTGATCGTTGCGTCGATCGGCGGCAGTGCGCCTGCGCCGCTCCGCTGAGGCCGGCCGCAACCTGCCGCCGCACTCACATGCAGCTGGCATCCTCATCTCAGCTCTTATTCAAATTTATAGTGTTTCTTACCATCTCTACGTGTTATCAAAGTGCTCAATGTGTGTGATTGGAAGTGTAGTAGTGTTTGATGAACAACTAAAGCCCTGAGAAAATCATTTCATCAGCCATCTGCATTGAAAAAATGGGTGCTTTAGTGGTTCGAGAGATATTTTGGGGGTATCATTGCTATATAACACCAATTTTTAGCGGAACTATTTCCCACGACTATAAATCATGGAGCAGACGTCATATGAGTGGTGTTGATACGGATTTACAATGAAGCGTTATGGACTTTCACTATAATGATGTGGGCGGTGGGGCTATACAATGCCAACGAGACAAACAAAATATCGGCTGAGTTTGTGGGAATCCCGCATGGTTCGCGCCGCGCGACGTCGTCCTCGCAGTCGCGAGGCCCGCAGCCGCAGCGTCGAGGGGCGCCGTGCAGGGGGAGTGGTTTCATCGGCCGCGCCATTGGCTAGCCCACCCCGAACACCAAAGTCATAAGCGCCAACCTAGCTCCATCCGTTTTCTCTCCTCCGCTCGCCGACTACAGATCATAATCCCACTCGCGATCCCACTCCCGACTTACTCGGACACGCGGTATTGGCTCCCGAAGCGTGCCGAGCGTCGTATTATGGAAATATAAATTGACCAACCGCGGGGTAAATTCTGTTAGTTCGTTAAAGCTGATTAAAGCCATTTAACCGGGACGGACACGAGGATACGTACGAGCGCGAACGTTCATCGATCCCGAGGGATCTAAATTAGTAAGTGGATAAATTGCGGAGTTGGGGTGTTGGGGCTGAGCAGCGGCTGCGTCGAGACGGAGTCGAGCGAGTCTGGCGCGGCGGTAGCGGGCTCGCACCCGCCGCCCGCTGGCTACATGTACGTGTGCGGGGAGCCTGCTGGCCCCGGCGGCGCGGCGCGATACGAGTGCGCCTTCGAGCCCGCCATGGACCAGCCGCCCTTCGAAGACCACATGTTCGCCGACTACAAGGACCGGCACGTCCAGGTCGTCGTCGGAGACTTACAGTTCCGGGACGACATGCCCGTGTTCGCCAACGACAAGAGAAAGGACGAGCCGTTGCTGCTGCAGTCGGTGGAAGCCCCCCCGTCTCATCCTCCGCCGCCACCACCAACGACCACCAAGAAAAGCGAGAAGAAGAAGAGCGATAATAACGGCATCAAGAAGAAGAAAACCAGGTTTGATCTCATTTTTATATTAATCTTGAAGCTAGTTAAAAGAAGCTAGTTGAAGCTAGAAGTCAGGATTTGAACTGCTACGTGTCTACGAAAAGCGTAGCAAAGACGTTTCTTCGTTAAAAGCTAGTTGAAGCTAGAAGTCAGGATTTGAACTGCTACGTGTCTACGAAAAGCGTAGCAAAGACGTTTCTTCGTAGAGCGTCTCCGTAGCACCAGGCCGTAGCTACCGCAGACCGCGTAGCTTTGCTACACTGTTTGCTACGAATTCTGTTTTACCTAATCAAATCAAAAAACCATTGCTGTTATTTTGTTATTCTAATTTCTTTTTTTATACAACAAAATTTTATTAGTCTTGTTGTAAACACGCTTTAAAATACCTAACTAAATAATAATGCATCTCAGATTAGGATTCCGAAAGTTGCATAGATGTAATTTACGCATTACCAAAACCTATGATTATGAACTTATTATAATAATATACGAGTCGCCACGTGCCAGTACTTCATAGAATGTCGAAAGCACAGGTGTTGAATAGGGGTACGCACCCTTATTTTACAATACTATAGGAATTCGTAGCGCTTGCGCACCCCTACCTTATTATTTGCATAACTAATACGATGACATTTTAAATGTTATAACAACATATGGAGTGTGAACACTTTGTGAGATGATTTAGAGGTGCGGTAGGTGTATCTCGACGATTCTAGTAGATGATTTATACAGAGTCAAGGGTAAGGTTTTAACTTATGCACTTACAATACGGTGCCGCTTTGACGGAAACTTTTGTTCTTTGGAGTAGTCTTTTTATAACCTGTACGCAGGAGACTTATTAATATTTATGCAATAAACTGACTCCTTAACTAACTCTTTTCAATCAGAAACGGTTACAAAACACGAGTATAAGTGCTTTCTTTCAATTTGCCCTCTTCTCGTAAATTTTATCAAGAATGCGGTGTTTTACCTAAAAAATAAGCCTTACTACCTCGCAATAAGAGCCAGTCATAACCCCCAAAGGATCTTGTAACAAAACACTTGATGCCGGCGCCTCCAGTTACGTACATTATAAAATTTGTATTCGCTTGGATTAATTACCCGTATGACTGCAGGGAGTCAATTGGCTTATCGGCGGTGCCATCTCTGAACACTGACCGGGGCACAGATTAAATGATAATTAGTAAGGGCTCTCGAGGGTTGGGTACTTGTAGCTAAGATCTTTATTGTGATGAAGTTAATAGCTTGTGAAATCTTTTTCTCTTTTTAAATGCTTACAAGTTATGCTTATTTATTGGCATCTGCTCTTACAGAGGCACAGAGTAAATACTCCCTTACTTAATGATCAGGTGACAAAAATAGGAACTACATACTTACAGACGTAGGCGGAAAAAAAATTTGATGACGATCTGTTGACTTATGCTCAGTTCGGCAGGGATTTTACTTTAATAGGGTTGACATCCAAAACTCATCTCACGCACTGGCTGGTGAAACGTTTTTGACGTCATTTCGCATAAGGCACCAGCTCAAAGCTGCGGGAACGAGCTAATACTGAAGATCCAAATAAATAGCGTGCATTGAATGAGAACTTTACTCAGCATTGGTTGAAAAAGAGAGAGAGAGAGAGAGAGAGATTCAATGATGGTACTACTTTATTGTGTTTGGGTAAAAGGATTTAGACGTGGAAACGCTTGAAGAAAGGAGAAAACACGTTTCGACCGACACTAAGATGATGAGGAACGGAGTTATAAATTGTGGTAGAACAATTAGAACTCCCGTACTGTGGCCCGCTTGTAGATTGGCAGGCAATTAGAGGTGGTGGCGCAACAGGGGTGAATTTCGTTTCACGCTCAATCAATTTCTGCGCGTGTGCAACTTACACCCGCAGCCATATTGCACGCGTCAGATGGCACTCGCGTGCGCATCTGATAAGGACGGACTTTTGAATGTGTAATTCGGAATATCAATTGAAATAACAACCTAATAAAATACATTTATTCAAATAGCTGATGCAATTGAGATACTTACTATCTTTGGATTCCGTTGAAATTACAACGATATTTGATACCTACCCAAATATTCAAGTAGATATCGGAACAAAATAAACTAATATCATTATCAATATCTGACAGGTACCATTATGAGCACTTTGTAACGATTAAATTTTCTTTGTTCACAGGACAACATTCACGGCATATCAGTTAGAGGAGTTGGAGCGAGCGTTTGAACGAGCGCCTTATCCCGACGTTTTCGCAAGAGAAGAACTGGCTCTCAAACTCAACTTATCAGAATCACGAGTACAAGTACGTATTACATCCTTCTCTAACTTAATGCACTCTTGATGATACTTCTCTATCTTGATGATAGTTTTTGTGACAACTGATTTATATTTATATTTCCGTCGTAGGTTTGGTTTCAAAATAGAAGAGCAAAATGGCGCAAACGCGAACCCCCTCGGAAAACAGGTTACATCGGGTCCAGCTCTCCCAGTTCAACTACTTTAGGAGGTGGTTTCTCCGGCATCGGAGGCAACCTCCCCGCCTTCCCACAAAACGGACTACCAGCACCAGCAGACTCCTGGTCTTACCAACACTCTTACGAGCTTTCATCCCATCATTTGCTGTCATCCAGCACTGCTGGCGGTTACCCGGCGTTCAACACTCAGCCGGCTTACTCGTACACAACAGTTCTGAACGGCCACGACGGACAGATGTTCGCGCCGCGACATTCCTACGAGTACGGCGAAGGCAGTCCTCCGCCTTTAGGAGTTAGGGATTACCCGATGATGGCCGCGCATTCTCCGCAAATGGAAGCTCACGCACACGACGATAAGCTCGAATACAGATCGCACGAACACGACGATAAGTATCCAGCTTGTGCCTTACAGGAAGAGCCGCCACGCTACTCCGCCCCGCCAGAAGATTACGAGAAATGCGCGATGGTCCCGCACGATAAGCACTATGAGATGGAAAGACACCCGGATGGGCTTTCACAACCGGTCGTCGTAAAGATGGAACCAAGCACCGGCCAGGCATATACAACCCTGCCCCCTTTTTTGAATTGAAATACTCCTTTTCGAAATTATCTTAGGGTAGAGGGTAATTTCGAAAAGGAGTATTAGCATCGGATAGAGCCTGGTAGCTTTCGCATTGTAATTAGGTCGGAACTAATCGAAACCATGTGGATTTACTAGATTATGAATATTTTATTGATTTTATAGCAATAAGTTTGTTGAGTATCGGGGATAAAATATTTCGTCGTGATTTTTTTTTCACAAGTTATGCAATAACAATAATGTAAATAATATTTAATTCGTAGTTTATAGTTTAGATACTTATTTGAAATATTTAAATTCGTAATTTTTCGGTACTTTAAATACTCAGCATTTTAATATATCTTAAGATTTTTGATACAAAACTTTAGATTTAGTAATATTATATTCGTTTTAAGAGAGCTCTTGCTTCTCGTGCATTCCTTGTGCCTTACTGTATGATTATAAAATATAATTTCTAGATATTAAGTTTTATTAAATATACAGAACATATTTAATCAAATAAAAATTATGTAAGGTTAATAGATTTAAGGTTTTGTACAAGTTTTATAGTAATAGTAGGTTTACAATTTCATTGGAATGGAACCTACGAGTACCTATTTATATGGAGATTTCATTTTAATTTGCACAAATTATTTATCTAATTCTTAAAATGAACAAGATAAGTAGGCTGTTCCAATAATGCCATTGACCCTTTTGCCTCTCTGAAACATGATTCAAAATATCGATTTTATTTTCCAATTCACCCAAAAATTGCTATATCGTTCAAAAATTATATTCTGTGAAGTAAACCAATAGAACTTAGATTTGTATTAACTTTACTTGATTTAATTTCCACCAATCCACAACTTTAGGGTTAATTTATTTTTTAGTAAAATGTACATACACCAAGTGAAGCTAATGTGCCAAATTTTACCTAGATATAAGACCGCTATCGGGCCCCTTTCGGGGCTATATGTGGTAGAATAATGTAGAGTATTTTGTATAAAAATACCAGTGACGATATTTGATTAGTTTTCACGTATCGACTCGTGCAATGCTGAGTTGGAATCGAGACTCAGTAGTTAAAGAGTATTTTTTCTATGCCCAGTAGAAATATTATGAGTTTTCTATTTACACAGGTTACGCACGATGAAACGTTCACTTTCAACAAATCTGTGATTGAGTCTAGATTCTAATTGAGCATTGTTTCAGAGTACAGGCACGAACAAATATTTATGCTGTTTTGTGTTTATTACCCAATTTAATACCATCATCATTTCCCTGCCCTTATCCCAAGCTAGGTGGGATCGGCAGAATATGTTTTCTTCTTCCACTCACTATAAATCGTCAACCCTGAATTTCTCTCCTCTCTTCTCACATTCATATACCTATGCATATTACTTTCCACACAATTTAACCACTTCTTCTTCGGCGTTCCTCTATCAAACTGTTCTTCTATCCAACTGTTCCACATAAATAAATCCTAGGCTAGAATTCTGATAAACAAATCGTCACTCAAGCATAGATTCGAGTAGAAATTCTCATACAAAAATCTATGCTTGAGTCCGGATCAGTGCTTGCGCAGTAAATGCGAATACGGACCATTATAAGAGAATCTATTTGTTTTATAGGTGCGATATTATCATAATTATTTAACTTTTTTACTATTTTTATTGCATGTTTGTATTAGTTCAATATGTTTCGCGTTAAGTTTCGAAAGCAATAAGCTGTATATTTAATAAAGTTAGAGATTAGAGGAAAAATTAAACAATGTGCTTAAATTCTGCATTTTCTTTTTATTTTTTTATTTTATAATTCCATATTTACAATTTTACTAAAATATTGTTCGTAAGATTTATATTTACAAATAAATATCACCACATAATTACACTTATTTTGTATAGTATCTTTACGCTGGTGCATATTCGTATTCGTATCCTTGTGATTTTACTGAATAAAAGATATTTGATTTTGATGTAACACGTGGTTACAGTTTCTCCGTACTTTTCTCGAAATAATAAAGCTTACAGTATCATTATTAACAGTGCTCCGAACGGCGTATCTTACCTACAGTTATTGAGCCTCTTCACTGAACAAGGCTATATATACTGTTTTAGCATCACACTGCAATAAACCGCATTTTAATCGGAGCCCTAATTTTAGGTGGGTTACTCTCGATCGCAGTTTCAATCCGGATCCATAGATTTTGATAGAAGTCTTGTAATTTTTCAGTACAAAATGACACAATTTCTGTCAAAATCCGGATCCAATTTGGAGGTGGTCAAGAGCCTACTGGTCTTCAGGGCCCACACAGACACAGAACGCCAACTGTATAATTCCGTTAAAAATATGTTTTGATACTTACCATCTTCAGGCCTAGTAATACTATCAGTTTGCAGCTAATTCCTCAGCTTTGCTACTATCCAGTCGCGCCCATATCCCGTCTCCACTAAAATGGTATTTCTTCTCGATTTCATACAGAACTAGGCTTAATATCTGGTCGTCAGTGAACATTTCATGGTTCAAATGGGAGTAGACAATGTCCATATCCGTTTCGAGCTGGTCTTGGTGGCGACGCATTTTTAGGAATATGTCTGTGTAGCGGTCGATTTCTGATCTGAAAATTTAAAAGGAATAAGTTTTTATTTTCGGTTATTTTAACAATTGTCTAGCTAATACCTGACGTAAAACAAATAAAAAAGTGCCAACGTGTTTGGGTAATGATTTTGGATGAAAAATTTCCAGCCTTAGGCTTCCTCACAATGTTTTCTTTTACCGTTCAAATATTATGTACGCAGTATTTCGTATTCTTCGGATTGCACAAAGAAGCAAAGCAAAGCAATAGATTCCTTACGAACGCGGCACCGTGCCCAATGTGTCTAGTTACTAGTATAGTATTATATAATCTGTGGTCTAGTCTAGACCCCGTACGTAAACTTACACAGGGTATAAAAGCAGCTGAGTATTATTTAAAATAACTGCAACGTCAAAAAACTTTTTTAGATATTGTATGTTCTCATCGACAGTGTTCAATGAGACATGCAGCCAGTACTTATGCTTCTTTAGCTGCTTTACGATTGGCTTATGATCGACTTGTGATTGGTTCGTATTCAACGTAGAGCTGATGAGTATTCCGATATCCCGACCACAGGTTTTGCTTCCAAAATTGCTAATGTAACTGAAATAAAAAGAAATTGGGTCGATTCTGTTGCGTTATTTTAAACTAACTTACATTGACAGCGTTAAAATTATAGCCCTTTGTTGTTTAAGTACCTCTGTCACGAACAAATCTGACAGTAGCTATGTTAACGTATTCCAGTTATATTGCGCGTCAATGCCAACTCGACTGCCAACTGTTGTAGTGTCACCGCGCAGTGTATCTCGGATACGCTTACGCTTACGATACGTTTGTGATTGTCACACTTATTCGTGATCAACGCACTGTTTATGAGATAAAGACATTAGCATTTTTATAGCTGTCAATTTGGGCTAGTTGATGAAATATGCTATTATTTCATCAACCAGCCCCAATTGTTCTAATACTTATTTAACATGCTTTAGGAATAGCTTTAGATCGTTACTAAGGTATTTTAGGTCTGTGATCGAAGAGCTTCGTTGTCACTATGGTTGCTGTGAGAATTGAACCTATATGAGGCAAGTTGTTTGTCTACCTACCCTATTTGTACTCCTCTAATCCTAATTCTAAATATGTATAAACTTTCAAAATTATGTATTTGTTTTAATTGTAACTTACTTGTTGAACACTTGGCTTGAGGAGATCAGATGGTTCAGACTGTAGCACTGCTTTTTCGCCAGTTGTATTTTACTGATCCTGTTTATCATTTTCTTCTTATGAATAACTAACGTTAGCACCTGAAATTGGTAATGAATGTAAATAACATGAACATTTGTTTTGTTTTTTTAATTACTATTAATTACAGCGAACTGAGCTTATTGTTACAGGGGAGTAGATCATCACCGTTGAAAATTGTCGTTAAAGTTACATAATACGTAACGTAATTAGAACTCCCTATTTTTACAAGTTATGTTTTATTTTGCAACGACATTTCAAAAGTGTAGGGTTGATGGATTAGAGTATATTTAAATTATTTGCCAGTACAATACAGCTACTGTTACACATGGTAATAAAGCATGCTTTTAGCGAGCACGTGCTCATTTAGCATGTGTATCGAAACCTTGCTAATAATTAGCATGCTAGAAAATTGCACGACCGTCGATTTTTGAGCATGCTACCTGCAGCGCGGGTGAAGGGGGGCGTGCTTTTAGCGCGTGTGAACAGGTTTGCTTACTGAGCATGCTAGTATCGATCGATCAGTCGTTTGCGACAGGTGCGCGTGCACAGAGAGCGTGAGAGCACGCTATAAAATAGCATGTGTGTATTGGAGTGTTTGCTTTTAGCATGCTAATTCAGAAGCATGCTTAAAACTAGCATGCTTATTGCTAGCAAATGTAATCTCCTCACTAGCATGCTAATATTGCTAGCATGTTTAACAGTACCTTACGATTACGACGGTCAAGTTTATTCATTCTATTAAACATAATATATTATACTCTGCTCGGTGCATGTTCGGGCCAGTCACAACCACCCCCAAGAAATGACAGTTTATTCCGAGGCAACGTTCTGTACTACGAAGTGTGATGAAATGCGACGAAAATGTAGTACAGTCAACAATAACACTGCACTAAGATTAGGGACTTACTCTGGGGTTTGTTGATAATACTTTGAACTCTTTCATATTTCTAAGCTCATCCAGACGTTCTTTAACTGTGTATGGGCGCATACAGTAAACCCTTAAGCAGCGACTTTGGAATTCTTCTGGTATTCTGTATTCCTGAAACCCAATTTATATTTTTAATAAAGGTCCTTTCTTAGTGCATTTACATTATACTATAGAGCAGCGTTTCTTAACCTTTTTCGGTCCGTGGACCCTTACAAAATCAAGCGCAGTTTTTTAAAAAACCCAGGAATTTTAAGACAATTTATTTTAGTAGATCAGATACTGAAAAAAGAATCCATTTGATTAAAATTAAAAATACTGTTATAACGGTGGTGTTTTTTGCAAATAAATTAATAATATTTGGGTTGATGAGACTTGCTGGCATTTATTTATTAATTCAAATGTCCATAGATGAGATGGCCAACCCCCAACGTATACATATAGATGTAGCACAAATTATTCTTAGCTCATTTGTCAGTACAGTCCATTTACCTCTAATAAGCTCCTGATTTCTAGCAAAGCATTGTAGTTATTCTTCAATATGGCTGGTTCTAGTCTTATTGCTTCTTTGATATCTAGCCCAGCTATTGAACTGACATTGTCCAATATTAATTTTGTATTTGATGGGTCTGCGGACACTATAAAACCATTTCTCCGTACAGTCTTCATGTCGAATTTGATTTCATTCTGAGCTAGGTTTAAGGCTTCTCTGATATCGGCCATGGGTTTGTGCCGTAAGGGGAGGTAGTTACGGCAGTATTTTTCGAACTCCTCTGTTGTTATCGATAATCTCCATTTTAGGTATCTTTCTAGTACACTGGTGCGTATTTTCACTGAAATAGTAGTATAAAGTTTTTAATACTGGACAATCTAAAACCTTTAGACTAGTGGTCTAGTGATAGCATACCCACTTATTAATTATAAGTCTTGCACAAAATAAGTATTAAGCATTATTAAGTATCAATACCAAGTGCTTTCAGAACGGTGAAAGAAACTCATGACACAACCAGTTAGTATCTACTACAGTATTATAATAGGCTTTTACATCTATGCAACATGATTTATACATCATCAGAGTCAGGAGGCTTGACCACAGGTATTACAGTAACATTATTATGGCAACCAGCTGGTATCACTAAAAACAATAATAACATATTTATTATAGTGGTGGTAATGTTAGGTAAAATAGTAACTTGTGATGGATAAACAAATAAGTAGAGAGAAAATAGACACTTACAGATAGAAGAAGTTGACTCCGGGAAGCCAATGACCATCTTCTCCTCGGGTGGCCATTCTTTGAAGGTATCAAGTAATGCTTCTTCTAACTCTACATCATCTCTCATTATGCCTTGTTTCTTCAGGTTGGTGATAGTGCTATGTTTTGCAATGGTGTGGTATCTGAAAGAAACAAGGTAATTAGTACTGTATTTCTTTTTTTTTCAATTAATTTATTCATAATGAGAATAAAAACATATGGTTACTATGCTGACGGGTATTACACTACCTTAAACAGCAATTCGCATATACATATATTATATATTTATCCCACTGCAAAACGTGCACCTATTGTGTCAGTTTTTGAATTATAAAATAAGTCTTTTAAAATCTATTTTCCTTACTTTATAATGTGTTTGGGCATTATGTTAACAAATCCACATTCCCTCAGTATTTCTCCATAGTTGTCTACAGTTATAGGGTTCATGCTAAAAACGTGTAGATTTTGGCATGCTTCAAGTGGGGTGATGCTAAACTTTTGCAGAATTTGTAGTGCACATTCCAGTCTGTGGTGATCCACCTTTTCTATGTTAGGATGTTTTTTTTTTAATAATGGTATTTCGTTTTCAGGGATTCGTTTACCTAAAAAAATGTTATAACCAGTTAGATAGGTACCTACCTACATAATAACGATAGTAGGTGTAGTTAAAAAGATGTGGAAAAAGTAGCCTGAGCTTAACATAAAAAGGTAGCTAAGCATTAGGGTAATAATTGTAGCTGCCTCGGTATAGTATGTTGTAAATTGTTATAAAATTAAATTTACCCATCGTTCTATGGTAGAAATCAAAAATTGGCATCTGATGATAATAATGGTTTTGGTATATCGTAAGAACTGGCACAGTAATTCGATTACTTTGAAACAATAACACAGATTTGAACATTCTGCAAATTTTATAGATAGGTTTCTTTTACAGTTTTACACATAAAAATACTGCTGGAATATAACCTAAAAACAATAACAAACAACAAGACTTCCACTTCTTGGTTTATTTATGGCTTTTGTTTATGAAACAAACAATCTAATAATAATGTCAATGTCACTGTCAAATTTACCAGTCCTTGGGGCAAGAAAAAAATGGAAAGGAAGAACGAAATTCGTCATATATGTTCATTTCATTCAATATTTTTTCTTTTCCAAAATAACAAAGTTAGATACTCTGTTAGCTTCGTTCATTTCATTCATTGTCACTTTTTTCACAACAAAAACAAGATAGACAAGCGAAGAGAAAAAAGTATTATTATGATCTTTCGTCTGTGATTTTAATAATATTATGTGAATTCAATCAATCAACCAACTGCAAACTTAGCACGACCTCGCCACGACCTACGTACCTCTATGTGATAAAAGTAAGTTTTATAATTAAGTAGGTACAACAAAATAAGTTCAGTGCCATCTCCTTATTAGGTAGGGGTGGTCAAGCGTTTCAGTGGCTTTACGACTTTCTTGGGACTTTCAGATGGATTGGGCGGCTGTAAGAAATCAATTCAAACAAACCTGGTTGACTACTCTGCTCAGTTTAGTTCTATTTACCGGCGTTACATATTTTCTCATATGGGCTGAGGTTGGTAGCTATCTATTTACTGGCATTATTTACTTTCAAGCTCCGTTTTCAAATGAACTAAGGTTTTTATGACAGTATAGAAAAAAATAAAAAATACTCATGAAACATTGCATGAAACAGTTGAGCTATCTGTGGACCATTGCAAATGATCTCTAACAAAGTATTATTTTACTGCGCTACATTACAGGGTAAAACTATTGAGA